>ML675620.1:50173298-50356521 GCA_007922155.1 Mesoclemmys tuberculata
AGAAGCCTGCTCCCTGAGCAGCAGGGCAGGCGAGCAAACAGTTCAAGCGCCCCGGTCCCTTGGGCAAGGGCAGGCAGGCAGCAAAGCAGTTCAATCGCCCGGTCCCTTGGGCAAGGGCAGGGCAGGCAAACAAGCAGTCTAGTGGCCTGCTCCCTGGGCAACAGGGCAGGCAAACAAGCAGTCTATGTGGCCTGCTCCCTGGGCAGCAGGGCAGGCTGCGACGGGCGTCTCCCAGCCGTCTGGCCGGCGGTTTAGGACTCTCCCTCTCTCTCACTCGCTGGGGCAAGTGCGGGTATAGGAGGGGGGAGGGGGACGCAGGCCCACCCGTCTCCACTGCGTCCCAGCCCAGGGCCCTACCAGTGGCACCGTCAGTACCACTGGTGCGGCAGGGATCCGGCCGCGACACGCCGCGGGGCCTGTGCCCCTTCTCTGGCCAGTAGGCCTGGCTGCCCCTGGGCCACTTCCTCCCCGTCCTCCCAGGAGCTGACCCCGAGCAACCCAGGGGCGGGGTGCACGGCCCACGGTTGGCTCACCCACCCGTCGGCGTCCGGAGGCGGCAGCGGGGGCAAGTCCTCAGCGTCCGGCAGCTCCTCTAGGTCCACATGTTCGCTGGGGAACCTGGCCTCTGGCAACTCCTCGAGGTCCGGTCCAGCTTCCGGGGGGGGGCAGCCGCCGGCAACTCCTCGGGCAGCTCCTCAAGGTCTGGCCCGGCCTCTGGCGGTTTGACCCACCAGGACGGGTCTGGTTCCTCGGGTCCGGCTGGGGTTGCAGGGAGGGGCGGCCGCCCCTTAGGGCCCGTCGGCCAGTCCCAGTCTCCAGCGGCCGGAGGGCCTATCCACTCCCGGTATGTGTCCCGGGACCGGCGGGGCTTCGGCCCGGGGCGGCAGACCTTCTCTTCCCCGGCCGGAGCCTAGGGCAGCAGGTCTGCTTCCCACTGCTGCCTCCCTCTTACTGAGCTCTGGGGCTGAGCTTTTATCCTTCCCCTTCCTGGGGAAGTCCCGCCTCCCGGGGCCGGATTGGCCGTCGCCAGCGGGCCTATCCAGCCTGGCCTGCGGGGTTGACAGGCGGCCCGGCGTGCTGGCCCAATCCCGGCTTTTTGCCGGGCAGATTTACTGGGGGCCTCGCCCTGCTGGTCCACTGCTCGGCTCCCAGCAGTCCCTCCCTCGGCTCCAAGTCTGGGGGCCGGCCGAGGTGCCCTTCTACAGTCAGATAAATTGCCAGTGTCTTGATCATTAATATGCCAGTATTTAATAATGTTCAGGCCAGATGCTGCACTCCTTTACGCTAATTCTAGGGGCTTTGCTGGAGTTTCCCAGGATTTACCTTGTGTAAAAGCCTCATTTAGCCAGACTTAAAATGTGTAAGATGACAAATAAATTAAGAGAGAAGATTTTTCTCCAGCAATTATATCCGTAAAATGAATTAATATAGCGTATTGTACAGAGGGAGTGAATAAAAATACCCACTAATGTTGAAAATCTTTTAAATGTAAAATCAAATTAATTGCATCAATTGCTTCACATGGGCTCAGTCTTTAAAGCCTTTTTTAATTAAGACCCACTTTCACATTCTGCTTTTACATAGGATCCTGAGAGTTGTCAATCAAACTACTGTTTCCATCCACATGGTTGCAGAGAGCAGGAAAAATAACCCAAACAGCCCTCATTCACAGGAACGTAAATGGTATAGAAGTCTATTTTCTCCCAACACCTGAGTAAAAAAAACCCTTAAAATATCTGAAAGGTCAGAGGTACATTTACAGGGAGAGAGGCCCTTTTCTGTATCTGCCATCTTGATTTCATGCCTGTTGCCCTTCAGTGGTAATTGAGGTGTCACTCAACAGAAGATATTGTAGTTAATAAAACTTCAAGAAAGCGGGCTTGTAATTTTAGACTACTCCAAGTAGCTGACCCAAAGCAGATAAGGCCTCAGAGGCAGCCTCTCTAAAGTTAACTACTCTGTCCTTGTAACTTGTGTAAAACTAGGGCTGTGAACATGTCTTATCTGAAGGTTCTTACCCAGTTCGGCTAAACTAATTGCTGCAATTTATCTACAGTAAAAAGCGTGTGTGTTAACTTAGGTGAACAATATATTTTTAATTCATCTTGTCATGTAAATAATATGGGATCCCATAAGATGTTTCACATCCAAATTGTATTGAAATAAATCTGACGTCAGGATACTGCTTTTATACTCTAGTTTAGGGGGGAGTTTTTATTCAGAGATTTTTAATGTGGACAATGAAAATATTTTAATGCACGTGTTTTCCCCCACTCTCTTTTCCCAGCAGTACAGAGGGACCATGATAGGGCTGCTACACCCGTGGGTTTTGTCCACCAGATAAGTGATAAAAAGTTTTGATGATTCAAAATCTGTATGAGTACTGAGTAGGACATTTGGATGTTGAATTCATTCCAACCTTGCAAAATTAAACTAAGCAACATGGGGCAGGGACCCTCCTTGACTATATGGTTGCACATAGCACAGTCAGCATAATAGTCAGTGGCAAGGAATCAATTGGATCTAGTAAGCAATCATCAAATGGATCTGGTACCAAAGTTTCTCCAAAACAAGTTTTTGAAATTAGGAGTTGATCAGAGGAACAGAAAGTCCTACTGGAACATCCCTGTATTCCAGTACTGGTCGAGCTGCAATTGGTCCTTATGTAATTTCCATAAAATACCATCAGTTACTTGTAACACAAATGAAAGAGGTCCCGTGCATTTTTCAAGTTCTCAAAGTACCCACTTCATTCCATAGCATAGTTGCAAGTCCACACTAAGTCTCTGACTTGAAAAGAACTATGATGAATTTCATGTTGTCAATCAATTTGCATAGCTTGGGATCTGGATACACTTGAGGCAAAATCGAGATGTAGTAGTTCCCAAGAGGTATGCAAAGATTGCAACAAAAAACAGCTGCAGGTGACTTGGGGATAGTGGCATGTGGTGTGTTCCGAAAGATAAACAAGACATTGTCCAATTTCTGCTGATTCAGAATAGACTTGTTAGCTTTTAAGGCATGCTTAAGTGTTTGTACAAAGTGTTCCACTAATTCATTTGTAGCAAGATGGTATGGATCAGAGCATATAACTAAAATATGCTGATCAATTCCATTTGAAACTAGGAACCTCTGAAATTCTTCAGAATAGAATTGAGGTCATTCGCCGACTGTAACAATAAACCAAATTGGCTATACAAGATACAAAGATGTCTAATGGTCTTGGTAGCTGTAGTAGAAGTCATTCTGAAAACTTCTGACCATTTAAAATGGCATTGACTACAACCAAAACCCTTTTTAACCTTTTAAAGTTCTGGCAAAGTCTACATGAATATATGTCCAAAGAGTCTGAAGCCCTGACCAAGGATGTAGATGAGTTGGGCTTGGGCTGAATTTGGTGACATGAGACAGCAATTCACCTTCCTTTCAATATCTTTGTCGCTCTTCAGCCATCACCATTATTCCGCACTATGGTTTTCATTTCCACAATGCCAAAACAACTTTTGTTAAGAGCTTCCAAAACCTGAGATTGAAGTTATTTTGCAATGATCACTTGCATTCCCCATAAGATGCAATCTTGAGTCACAGATAATTCATGCTGATGCTACACAAATTGTGTAAACTGGGTTCCAGAGGGGTAGCCGTGTTAGTCTGTTTTTAGCAAAACAGCGAGAGTTCTGTGGCACCTTAAAGACTAACCAATGAAGTGGGTTTCTGCCCATGAAAGCTTATGCCCAAATAAATTCGTTAGTCTGTAAGGTGCCACAGACCTCACTGTTTTGTGTAAACTGGGGATACTTATGATCCAATCCTGTACTCTCTAGTACCATTCCTTCATAGGAGAAAGCATGTCATCCTCAACGGTTTCTTTGTTGATGTTTGAGCTAGTGATGGGTAATCAAACAAATTGAGAAAGAACACTTTAGTCTGAAGTTTCTTTAGGTTGATGAGAGCTTGGGCATGACAGCCCATCAGCAGTGTCATTCTGAGTTCCTTTATGGAATCGCATACGAGCAGCAGCTAATGATGGAATTGTGTGTTTCCATTCAAAAATTTAAATGAATGTGACCTGATCCATCAGCAAGATAAAATATCTACCATACAGATAGGTGTGGAACTTCCAAATTCCAAAGATAATGCTGAGAGCTTCTCACTCTATTTGTGCATAGTTCTTCTCAGGAGTAGTGTGCTTTCATGATACAAAGGCAATTGGTTTCTCCATGTAATTAGGAAAAATGTAGGAAGGAATTTCATCTATTCCGTATAGTGAAGCATCATAATCCATTGCAGTGGTAGCAAAGATGATGTCAACAGTTTCTTTACTTCCTCAAATGCACACTCATACTCTTTAGTCCACTTCAAGTTTTTCTTTGCTTGTAATGCTTCATGTAAAGGTGCCAGTACTGTCACCAGATTAGGCAGAAATTTACCATAGTAGTTAAGCAGTCGTTAGAATGACCATAATTGGGACACATTTGCTAGCAGTGGTGCTTCAAGAACCACCTTCTCTTTCTCTGTTATTTCCTTAAGACAGTGGCATCAATTACATGTTAAAGGTATTCAGCTGAAGGTCTGAAAAACTCACATTTGTCTCAACGTTCTCTCAGTTCATGGTCTTCCAAACATTGCAAGACAGTGTCCAACTTTTGAAGATGATTTTCTTGATCCTTTCCTGCCACAAAGTCATCATCCAAATGGCATTGAACTCCATTCATTCCCTTCAGAATCTCATCCATAGCTTTCTGGAATAGGGCAGAGGCCGATGTGATACTGAAAAGAAATCTGTTGTAACAATATAAGCCTTTCTGTGTGTTGATTGTGAGATGCAGGATCAATCTCCATTTGGAGATATACATTAAGCAAATCCAGTTCAAGAATAGCAAACAAATCTTCAATACATAGTTGTGAATATTGGTCAGTGCTTAATACTGGCTTCAGGGTCACTGAAATCACCACAAATTTGGACTGAGCTATTTTTCCTGATCACTGGTACAACAGGTAATAAAACTCCAATGTGCACTAAATGGTCCAAATCAGCGTCTTCCTGAGGCTTCAGAGCATAAGGCACAACTCTGGGCATGCAATATTTTGGCGGACTGTCAGACTTAACAGCAAGCTTTACTGACATATTGCTTGTCTAACCAAGTTCTTTTTCAAAATCTTTGTAGCTCCTGTCTAGTATTTTTTGAAGATTTTGGGGTGCTTTCAATATCGCTTTTATCTCCGTCTAATTCACCTTGACTTTCTCAAGCCAAGTTTTGCCATATAATGGTGGATACTTTCCTTCAATCACATACAAGGGTAAAACAACTGATTATCCATCTCATGGAACTTTCACCTGGAGTATCCCTTTTGGGACTAGTTTTTCTCCAGTATAAGTCTTCAGAACTGTGGTGTCTTCCAGAGGAACTTGACAAAGTCTGGTGATCGGTAGATACAGAAATCAATGAAATGGCAAGTATCAAGCTTCATTCTTGTAGAAACTCCTTTCATCAAGAGAGTAACCCAAATGCCATCTCTGACAGCAGCTTCCAATAATACATGTGGTGCTAGATCTTGGGCCTGGTCTACACTTACCGGCAAATTCAGCAGCAGTCAACAGGAGATACACAAGCTACATAGAGTGGCTTGCGTATCTTATGTCGACTTCCTAAAGTCCATTCTACATGCCATCTCTACTACACTACACTGACAGGACATGCATTCCTGTCGACGCAGCATTACTTTTTTTCCGGGGGTGGATTTATTAAATCGACTTCCAGATCGATTGAGCGGGTCTTCACTTCCATTCAATTGATCCAGAAGAATCAGCAAATTTTGTACCTTCAGTGAAGACATACCCTTGATCAGTTTCACTAGAACTCTCTTTTTTTTTTTTTTTTAAATTTCCCCCACATTTTGAATTTCTGACTTCCATCCTTTCTTAGGTTCAGTCATCTTGGATGGATGGTTACTCTGTGCTGCTGGTCATTGAACTGTGTGACTGGTCACAGAGATGTGTCCTTTCTTCTGGCACTTCCTGCAATAATTTAGTGTGCACAGCAATCCTTCTCAGTGTGTGAAGTTTGTGCACAACAGCCACATGGAAATTCATAAGATGCACTTCTCAGTTCACACTAAATTCCAGAGAGTTCTTCTCTGAGGTTTTCATGCAACTGCTACTTCAACAACCTTCTTGGAAGTAAGCTTTGATACAGTCAATAACTTCTTTCAGATTTTATCACTGACTAATACAGAGACTAATTGATCACACAGGGCACCATTTAATGTTTGTCTAAACTAACAATGCTCTGACAACTTTTGTAGAGCAGCAACAAACTGTGCCATTGAATCTCCACTTCCATGAGTTCACTGATGAAACTGATATCATTCTTTTATCATCAATGGTTTAGGAGAAAAACATTCCCGCATTGCTGCAGTAATTGTAGCTTACGTACCAATTCTGAGCATTGTTGGAGACAACAGGTTACCCAGCAGTCTATGTGCCTTCGGACCTGTCATTATCAGTAAGATTGAAACTGTTTGTCCTTCTGGAATAGTGTTGTAGTTTACATATTACTCAAAACATTTGAAGTACATCACTTAGGATTTGCAGTTGTCATCAAATTCGTCAACATTGCCCCCAAAATGTACTGTCTTGCTTTCCAGTTGGACTTCATGTCTTTTGGATGTCGTCTTCGCCACAGGGAAACTCTCTTTTTTTGTTGCTGTACTATGGATGCGTGATCTGCCTCTTGTGGCTGTGTGCTCACACTGCAAGCTGCAGAGGTCTTCCTTTGTCTGTACTTAGTGACCAGATGTCCTGATTTTATAGGGCAAACCCGACATTCTGAGCTTTTCTTATAGACACCTTATTACCCTTTGGGTTAGGACAGTGGGGCCTAATAGCTGGAGTGAATAAGGTGTGGATGTGAAAAGTGGGCCACTGATAGTTAAGGAGGAACCAGCTCTGGGGGAGGTGGAGGACAGAGAAAGAGAGTAAGCTTATGTGAAATTGTACCAGCATCATACAACAGCAGATGAGAAAGCACTTAAGAACAACCTCCGATTTTTGACTGTACTCTATCTACAAACAAATAATTTAAACACTAGATTTTCACAAACCTTGAATCTATGAAGGAGTGCCTACATTGTATTTCCATTCAGTCAAGGAGTCTGCCTTTAAAATGTCCAACCATCTGTCTATGTGTTCCGCAGAAGCTGTCATTCATTTCTTGAGTCAGAATGATAAAAACTAGGCTTTGAGGCTTGTTGAAGCATGATTGAATGGTAACACACAGCACTGGTAGCTAGCTACATGTTGTGTAAAAGTGCGGCTGATAAGTGGCACAAGTCAGAGGCAACTGCATCTGTATTTCCACTCTATGGCACCTCAAGGGCACCCCCTCTAGGCTTCTGAGCCACCATCTTTCTTGGGGTGAGACCTCTGTCTCTCCTTACTGGGGTTTTTCCAAGCTACACAATTCCCTGTATACACTGTGATATTCCCAGCAAAGCAGACTGCCTAAACAGACCAATGTCTGTGCTTTGCATTTTTCTTCAAAGACTAAGAAGGTAATTGCCAGCAGTCAAGAAATTACCCCACAGTTCTTTATAAGCAAGCAAATTTATTCCTAAGGTGAAAGCATCACAGAGAAAACGAGAAAAAAATAAAAATTTCTGTACGTATGCAAAAAGCTTACCAGAGCTTACAGAAAGCTTACTATATGCCTCATGGGGCCTGAGTAGGTCAAACCTCTTTCAACACTTCCCAGAAAGGATTGTAGCCCCACCAGGAGAGAAGTTCTTATCATTTACTGGCTCAGAAAGAAGGCTGTGAGTCAGTTTAAACTCAGGCTAACCAAAGTCCTCGCTGTTGGTTGTTGGAGAATCCAGTCTGAACTAGTATATGACAGCATCTCTATGAGGTGATGCTTTGCTGGAGGTGTTACAACCCGAGTGAATTTTCCTAATCACCCCCCCCCCCATTATTCTTAGTTTCTAAAGCATCTGTGGTCATGATCCCTCATAGAATTACACACTGGCCCACACTGATGCATAAACTTAATACAGTAAGATTGCCCAAAGATGTTGCAAGAAATTGCCATATATGTGGCACACAGCTCCAGTGAAGCTATCTATGCAGGTGTTACCACTAGAACAGCTCTTTGCAGAGCTCAAACTTTGCTGCACTGAAGAATCATAAATGTAAAGATAGAAGCATTATTAAATAGTGAGGAAAACCATTGCAAAATAAAGAGAAAAGGAAATTTTGCAGTGCATGTGTATAGAGCAAGTGCCAGCTATAGCAAAATGAATGCTAATCCGATATTACCAAATGATTAAAAATAGTGAATGAAATGAAGCATGTGTCTGTTGTATAAGCTGGGGAGGAGGAAGGGGAGCAGAGAGAATTTTCAGCGCATTACGAAGATTTTTACCACCTACTGAGCATCAATTGCCATTGAATACATCGCTGTCCCTGAATACAGTGTATTCAGCACTCCTGAAATGCAGTCACCTCTGGGGCAGAGGGGAGCAGCCAGCCAGTTGGGGGAAAAGGGGGTTAGTAGGGAAATAACACTATTCTATTTAGAAACAGTACAGTAAAAATATTAGGGCCACATCCTCTGCTGAGGTAAACTGACTCAGCTCTGATGAGATCAATAGAGCTAGTCCAGTTTACACCAGGTGAGGATCCAGTCCTTGTGTTTAACACAGAAAATGAAGCTGCAAATGTCTATATGGGAACTTTCTGCCTGCCATTATGAGAGGGCTTGAAGGCCTGAGACCTTTGCAGCATTCCTGCAAGCTGACATTCACAGAGAGGGACTCTTTTTTAAACCTGGAAATGGTCCAGGAGGTCTTGCCCCACCTTCCCACCCACAAACACCACAGCACCTTATGGATTTCAAGCTAGGAGGAGCTGCACAATGACACCAAAAGCCTGTGTCTGCTATGAAACTTAAGTTACGCTTCGGCTTTTGCATGGGATTCTGTTCCATGTAAGGAAATACTGATATCATATGACACCCCTTGTTACAAGCAAATCTCATTAAGGAGACACACGCCCCAGTGTTTAAAATCACGTAGGTTTTATTTCAAGCATAATCACACAAATGTGCAAGTTCTGCATATTTGTTTTCCTGCTCTTATCTGTCTTTTATATATATGTATGTAGCTTTCCAGAGTCAAATCTGGCTTGCAGTAGTACCACCCCTTTGGAGTAAGTAAGAATGGTGCCTAAATCAGCTGAGCAGGATTTAATCTTTAATAATGTAATTAAAAACAATCAGCCAACCCATAAGAGGCAACCCATAAGAGGCAGCAAAGAGGCAGCAAAGGATAACTAGAGTTGTAGCAGGTGGCCGAACATACAGCAACAACTTGCTTTCTTGTGCTACTATCATTTATTTTTACTATGTCTCTAGTGGTTTATTTCTATATTGGGGAAAGAATTGCAGGACAAAATTGCTCCACCCACGATCAGCTCTTACACTATCCATAAAGTGATGTTTGCTATTTAAAATTTTGCAGGCCTGTAAAAAAATAGAAAGGTACAATTTAAAACAACAACACATTGTTTTATTTGCTTTTGCTCTACAAGGGATATGTAATATTGTCAGGCAGATGGCCAGGTTCTGCCTACAACACCATATGGGTATGTCATGTGTAGTGTATAATATTTTTACATTCACCACTCTGAAACACAATCCATGTGTCCTCTGCCATTCGTTGAGGGGACAGATCTGCTGCATGGCTGCTACCTGTGTGCTGGTAAATGCTATCCCATCTGAATAAGGTTTACTTAATTCTCTGATTATATCATTTTATTATTTGTATGACTATAGCACCAAGGAGCCCTAGTCATGGACCAGGACCCCATTATGCTAGGCACTGTACAAACACAGAAGAGAAAGTCAGTTGCTGAGGATGCCCCAAAGAGCTTTACAAGCCAAGAATAACATGAGACAACAGATGGAGAGAGACAGATTATTATATTGTTTATTTGATGTTTTGTATACACTGGTTATATTTTGAGACATTCACAACCCTTCCATTTTAAGCACTGAACAAATTAAAACTGCAAATTAAGTCATTATGTAAGAAGCCCTGGTTAGAGGTAATGTGGGCATTATATGCAAAAAGCTGAAGAATTTAGGAGATGAAAAAAGTGGATATAAAGCTCAGCAAGTGTAGGCTATTATAGCTCTGAGGTAGAACAGCTGCTAGAATAAAGTCTGGCTATGTAAAGAAAAGAAATCTGAAGGGATGAGTTTGTGCTATATACACAAATTCAAAATCAAATACTCAGGGATAATGTGGATTTTTTCCCATTCACAAAATATTACATCACCAACATTGCTTCATCAGCACCTGGGTTTTCCTTGGAGGGCTCCCATCAAAACCCTGACAAGGCCTGATGCTCTTTATTTTATAAATTCTGCCAAGATTATATCTTGGGATGGGATGGCTGCCGGCAGAATTCCTGCACCTCCGACTGAAAAATTAGTGTTGGGTTCTAAACAAATACTGGGGCTGCTCCAAAGCCCGTTGAAGTCTGGAAGTCATCACCTTTGACTTTAATGGGCTTTGGATCAGGCCCAGTGTTTTACAAATTAGGCATGATCTATATGACTGGTACTTTCATGTGCTCCTCTGTATAGTAGTGTTCATATACTTTAGGAACATAAAAAGAATAAAAATACATTGGTCTTATATAACAGGGAACCAAGGCAATTTGAAAACATGAATTAAGCTTCAAACTTCACAGAGGGGTGGCCAAGTTTAAGTTCAATGCCATTGCAATCACACAGCCAGAGCAATTCTCTAGACCACTCCAGCTGCAGCTGTACTGATTTAGTAGGGGACCATTGCTTACAAACATCCAGCAGTGGCCTCCCTGGATCCGCAAGCTATGGAATTTTGAGCAAGTCTAAAACCCTTGGTGAGAGGGAACATCCCATCTCCTCCCAGCACTCCCTAATTGGCACCACTGAAAGAGATAAGAGGGAGCTGAACTGGGGAAAGCCATAGAAGAAAGTGTGTGTGAGCAAAAGACAGCGAGTCGGACATTTTCAAAATGTTGACAGAAAAGCCTAGTGGGAATTTTTTAATTATTTTAAATTTGCTTTGTGGCAAGCACCAATTAATGTAAAGATTACATATGTTCACCCACACCCACTGTAGTTAGTGGCTTTTTTTCAACTGGTAAAGCTAGGCTTGTGAGGAAAGACAGGTTTGGCCTCCACTTGTCTGTTGGGTGTGGTCAAACTGAAACTTCCTGAGACATTTCTCCATACTGTGCAACAGACTGACGTTCTCCGTTTTGGGGAATGTTTTCATTCCCTTTGCATGCAAGTGAAAAAAAGGAATTAGCCTTCAGCTTCTGAGCTAGCTGTAGCCAAGAGTGCCAGGCTTACAGTGAAGGATGGGCTTTTGATTTTCAATTTAGAGGCGACTCCTTACCTTCAGAAGTAATATAAAGGGCAAAATTCAGAGGTGATATGTAGACAGATCCTCTCTGCTCACTTAGGCTAGCTCATGACTCAATTGACATGCCTGTACAGCAGCATAAAGGGGGGGTGGAAGGTGCCCGTTTTTCCTCTGTGCAGACTGCCCACATTGCAGGTTAGACTGTGAGGGGGCACGTAGCCTTTATGGCCACTATTCTCACTCCAGCACAGGTGGATGTGGAAAGGGGAGTTTTAGTTGCCAAAAATTGTGTGGAAATAGGCTAATTTTTGAGATTTTTCATTAATTTTGAGTCATGTTACACAAGTGTCCCTGATTTCTCCAAGACCGTCTGAAATTGTGAACAAGAAAGAATCAAACAATTAAAAAAAATTGTGATTTCTCAGCTTATTTCAGAGACTAGCCTGCTGACTCCTGCAGAACATACTAGCAGGTGTGGCTAGCAAAATCACACCTGCTGAGCTACCAAAATAGTTATTTTGTATTGCACATGAGTATGAATAATAAGGAAGGTCCAGAACTAATCCAGTTCTGGTTTTGTGTGATGCTTATCAGCATGCTATTTAAATAGAAACCTACTGTACTGTGCCGATGTGTTGAGTCTCGTTTAAAATTGATTCTCATTATATTCACTTTTCATTTAATCATGGCTCCCACTCATACCCTCTCTGCAAGGACTCTGTTGTTACTTGATATAGATATTCTTTTGAAGCAGAAGGAATTTCAGGATCTACCAGTTGTGTTTGGCAGCAAAGGAGGGGAGCATTTGCTAACCACACCTGCTATAGTATGTTCTGCAGCTGGCAGCAGATTAATAGCTATTTTCTATTAATGATGCATTGTTAAAATGGACCAAAATACCTATAACTTAATGAAGAAAACTACTTATTAAATGGGCTTGATGCATTTCCAGGTTTAGTTATCGCTTCACACAAGGCAAGCGCCTTCTTTTTGAAATGCTCATCTAGTGGCTCCCAATTCTTATTTCATGGGAAGATAATTAAACATATTGGTTGGCCTACCAGGACCTGAGTTTTAATCTCAAGACCTCCAAGGCCACCGCTCTTCCAGATGATCTTGTTAAAGCATGTACTGTGCCAGTGGCAGGAGGAGATTAGGAATCCAAATATATTTATGTTCTCCAGCCCCACAAAGCTCCAGCCACAAAGCTCATATTGCCTTTGCCTTTTTGTAACAAACCTACAATTATTGCAGACTGATTATGACAGAAATTCAAGACTGCTCAATAAAAACAGAGGCGGAATGAGTTGAAAGCTCATGTAGATTGGCTGCCAGAAGCAACAAGGCTGTGAACAGCACAGTCTGTGTTCAGCAGATATAGTCAGTTTCAGATTAGGCTCGCTTGCCTAATTGGATTTTCTGCTTTTTTGTGATTCATATTATTAGTTTCTTTTTACATGTTCATTTTATGGTTTAATAGTAACCAGTAGCTAACAATAAATAACCGCCTCTGTGGCTACTTTGCACAGGAAACTATTCGTTAGCAATCTTCTAAGTAATAGTTCCCCACTTTTCAGAAAACTATGCTATTTCACCAGACAAAGACCATAGCTGTACCAGCTGCAACTGTCTGCTGTCGCCTTATCCTTGCCCATCCCTGCACCTAGCGATTTCCCCACATCCTTCTCCTGCATCTAGTAATCAATGTGTCTCCCTTTTGTTGCCTGCTGACTTCTTGTTCTCCCGTTCTGTGTAGCCAGCCCTGCTTCTCCCTTTCTCTCTGGCCATCGGTCTCCTTTTTGCTCCCTTCCCCTCCCTCCCCTCCTGATGCATTTGAGGTCCAGCCACTCTTCTGGGACCCAGTGAGACAGCTACCTGCCTTCCCACACAAAGCCTTTGCAGTTATACATGTGCTAACATGTAAAGGAGCATGACTTGCTCCACATTGGTTAAATACTGCTACCAGGAACCGTCAAATGGCAGGCAGCATGTTCAGTGGAAGCAGTGCTACCACTGGCAGTGGAAAGGGGGGAGCTCAGAGCAGCAAAGAGGAGACACAAGACTATTTACGTGAAGGTATTTGACTTCAAACTAGTGTGATTTCTCTTCTCTGTGGACATTCAGGACCTTTGAAAGTGGACGGCCTTTCCCCTTCCTTACTCTGTTGCCAGCAAATACCAGCTTTGAGGACAATGCTAGAAAACTCTATGATGCAGGAATGAAAACCAAATTGCTTGCTAGAAAGTCAATAGCAAGTTGAAAGAAGCAAACCTACTTCTGTATATTAAAAGGTACAACATATATGTTGACTAAAGCTGGGTAGGAAACAGATTTCCCGTCTTGTGAGAATCTTTGAAATTTCAAAAATATTTCCCATCACAAACCAGGACAAAAAGGCAAAAATTTCAAAAATTTTAATGACCCAAGAAATCTGATTGGGTCAATCAAAACATTTATTTTTAAGAATTTCAAAACATTTTGGATTTATTTTGACTTTTTACTTTTGTTTATTACATTTTTTTATAAATTAACTTAAATTTCTAAACAAAAAGTCTTTTTGAACCAAAAAAAAGGAGAAAGTTTTCATTTAGAAAATATAGAAGTAGGACATTTACACAATTCCAAATTTCAAAATTGTTTTGAAAGGGTCACTGACAAAAAGTTTCAATTTTGACAACTCAGCATTTTCCCAGAAAAAAGTTTCACCGAAAAATTCTCAGCTAGCTCTAGTGTTACCAAATTTGTATTATTAATGGGTCAGCTCCTTCCCCTACATCTTGATACCCACAGAGAGAGCAAGCAATGTCCTGATCTTGCCATTCATTCTACAAGGTTTCTTTTGCAGTGTTTGCTCTGTAACCACCATTGAAGCAGAAGGTTTGGCCTCCCATAGAAGAAAGCAGGAGTCTGCCCCACAGATCTCTGACATGCCCATAGTTGGTGCAAGATGCATGGCAATACAGGGCCTTCTTTGACAACAGTAGCAAGTTGGTGCTGTCCATTGGTTTCAATGAACTGCTGCAGTACCCTTAAAACAATGGTGCTTCACCACATCAATTGCAATTCTTTTTTCTTTTCAATAAGCCTTAAAATATCATTTCAGGAGGTGCATGAATACAAAGAGCTAAACACTGCAGCTTCTTACTATGAAAAAACTAACAGGATTATAAGAGTGAAATTTCATGCAACTGGGTGTCATGCTTCACCAAGAAAGTAATCTCTAATTCGAAACCTGCAGAGCCCAATAGGCAGGAAAAGCTTTAGGAAAAGTGATATGTTCGACTGAGTTTAACTTTGGGAAAAGTATTTTAAAAACTAATGCCCTATTGTTTCATTTTATAATAAGGAAATTTGTACAAAGCTACAGAGAGAGTATTTACTATGTAAATGTAAACCTATGCAAGAAGGGCAACATCACCTTTTAAAGAACAGGACTGATTTTGGTCATGCTTTCAGAAACCTGTGAACTTTAATAAGGCCCCAGCTCAATAAGGTGCATATGCACATCCCATACTTTAAGTATGTCAGTAGTCACACACAAGCCAAGGAGTTTAAAGATAGGCATGTGCCTAAGTACCATGCTGAATTGGAGCCTAAGGCAGGAGCAAGGTCCTTTGCTATGCTATTATTCGCTTGAACATTCTCCAAGTGTTGTACATTTTATTTTCCGGTTCTTTTTAATGTCATTCAGTGATTTGGTGTATTTCTGTTTGTTCTAAGTGTAATAATACTTTAAGTGATAGGAGTCAACTCCGTGGATGCTCCAAAGGGGGTGCTGATCACCCACAAGCCACAGCATAGGAAATGGGGCAAGAAATGTTGTATGTGGCACACCTCCCTTGGGGGGCACACCAGCCCACCATCTTTGGTGCACTGCCACTGGAAGCTCCCAAGAAGCAGGGGAACCATTAGTGCCCATGCCATGTTCCCACCCCCGTTCTGCCCTAAGGCCCCGCTCCCACTTGGCCTTTTCCGTCCCCCCCACCCCCGAAGCCCCACCCTCGCTCCACCTCTTCCTGCCCTTGCTCCGCCCCTCCCCTTGAGGCTCCCCCCCACCCATTGCTCACTCCTCTCTGCCCCCTTGACACTCGCCCTTAGAGTAGGAGGGGCAGAAAAGGAGCTAGCTAGAGGCGGGGGAGTGTCCCAGTGAAGGGGGCGGAGAGGAACACTCACCAGTAAAAACAAGTCAGTGCCTGTAAGAAAGTCTATACTGTATTTAGGATGTGAACAGCACTATGTGTGAACACTAAAGTCCATCAAGCGCATATGCTACAACTGTGCATTAACAGTGAACAGCCCTAGCTGACTGAACAGATGCTTTTGAATTTGATGTTTTAATACACAAATCTCTTTTTAAAATGCATAGTTTTAATCTAACCCATTCACCAGTGACTTCTGTGCTACCACTTAGGGGTTTAAGATACTATTAATGCAATATGGGAAGAGACACTGTCAAGACATTAATGGTGAAATTATTGTATCTCATTAGGCTAATTAACGAGTTTTTTGGTAAATAATGATCGCACCAGTGTATTGTGGATAACAAGCTTCCCTCTGTTATGCTGATGAAGAAACGTGTTGCAAACTAATTCAGCCCCCTGCCTTGCGGGGAGAGGGGTAGTAGAAAAGGGAAAAGTCCAGTGTTAGGATGTTGTAAGCTTCAAATCCCCCAAAAGCAGCAGGCTCACAGCATACACATGATGTGCTACACTTTGCATGGGTCAGAAACAAGATGAGAGGTGTTATCCACAAAGAACTGTGATGCCCTAGAACACAGGAAAGGGGCATCTAATGTTACTGCTGCTCATGGTAGCCAAAGCTTGCCACACAATATGACTGGACTACTGTGAGTTATCTAGAGAGAGGAAAGAAGCAGCAGGGAACCAAGCACAAAACAGATTTGGGAAAGGTACAGAGGGGGACATGCAATGGAGATCCACAGCTAAGACTCTTTGCATGCACATGAATTTGTTACTTCCATGCTTTACTCTCAGAGGTTGCACTAAAGCTGAGAACTGATTTGTGGACTTTCCATTGGTTCTTTTAGTCTACACATTTTCTTGTAACCCCACTCTCTGCTCAGCAGGTGTGATATGATTTTCCTTTGTACATTTTGGCATCTCTAGCCTCCTACCACACTTTTTTTCATGGGAGGGGACCAAGCATGCTTTGATGTAAAAAAAAAAATCACACAAGGAAAATGACCTGGCTCACCATCATTATGAGTTGTCCAAATCATAGTCTCCAGAGGTAAGTTTTTCTTTGAAATGCTCAGTTATTTGCATATCACACCAAAATAATTTCTAATAGGTTTTCACAGTTTGAACTTTGGCTCTATTTAAATAGAGCTTTATTTACATTCTGAATTATCCAGGTTATCATGCAAACTGCTTTATCTTAATTAAAATCGGATCCATTTTTATGCTATGAAAGCTATTCACATTTTGCAGAAGAGCAAAGTTTAATAAGCCAGCTGAGTCGTTACCTTTACCAGTTTTATTTAAGCTGATAGTTGTATTTCTGTAGGGTTTTTTGTTTTTTTTTTAAAGATTTGGGGCCATGCTGAATTCTTTGAGATCTACACCATCTGGAAGCATGTTGATGTCATACCAGTATTCAAAAAGAGCAAACAGAATGACTGAGGGAACTATAGGCTGATTAGCCTGACATCAGTACCAAGAAAAATAATGGAAAAACTGATATGGCATTCAACTGATAATGCTAGTCAGCATAGTTTTATGGACAACAGGTCTTGTCAAATAAACCGGATTTCATTCTTTGATGAAATTACAAGTTTGGTTGATAAGGGTACCTGCATATATATATTATACCTAGACTTTTGTAAGGCATTTTACTTAATACCCCCAAGATATTCTGAATAAAAATTTAGCACTACCTGATACCAATAAAGCACACATTAAATGGATTAAGAACTGAGAGATCACAAAAAGTAGTTGAATTGTCATTGAATGGTCGTGTTCCTAGTGGGGCTCTGCACCAATCAGTGCCAGACACTATTTAACATTTTCATCCGAAATCTGGAAGTAAATATAAAATCATTGCTGATAAAATTTGTGGCTGACATAAAAATGGCAGCGTTGTAAACGATGATGACAGGGAAGGCACACAAAGGACTCTGGACTGCTTGATATATTGGGCCCAGTCAAAGAATTTTTGTTTTAATACAGCCAGATGCATATCTATACGTTCACCTAGGAAAACGGAATGCAGGCCATACCTACAGAATGGGGCTTGTATCCTGGAAAGCAATGACTGAAAAGGATTTAGCAGGTCATAGTAGACTCAGGGAGCGGAACATGAGCTCCCAGTGCAAGGCTATAGCAAAAAGGGCTAATGGATGGATGTATAAACAGGGGAGAAATAAGTAGTAAAAGAGAGGTGAGTTTACCTCTGTATACTGTGCTGGTGAGAGACATACTGGAATTCTGCATACAATTCTGGTGTCCGTATTTTCAAAAGGCAGCTGAAAAATAGGAGAAGGGACACAAAAATGATTTGTGGGCTGGAGAAAATGCCTTACAGTAAGAGACTTAGAGTTCAATAGATTTATCTTTTCAACAAGATGATTGAGTGGTGACTTAATTACAGTGTATAAGTACAAGGCTCTTTAATCTATTGGCAAAAGTCATAACAAGTACCAATGTCTGGAAGCTGAATCTAGACTAATTCAGATTAGAAATAAGTGCACATTTTTTAACCATAAAGGTGATTAACCATTGGAAAAAGCTGCCAAAGGAAGTAGTGTCTTCAAATCAGAGTTGGTTGCCTAGATGAAAGATAAGCTTTAACCAAAGACAAGTTATTTGGCTCAATACAAGGATAACTGGATGGAATTTAATGGTCTGTGATATACAGAAGGTCAAACTAAATGACCTAATGATCCCTTCTGGTCTTAAATTCTATGAATCTATAAGCTAGATAGGATAGTCCTTGTCCTGTTGGGGAGCAAAGCAAAGCTAGAATATACAATGGTGACATATGTTAGATTTCTAAACCCAAATTTGTGAGTTGGAAATTCTAGCTGAAAACACAGAATACTACCTGTTTAAAACTGGATGGGCTTTTAGTGATATATGGACACCTTAATATAGCTTATTAGCATTGCTATATTGAATGCAGTGGATTTCTGTTAACAGAATCAATCTGGGTAAGCTTTGGATGTGAAGGAGGGGAATAAGTGGTTTTACAGATTAATTCAAAGAGAATATAGTGTTTATGGAGGACAGCAGGGAGACATTTATAGAAAATCATATGAACCATCAAGGCTGGCATCATTGCTGGCATAAAAGAGGCAGGGGGGTGACATTGTAAAAGCCAAGAACAGATCAGTGGGAAGAGGCAAACTTGTGAAAAGCATTGGCTGTGTGGGTAAGAAGTTGAATTTTATGTAGTAGAAGACAGGGACCAAGCCTAGTGGAGGTACTCAACATGGGCAGGAGCGATGTGATCAGCATAACTTGATTCAAGGGGAGTATCTGTGCTGCTTTTAGAGGAACAACCTTGAACTCAATCCAGGGAGAGAGGGACTCTATGATGGCTTTCCACTGCTTGTGTGCTTGGCCAATCCTGGGCTACTCTGGGGATTGGAGAGGCTGCCTGTGTAAACAGACCTAGGGTGCTGTCTAATTTACAGCAGGCTCTGTGGGCTCCCATCTGGAGCATAATGCTGCCGCGAATCTCCTCACCACTGCATTACAGTAGAATCTCAGAGTTACAAACACCAGAGTTACGAACTGACGGGTCAACCACTCAACGCGTTTGGAACTGGAAGGATGCAATCGGGCATTAGTAGAGACCAAGGAAAAAAAAGCAAATCTAGCACAGTACTATGTTAAATGGAAACAACTAAAAAAGTAAAGGGAAAGTTAAAAAAACAGATTTGCCAAGGTAAGGAAACCGTTTCTGTGCTTGTTTCATTTAAATTAGGATGGTTAAAAGCAGCATTTTTCTTCTGCCTAGTAAAGTTTCAAAGCTGTATTAAGTCAATGTTCAGTTGTGAATGTTTGAAAGAACAGACATAACGTTTTGTTCGGAGTTATGAACAACCTGCATTCCCCAGATGTTCGTAACTCTGAGGTTCTACTGTACCTCCAACACCTACCTCCAGCGCACAAACACCTTATGCCAGGGTTTGTAAAGTAGCCTCTGGAGGCAACCTTATAATTTCCCTATACAATGCCTATACATCAAAGGCATTTTCCCATGGCCTGAACCAGGACCGATAGGGCCCTTTTATGTCATGCCAATCATTTATGCCGCATCTGGTCTTTTTTAAAAAAAATGCATTACACAGCCCCACTGTAATGAAGCAATCAAGGATGTCTCTCTTTGGGACATGAAGCGCTTCTTCTCTATCCCCTTCGCCACCCGCCTTTTACATGGCCAATTCCCATAGCAGCTGTTGTTGCAATTGCATTAAAACCATAATAAAATACATTTTCCAAGAAATTCTGTAACACACTGTCCTTCCTCACTCTTAGCAACCTGCTTCTGATTATACTTGCAGATTATAAGGCTAGCTTGCCTTTATTATATTCACTGCTTTGCATTATATTCAGCAATAATGCAAGGAACTGACAGCCTTGTGTCCTGTATGACATATGCTTCAGCAAATTAACATAAGGCTTGAGGCCTATGAACTTTGAACAGATAAACATTGAACAGCTAAACAGCCTCACAGACAGAACTGGGGAGCTGAAAATAGAGCGTTTAAGAGGAATTTCTGACCACAGGAACATGATCCAACCTCAGAGCCATGGCAATGAATTGACATATGTAACAGATACATGAGCTACAGCCACACATAACTAACCACAAGAGGGCCATGGCAACAAATTGATAATAAGGTGAGCTCACTGATACACTAACCTATAGAAGAAGGACATTCTAACATTAGTAAGGTGAGTAAAAACAAATTAGGAAAGGAGGGAAAGCCCCTGTGAGTATGCATCAAACGTAGTGGCGTCAGCTTACCATCTTATAAAAGTTACATCCCAACCTCGGGGCCTCAGAAGAAAGAGATGAAGTACTTGGGTCACTGGTGATGAGGGGGGAAAGTGCTGGTGATGAGGAAGGTGGTGATTAACGTTTCAGGTTGCTCTGCAATGGAAAATGTGAGTATATAGATGTGCTCTATCTACCTTACTGAGGTGGGGTGTTTGTGACAATGCTCAATATAGTAATACGCTATTTGTAACTATAGAAGAGTTCCTATAGTATGAGTGTTGCAGCTGTGCCCATCTGGGCTCCCAACTATACAGTAATTGGAATAATACTGGGCCTGATCTTGGACCAAGTACGTGTTAACCCTCAAAGTGATAACTGGGAATACTTAAGTAATCAATATAATCAATATACAACCTGTAGACCGGGCTACAGATAGGCATTTCAATTCCTGGGGTAGTAACTCATTTTTGATAAAAATCTAAACTGAAATCCAACTAATCTCTCAGTCAGAATTTGGTGCCAGTCAGAAACGCTGCAGCCCACTAGGGCCTGCTTCTTTTGCCTTAGCTGTTTCTTTGCTCTAGTATGCTACTCTACTTCTCTTCACTGACCAACTTTGCAACAGAGGGAGGGCTATGCCCTCTAGGTGGAAATAGTAGAAATACATACAGACACAGCAAACAAAGGAGTACTCGAGGGCTTGAGCATCAGACTAATTTGGCATGCCTCATGAGTGACCACTTGTCTCCACCATTAGGTCTCCATGTAAAGTGTGACTGTGTAAGGAACCCTCATGGACTCCAAGGGTATTCTCAGTGGGTATTATTGACTGGGCTTTAGAGGACTTTGTAACTTGAATTGTGTTGTAATATTGAGGTACCTGAAGTTGAAATTGCAGTTGCATTGGGTCCGGTGATCCACACTTTGAGGTAGTAAGAGAGTTGATTTATGTTTTAATTGTGCCGCCAAAAAGGCCGCAGTAGTTCAGTCCCCTCAGCTTTCCTGGGCTGCACCCATATCCGTCTACCACCAGCTTGCCCCTTGCTGCTCAGTAGGTCCCAATTGGGTAATCACCTCTCGATCAGATAAGAGAATATTAGCCATCCAGGGAAGAGAGAGGGCACAGACTCCAGTTCCCTTCTGATTTTTCTTGGGACTTGTTTAAGTAATTGTTGAAACCAGTTAAGGGGTTAATTATTTATGGAGGGACGCCTCTACATTTGTATAGTGTGAAATGTTTATTGTGTGTAATGTTAGAAATTAGGTATTAGGCTAGCTAGTAGAATTTAATTGAGTTGGAGGTGAGTGGAGTAGAATCAGATGAGATTTCTGAGACCCCAGTTGTGGTCAACCAAAACACAGCATGAAAAGACATTAAAGATTCTTGAGAAGGTTTTGTATGAATACAACACAAGCGGGCTATTTTTAATCACCCCAATTTGAGGGGTTTGGTCATATGATCATACGTTTAATATGTGGGATGTTCTAGTGGAGAAAAGTAGAGAAAACTGTACTTACGACTATCACATACAGCTAATGCTCGTCAGGAGAGGGTAACGAGAAGGAATGGAGACATGAGAAGCAACAAGACCGTCTAATCGCAACTGTCAGTATAAGCCCAACTTCCACCAAAGCAGAGCATTAACAACTCAGGAAACCAAACTTCGTAGTAATATAAAGCAATGGCTGATAGAAAGGATAAGAAGTATCAAAAGAACAGGAAAAAAACACAGAAAGGACCGCGAGCTCAGTCATCCCCCCACCTCCACAGGTCTTGGAGACCGTGTAACTATGCAGTTAGCCCATAGCCTGTAACCCACCACACTAACAGTCTCTATGCCTTTCATTTGCAATTTCTAAGCCAACAGGAAACAAAAAGTCACTGAGGCTTTGACCAGCAGCTGTAAAAAATTTTATTGCTGTAAAAAAATTGTAAATGTGCTTTTGGGCACTCTCTTTCTGGGAGGAAAAGGGGAATTAGGCAAAGTAAATTGCTTCTGACAGAATAATATTAAAATTAGGGACTCATAAAACAGCTAATTACAAGATTCAGCATCCTTTTAAGTCCATTGGACTATGTCTGATGTACATGTTCAAGGTAAAGCAGACTCTGTTTACTTACTCCCCCTTAAGCCTGTAAGTGGGAAGCAGCCGGAAAAGAAACAAGAGTAAGCATTAATATAGTTTTGTTACTTGCATATTTGTATTAGCCAAATTGCAGCCACAAAACGTATTAGGTTTACATTTTCAGCTGTTAGTGAATATATTCCTAATATAACTAGTCAGCTGTGCATCATTATTCCAAAGTTAGTTGTGATTCAGGCCATAAACAGCAAAGTAAAGGAAGCCAGCAACGTATAGTCTTTCTGCATTACACAGGACACATCGACGCCTCTAACTTGAATCATAGTTATTGTTACAGGTCTTAATTCACCTGAAAATGTTCAATTTGTCTCTTGCAATTTTTCCCATTATAGTTCCTAAATAAATAAAGCATGTATTAATATTTTGCTTTCTTACCCACTTGTGTTTTAATCTAGGGTTTAAAGATTCAAGGAACTCACCTTTGACGTCTAACATCTTTAAACGTCTTTTCGAAGCCAACCAAGGTGTAACCTTAGGACGATTCATGATTTCAACCCTTAGGTTTCCTAGACCTGCTCAGAACAATGTATAATCCATTGGTGGTATGATTTGTTGGGCACACTTCCTTGTTTGTGAGTTATGTTTTGTGTCATTTGACTAGATTATGATTTTTTTGTACTTTGGGGAGTTTTTGTTGCAATAACAATAATTTTTCACACAATGGTTTGAATAATAAAGCTATTAATCTTGACACATTTTTCTTTGTGGTACCACACTATTTCCATATTTTAGTTATGGTTTAACCACCAGAGATGTGGCCCTATAAGACACCAGTAGAGGTTCAAGCTTTGCAAAAGTCAGTCATAAATAAAGTTATGTTTTTCAACAAACAATTTAATTGTAACTCATTTTATATAAATTTTGATTTGGCGTGTGTCAGGCAATATGTCCAGCTGTCTGGCAGAACCCAAATTGGAATTCAGAAAGTCAGTGAGCAAACCATCATAATATTAATGTAGGTTTAATAGTTATATTACAGCAACAGTACTTTATAAGGTAATACAATATATTGTTTGGGTCTTGTAATCAAACTCAATTAAAATATAAAACCAAGTTCCATGTCACTTGGTAAGTAACATGGTGCTGGGATACTTCTGAAGCTTATCACCCCAGTAGAGATGGGATTGGAGGGGGGTGTATGTCTGCACTGTGCACATCAGGGTTCACACCTATATAACAATTTGAATAATATTGGGCCTGCTCTTGGGACAAGAAGCTGTAAAAAGGATAACTGGGAAGTTTTAAATACACACTGGATAAACTATAGCTGGGGGGACATACTGATGAAAACCACCTGAATTGATGAAGAAAAAAGTTATTTGCATCAGTGTAAATACTGTAATTAATAGGGTTACTCTGTACCCCACACCTCTAAGGTGCCAGTAGTGGGCTCAATGTATCGTCTTGTCAGAAAGCATTGTAGCTGCTTCAGCAGCTAGGCCTTGTCATCCCAGTAATCACACGGCTAAGGAAAGGGGAAACATTGCAAATACCCTAGGTAGAGAGGCTTAAACATTTATGGTGCAACGTGAGCACAGCAGGTCCTGTTGTGGGGCCCTGGCACAGTCCAATCAAGCATCAGGGCTCTTCAGGCCTGTTGCCTTGGGTGTCCTCTCCAGTCCAGCTTTATTCAAGCCAATGAGCATTTATTAGTTTCCAGACCAGGCTTAGTTAGTGTCACACATTGGAGCTCTGTTGCACGAGTGTCCTGCCCAGTCACTGCTAGTCCGACCCAGCCCTGCACCCAGCTATGATGTCTGGCAGGCACAGCCTGTTCCACTTGCAGCTTGGTCCTCAGCCTAAGGGCTGGGCTATACTGAAATTTTACATCACCATAGCGACATTTCTCAGTGGTGTGAAAAACGATGTGGCTATGCCAAGCTAACCCCTGGTGTCATGAGTGCTAGGTTGATGGCCAAATTCTTCCATTAACCTACTTGCCACCTCTCAGAGAAGTGGCTTAACTACCGCAACAGAGGACTGCCCCCTCCCGTTCTGTAATGGCTACGCTGAAGGGCAGTCCTGCAGTGCTGCACATGTGCCACTAGGACATTTTAAGTCGCTCCAGCTCCGTCTTGCCATGTGATGCCCACTCCTGCCGAAACAAAGCCCAGCCACTTGCTTGTTCAGCGTCACGTTCTACTTGCTCTTCTTATCTCACCAGAAGAAGGGGCATGCAATGTGGAGGGGACTGATGGCAAATATAGTTCCCGCTCAGCCAGGCAGCAGGGGAGGTACAGTGGGGAGGGGGCGGTTGATGGGCAGTGGAGTCCCGTTTTTGCAGTCTCATCACACTGTGGCGTAAGATCAAAAGCAGGCTTTAAGGATTTGGGTTCACTGACTCTGAGCTTTAATTTAAAATTGTGTCTTCCTGTAGATGCTACCCAAGATATTATTGACCCTCAGCCTCAAGCCCCCCATTGATGATGGGCAAAAGTGGTGTAAGGAGATGGAACACTAGCAGTATGAACAAAGCATAGGGTGGCCACGCACGCCTTCCTGGAATACCAACCATTCCAGTACATCTCTCATCGTGCAGAATCTCTGGCACCTGAAGGCTCACTGATGTGATCATATCCCTCCTGGTGTGACCTCGGCTGCATGGCATATGAGAGGTCACACCACACCAGGACACCACTTTTAAGACTGCACAGATCTGCCCCTGCCCCCCCCAGCATAATTTTTGTTTGTGAGGTCACATCAGTTGCAGCAGGTGGAGGGTGGGGATGGAGTGGGGCACGCTTCAAAAGGGCATCTCCTGTCCAATAGTGGCCAAAACCATGTCCAGTTTTGTCTGAGTACCAGACGGGACGACCCCTAGAAAAGCAAGCTTGACCAGTTTACTGGACACGTGGCCAGCCTACCATTGTGGCATGGGCAGCGGCCAGCTCACCGACCAACCCTGCCCAATGCCCCGTTTGCCCCTTGGGGCAGCTACACTGCTATTTTTAGCACACTAGCTTAAGCAGAGCTAGCACGCGTTCATCTACCAACACTGGGCCTTACAGCTCCCAGACATGGCTTACAGACATAGCTGTAGTGAGCCATTACACAGACAGGGCTCAATGGAGCAGCTGGCCCCAAAAGTAACTAGCTTAGGAAGTCTTTTCCCAGCATTATGCCTTTAGAACATAGGCCAAGAAAGAAATCCAATGTGTCATTGTAGGAAGGTGCAGTGGCCTTCCACTGAGGCTGGGCTCCAGGAAGGGCCACAGCCCCAAACACAGGCCAGCAAAGGGGTAGTAGCCCAGTCTGCCCGGCAACCCAGGGGTCAGGCTGGAAAAGGTCCAACCGGTTGGCCAATCCCCTCCGAGAGGGGGTGGGGCTTCTGCTGGGGAGGAGAGGATAAAAGGCAGGGCCCGGCGCTCAACGAGGGACCAGCTACCAGTGGGTGCAGACATGCCTTCCTGCCGGCTGCACCCCAACCCCAGCCCCAGCCCCAGCCCAGGGCCTTCCCTGAGCCGGAGCGCCGGGAGCGGCCCGAGGACTGAGTAGGGCCCCCAGGCCCCAGGGACTGGGCCGAACCCCCAGACACTCTGGGGAGAGAGACACCCCCCCCCGAAGCCAGCCTTGACCTGGATGAGCTGCCGGCCGCAGAACCCCTGGAGGTGGGGCTTGACTTGGACGAACTGCCCGAAGCCGAAGCACCCCAGGGATCCTGTGACCTGGAGGAGCTGCCCCTCGCCAAGGAGCTACCTGCCCTGCCACCTGTCAACAAAGAGGGCCTGCTAAGTCTGCCGCGAGCGGTGTACCCAGCTGACCCCAACGAAGGAGGTACCTGGGACTGGAGGGGGGGAAGTGGCCCAGGGACAGCCATTGTTGTGGCTGCGGCTAGGGGCTCACCACAGTCGGCATGTTGTGGTGGAACCCCACCGGCACAGTGGCAACGCTTCTGCCACTGTTAGGGCCCTGGGCTGGGACGCAGTGGAGTCAGGTGGGCCTGCGTCCCTCTTCCTCTCCCCCTTCCCTGAAAACTCAGCGAATCCACTTTCACCCCAAATTGTTGGAGTGAGTCCCTGCTTGCTTGCCCGCCCTGCCCCGGTCCGGGGCAATAGACTATTGGTTTAGCTAATTCTCCTGCTTTTCCGGAAGGTGCAGTGGCCTTCTGCTGAGGCTGGGCCCCAGGAAGGGCTGCAGCGACTGGCGCCGAGCAGACGCCGGGCTACAGTCATGTTTCGATACAGGCAACATAGCTCAACTTGTATAGCCCATAAGTTCTTCATCTTGCTCTGCTGGTGATCCCACCTGTCCAGGACAAAAAACCTAAATCAAACCAAAGTCCTTCTCATCCCTTTTAACAATGAAAATTACCACTGACGCCAGTTACCGCCAAATCAGAGGCCTCTCCCCCCTGCTCCCCCGCAGCAAGTATGCAGGGAAACGTGTAGGGCAATGACAAAAACCTGCTGCGGCAAACGTTTATGGGCTGCTTGTTCTCTGCTCGCTCAGCAGGCAGAATCTCCGGCACCTGAAGGCTAGGCCCTGCCAGTGTTTCAGGTGACTATCACACGAGTCCCAGGCCTACTTCTACTTGAGACGTTTATAGGCAAAGCATTGGGGTCCTGTAGGTAGGCGTCTTAACCCTGCTAGGAGCTTGTGATAGCTCTCTCCCTGGAGCAAAGATTGCAGCTGGCTGCTTAGCGCACTGTGAATTTCCTCATGTGGGACAAGGACAGTTTCTTAAGGTTAGCAGCTAAAACCAAGGCCCAACAAAACCTGAAAAGGTGGCAAAATGACTGAGACCCAGAGCCACAAAGGCACTTAGAAAGTCACCGGCATAGCACTACTACCCACAAAGCCTGAGTTAAGCTCCTAGGCTCCCTGTGTAATGAATGGGGCGAGAGAGGTGCCTAAGCACATGACGCACAAAAGTCACTCGGGGAGGTGCAGAGAAGATCCATCATGGATTTGGTAGTCCTGGTAGTGTAGTTAATAGGAGTGGATGGTGTTAGGAGCATCCTAGTTTATGAAAGGTGTCATGGGCCACTTGATATCCCTGAGAAAGAAACGCATGGCCTTTAGATTAAGGCCAATGTTGATGGCGATTTTAAAAACAAAAAACCTGTTACACCATAAATTATAAAGCTTGACTGGTCTTGCTATCAGTGAATTTAAACTCCTTGCAGATACAGAAGTAACATCTGTGAATGCTAGTATCTGCCACTGTCCTGCCGTAGAATCTCTCTGCTTTAACAGATGGGCTACAGTAAATTCCGAAAGCCTGAGGTGGGCTGTGGCTTAGTGTAATTAATCTGTCCTTGAGTGTTGCTGGATGCACCTCTTGAAATATGAATGAGTCTTTGACCATGAGGCAGGATTATAAACTGGAATGTGTACAGAAGCTCCGAGGGCTCTGAGCAGAGGATATCTTGTAATTTACGTGGGAGTGAGGAAAAGCAGGTTAATGTGCTAGAAGGCAGGGACTGATATGCAGAGTAGAAACATGTCAGCTGCTTGTGGCAATAATTGGAAAGTGACGGGTGGGGTTAGCTTCAGGTGCAGGGAATATTTTCCCTCGTGTTAGGACAGTGCCTAGCACATTGCAGACACCACTAGAATACAAATACATAATTAAAGGAGCTGAGCGTTGGTATAAATTGCATTATTTCTGCTGCGGTTCTGCTAACTAGCACTATTTTGAAATTCTGGAGGGGATAAGTCTATATGTAACAGCTAAGCAATGTATTGCTTGTAGGTAAATATTTCATTGTTGATAGTGAATCCTATTCTTCCGTGGTACGCCCCATGGCAATGTAAACACCCTGTAGGAAGGTGCAGGGACCTTCCCCCGCGGCTGGGCCCCAGGAAGGGCAGCCACCGCCCCAAACACAGCCAAGCCCGTATTTAAACCCCCCGCCTGTCCGTCAAGGCCGGGAGCCGACCGGGATAGGCCCGGGCGACTGGCCAATCCCTTCCCCAGAGGGCGGGACTTCCCCCAGACAAGGGGAAATAAAAGGCAGGGCCCAGTCGCTCAGTCAGGGGCTGACGGTCAGCTGGGTCAGACTGGCATTCCCGCCAGCTAGAGGCCCGGCCTAAGCTCCGCCTGGCCAAACCCCAGCGCAGGCCCTGGCCGGACTTGACGGACTGGGAGCGACCCTCCCGCCGGGGAACCGACGAATGAATCGGACCCCCAGATACCCGGGGATGGGATGAGCCGTGGGACCCTCTTGGTTGGGAAGCTCCCCCGGAGGCAGGACGTGACCTCGAGGAGCTACCTGCAGCACCCCCAGCCGAAGCAGGGCCAGACCTGGAGGAGCTACCCACAGCTGAGGCCCCCACTGAATCCTGCGACCTAGAGGAGCTGCCCCTCGCGGAAGAGTTCCCAGACCTGCCACCCGCCGACACAGAAGGCCTTCTGACTCTGCCCCGAGCCAGCTACCCGGCGATCACTGAGGAGAGAGGTACCTGGGGCGAGAGGGGAGGAAGTGGCCCAGGGACAGCCCCGGATAGGGCTGCGGCAGAAGGCCGGCTACCTCTGGCGTGTTACGGGCGGACCCCGCCAGAGCAGCGGCAGCAGCCCTGCCGCTACTAGGGCCCTGGGCTGGGACACAGTGGAGTCGGGTGGGCCTGCGTCCCCCTCCCCCCTTTCCCTTTGACCCCGGCGAACCGCACGACCCCTCCTCCGACCCGGCACCAGACTCTTTTGCTCGCCCGCCCTGCCAAGGGGCCGGGGCGATAGACTCTTTTGCTCGCCCGCCCTGCCAAGGGGCCGGGGCGATAGACTCTTTTGCTCGCCCGCCCTGCCAAGGGGCCGGGGCGATAGACTCTTTTGCTCGCCCGCCCTGCCAAGGGGCCGGGCAACCGCCTCGGGCACCGAAAGCTAATTCCCCATTGGTTTTCCAGAAGGTGCAGGGACCTTCCCCTGCGGCTGGGCCCCAGGAAGGGCAGCCACGGCCGACGGCCGACGCCCGCCGTCTTACACACCCAAAGAACTGTTTTGTGCCTTCATTGTAAATTGCTGCTAAGCCTTGACCAATACGACTATTCTTTCTTCCTCACAGACAGCAACCTAATGAATGGTCCTGTAAAATTGGTTTATAAATTGTTAATGAAGTCTACCGTCAAGCTATTATCGAATTTCTACTCCAGAGAGAGAATACTATCAATGCTCTGATAGTATTCACTCTGAGCACTCTGAAATGCTCTTCCTGATGCTTTAACCGTTCCGCATTAATTACACTTTACAATAGGATCTATTTTCATTTTTGCTCTCTGAGGATTTGTTATATCCTTCCGCTGTAAAGTTTGTTTAGTCCTTTTTCTTTTGCCACAGCATCACCTTCTGCTGCCAGAAGACCCTCAGATCAGTCTTTCCCACCACTAAAGTGGTCAGTGATCTGTAATGACCTTTATTATAACTTTTTACAACAGACTTCTGCAAGCTTCTTTCCCATTTCTGACAGGTTCACTAACTGCCCTCCAGTCCAGTAGGAATAATGAATGCAGGGAGCAGCACAGAGACACACATAGTATTTGGAAACCATGCCAACAGCAACCTTGAACTCCTAGAGTCCTATTATTGTTGTAAATACACCAGAAAAGAAGGGGAACCTCCTCCTATGCCCCCATTAAAGTCATTTATAGAAAACATAAAAAGCTTGGTATTTTTCATAAGATCACTCTCTGGAAGGGATTTCTGGAAACTCTCCATTATACAACAAGTGATTCCCTGTTGACTCTTACTTCTCTATTTCTTCAGGGATTTCACTTTTCAGCAATCTCTACTGTACTGCAAACAGGACATTTATTTGTTTGGCTTTGGTGGTGAGCTTTCGATAGGCTTAGCATTTCCCTCTCTGGACCCTAAATAGTTATTAGACTGGAGACAACATGTTTAAATGGATAAAGGAGACCTATAAAAATCTTTCATTAACAACCTGTTTTTTTTTCCCCTAACTCTGATTGCTTTCAGCTACATAGACTAGGTAGTTTATTTTTTTAAGAGACCTATACATTTCCATGAGACATCTAAGAAATACCATTGCTGATAAGGGTCCTCAAATGTCTGGGAGATTGTTTATATTTCATGTCCATGTGAAAGTAGTGCTTTTTCAAAGTAATTTCAGGACCCTATCAAGATATTCTACAGAGTTACTGGCTATCTGGTCACACTACAGCCTTAAAAAAAATAAAAATTAAATAACCTATTGAAAAATCTTGTATTTCCAGTTTCCAAGAACAAAATGTTTCTTTTATGATACAAAAATGAACCAGGGAAAACCAGCTAAAATAACTTCTGTAAATTGAAACCTTCCTTAGAAAGCAGAGTATACAATATCTTATGAGCAAATAGATGTAAACTGTCTAAGATTAATAGGAAAGTTTTGCATTAGCATCCACCTGAAGTTTAAGTCTGAATTAGTTCTTTAGTTGTCTGAAGTTCTTGTAATTGAATCAGACCTCACAGTGGTGTAAATCAGGAGTAACTACATGAAAGCAACAGTGTTAAACTGGTGAGAATTATTAGGCCTTTTGTTTAAAAAATTAAAATTGATCAAGAAAGCAGGAAATTGCTTTAAAACAATTTACAGACTGGATTAATTTTAGTCTTGGCAGAACCTTTTTTTAAAAAATTTTAATTTATATCAAAGTTTAAAAATTTTTTTTTCATTTTTACCAAATTTAAATTTTCACAGTTGTGGGAAATTAGGGTGGGGTCAGATATTGGGGATCCCACAAAAATTATTTGACAGATGTTGAGATTCAAAAAGTTGAAGTTTATAAATATTAAAACAAATAACACTGCATGTCAAAATATACAAAGTATATATCCTTAAAACAAACTCTAATTAAAGTTCTCAAGCAGTATTTTTCTTACTATCTATAAATTTCTGTTATTATTGATAGACTTTTTCTTTGGTTTGTGTGTATACAAGAGAAATTGATGTTTACTAAGATTAACTAATAATCTAACCCTTCCAAGCCCATTTTAAATCATCTCAAATTCACTTTTTATTATATGCTGAATTTTAAATCAATCAATCTCAACAGCATTAAGAACACAAGTTGGAAACCTGGCATAGTTGCAGTTCCTCCTAAAGCTAGGAGTAACAGAAATTAACTGAGGAAAAACTGACAGCCTACATCCTTCAGCTATTTTCATGTGAAGGAAACTTATTGAGCTCAAGGGAATACAAGTATATACTGGAACACTTACATCCCAATCCTGGAGGTAATCTGTGCTTGGAACCATTAATTTCTCTTAATGAGCACTAGAGGATAAATATAGAGGATCCAATCCAGCTCCCACTGAAATCAATGGAAAGATTCACATTAGGCACTTCTTTCTGTGGGAGCAATGAAAATGCTCTAAACATAGATCTTTCTTTGCTAATTGGACCTAAAAGAAGCTAAAGAGGGACAAAGGAGAGTTTGCAATTATTTGCTAAGAGGAGGAGGATGGGAGAAAATGTAGTGGAAGGGCTGGAATGATTAAAACAATTTAAAATACAGACATATTATCAGACAAATAGTTCCACTTTTATATTTAAATCCTCATTTATTTACACAATGTACAAAATTTACAACATTTAAAAATCATACATTTAAAAAGATACATTGTTCAGAGCCTAAAAATAAATATGTAGAATCAACATTTATATGCTATTAACATATCATAATACATCCACAGGCTGGCTGGTGCACTAAGAGTTTGGGGCAAAGAAGAAATATGCACAGATTCTTAGTAAACATCACTTTCACTTAATTTAATTTTTAAAAAATCATTATAAATACATCTCTCCAACACTGTAAATTCTCAGTAACAGTTGGCCTATTTGTTGACCAAACCCACTGTATCTATATAGAGCAGAACGGGCAGCAACTTTGTCTGACAGTTCCAACTTCTCCTTTAAAGGGCATGACCAGGTCCTTGCACACCCGCCATGCATGGATGGGGCTGAGCTTAGAGTAGCTGGAGCTGCAAAGTAGAAATAGTCTGACTCATACCATCTATGCAATGATGAAACAAACAGAATAGCTTGGGCTGGCGCTGGAGAACATGATTAGCAGTGGTTCTACCTGTTGCTTTGGAAAGGTGAGTACGTGCCTCGACACAGCCTTGTAACTTATGTCTGGGGAGCATTAATGGATACACAAGCCATGTCTCAGTAGAGCACTTCCTTGACATGAAGTCTCCATAGTGGCTGAGCTATATACACACCATTGGACCCATTGGCCTATAAGTGCACCTGCATAGACACCCAAAATTTGGCCATACGTCGTTTAACTATACAAATGGTAGATACAAAACCTTTTCTTCAATGCTATTTTACTATTCACAAAGCCTAATCCGCCCCTAGTAAAAAGAGCCAGCCACTACTGCAGCATAGTCAAGATGGTTCTATTCATCTAGCATATCAAAATGTTGGTTATACGTGGCGAGGTTTCAGCAGTAACCTAAAAACATCACCTTGTTAACCAAGCATCAAAAACATAAAATATACAGGGAAAGTACTAAATACAGACATACATCTTACATACAGGGAGACTACTTTTGCAATCTCAGTGGCTGACCTACGCAGCCATAATACCAATGGGAGCTGAGGGTGCACAGCGGCTCAAAGAATTGAGCCTTAATAGCCTAAGAGTCTACTCAAGAGGGGGCCAAACTTTGTGCAACTGAGGTTAATGCACCAAGAGCCCAAAGGGCACGCTTCACATGCATAAAAATTCCAGATTGCAACCACCCTTGTAATTTATACCAGAATGGATGAGATGGTCACAGCAGAGTTTGAAGAACTTCACATTAGAGGTCCACTATTTTACTGCAATAGCATAAAAAATGATGCAATTGGATGAAAACTCAAATTCTATGTCTGGCTTTTGACCAAGAACATGACCATTTGTGAATGAAAATGGGCCAAATGTCACTCTATTTGTAAGTAAAAAAGCAACTTAAAGGCAAAGCTCAATTTTAACACTGAAAGGTGTAAAAATATCTGGATTTTCACACGTGAAAGTTCTGCAACCCCTCAAAATATGTGGGGCATGAGGTGGGAGTGAGGTTCGGATGTGAAACCATCTGAAACTAAATTGAGATTTTGCCACCCCCCTCCCCAAATATAATTCACACGAATCTAAATAGTATAAGATGCACAGCCCAAAAAAAGCCAGTGGCCACTGCAACTAAGAAGAGCATCACTTATTGGGATCTGTAGTATCTAACCATTCTTGATATTTCAAAGAAACTGTAGGTATTTAACAATTTTTATGCCTTTAAGAGGGAACTGTCTTGTCAGATTTTTTTTTACAGAGCAGTTGGATTCCAGCAATATTTCCTCCCTCTTTAAAATACATTTCATCACATAAGCCTCAGAGCACAAACCTGTATTGTAATTTGATAAAGTGCAAGTTATCAGTTGTATTTGCATGCTAACCAAAAATAGCTCAAAAAACACTTACATGGTTGTACGATGTATCAGTTTTTGTTTAGTTTAAACTAAACCAGTGATGGAAACTTTAATTTACTACTGACCTTGTAAAACAAACTTTTCAACACTGGTGCAAAGTATTATAGATAAATTATCATAGTATATATTACAGTTTTACCAAGTCTTAAACAACATCACGGTATATTAGTCTTAAGAATGGTTTTTTTGTAAACAATGTTAGATTCTAATCATACGATACAAAAATAAATATTGTATAAATGATTTACAAGTGAAATTCACAACACTTGGTGCCAAAAATATAACCAAGACTAGTAAAAGTTTCACCCCTGTATACTGGGAGTAAACATTAAAATTAAATGACGTTTTCCTAGCCTTTGTTTGTCAGAGCATAATCGTGCATTACTATGTGTTTCTTGCCATGTGGTTATTCAGATAGTTTTATTACCTTTGATACACATTGATATATACTTTTTCATTGAAAACCTCAGGCATAGTCCTGCAGTAGTTTGGTATGTATCATTCTCACTGAAGTCAACAGGGATTTGGAGAGTGGGAATATTGCTGGATCAGTCCTTAATTTAGTAGCAATTTACTTCCAAGTTATAAAAGAAAACTGTCTTCAATGATATTTAAAAATATTATCAATAAAAGCGGAGTTTAGACAAGTTATCTTACTTTCACTCTTTATGTCCATTACTCAGTGACATCACTGCGACTTGCATGCATGGACTCAGGCCATGATATGTTTACATAGTGACTTCAACAGGACTGCTTATGATGTCAAGTTAAGCATATGCTTAAATTCTTTTGCTAAATTAGAGCCAGTGTTAGGCAACTTGCAGGACTGGGCACCTAACTATAAAAAGACATAAAATTGTGAAGCACTATGAGCTGTGCTGCCTTGTCATGCATCATCATATTCCACGAGACTTTCAAATAGCTTTTAATATACATTTTCCCCTCTTAGACTAAAAGCTGCTGTTTGTATTTCAGCCCATGACAAAGCTTAAAAGACTAAGGTATTTAGAATATCTCAGACTTCACTTGCAAAATGGAGCGTGATGAGTATTTACAACAGGTAACACCATGCTTAGCACCACAGTCAAACATTTTAAAAGTCAGCTTTTAAGCTCTTTTTTCCATTCTGTGTTCTCATGCAAAAAAAGACATTGTCATTGTTGATGGACTGCTTTAGCAACGGCATTTGTGAACAGTTGAAGCCTGTTCACAATCTCCCATTGGACCCAGTTCTTCTCTCATGCTACTTTTATACTGATATAACTCCACTGACCTCAATGGAGTTAGTGTTATAAATTTGCACTGAGAGAAGCAGAAGATCCAAAGGGAATTTGTAGTGTGCCAAAAAATTTTTAAAAAAATGACAGGGCAGGAGTCGAGGGCTGCTATAAGGTTTCTAAACAAATCAGGAAGGTGCCAAAGATTGATATGATCAAATTATTCTGTTGACATCAGTAAATAAATACCCCTACATAAAAGAGCTTCAAATAAGCAAATTATATGACTCTATAGCTGCAATAATATATTTTAACAAATATTACCACTTTATAGAGAGAAGACAAATTTTAAGAATATTCTATGTATATTGTATATAGTGGTGACCCACTAGCTTTGAAAAGATTTCGGATGTGTTTCTACTCAAAATATTAAGTGAAAACAACGGATTATTGTCTCCTTTGGATGCACTTACACTTCAGGAACATTTAGGTGCAGTAATAACCAAAATTAACATAAAAAAATCAAAATGAAATCAAAAGTTTTGGAAATGTTGTTGAAATACTAAGATTTTGCTATGAAGTAAATACCAACAGAAGACAAGACGTTATTATTGATATATGTTGGGAAAGTCTTTTTGTCTGATTTATAGGGGATGTTGTTGCAAATATTGCGTCAGTTGCATTTCTGGGTAATGGCAAGTTGCAGATATTTCCTTCACAGCAGGAAGTGCAGATCTGAAAGAAATAAAAGAAAACTGTTCAGCAAACAGAGTTATTCCACTTTTGAAGATATCTCAGTACCTCGATGTAACTAATTAGCGGATTTATCATGATGTTTGCAAACCATCACATTGATCATTCTGCTTGTATGTTATATCCCTTCCCCAAACTCTCTGTCTATTTACTCTGTAAGCTCTTAGGTACAGGGTCTGTCTCTTATTCCATGATTGTACAGTGCCTGGCACAATGGTACCCCAATATCTGGAGGGTGTCCCAAAGAAATACTGCAATACAAGTAACAACAGCATGATTATAGTCATCCCTCTTTATTCTGGAGAGGCCTAGGGACATTGAATTTGTCTGGGATAGTATTAAGGTGGTAAGAATAGCAACATGGGGTCTGGCACATGGTCTAGGACAGATGTCTGACATAAGGAAAGCTGTAGCATTCAGTTTAAAACAAATATCCTTTCTTTCAAAGCAAGCCATTTAAAAAGAATGTTTGGGTCATTTGGGTTTGGATTGTATGTTTACAGCAGAATCCATACAATATGTAGCATAACTTTCAGAAATTAATCATGTATTTATCTAGGACTTTCTAGGCTAATATAATACTGGAATTAAACACACCAGGGTACCATATTCTACATATACGGTCCATTGCTAATAAATACTATTCAAAGGCCTGAACTCTGTTACATTAAGCCCCCTTTATACTATTCTGGCAGCATAAAGACGACTTATAAGGTGTGTAAAGTAAATTCAACTTCAATGGGACTGCTCCCAGGCATAAAAGTTTAGCATGTGCTTTTGTCTTTGAGGATCAGAGCCATAGTCTGTCTTAGAGTTTATTTACCCGGGCAATTCACTTCAATTATTAAGAGTTCAATGAATTAGAAGTTCAGTTTCACAGCAGTTAGTGATAAAAGATTTTAAAAATTACCAAACTGGTCACATTTGAGAACAACGTTCAGAAAGATTTACAAAGTACACTGGACACCACCCATCTTAACTGGCCTGAATGCTGGAAGTGTAGATGGGTAGGGATACATTTCGATGTACATCATTTAGTCATGTCCTAGAATTACTGAATGCTGGCATAGGACAATAGATAGAAATTAGTATATGGGATTTTTAACTACCCTGTGAAGCCCAGCTGATGATTCCACATGACAAGAGTCTCCTAGTGAAAACACCACTGCGTTTCAGGTGGTGTTTATTCCTGTCCAGTGTTGCTTCTTAAGAAAATGGAGCATAAAGTTGGTGCCAGTGACTGACAGGTACACACATATAGCAGACATGACCGCAAGCAAACATTTCAGGCAAGACTGTGCTGTGGTCCCACATGATTATGCATGACCAAGTAGGATCATCCAGGAACTTGTGTCTGGGCTCAAAGGACAGAGAAGTTTCATGCCACCAAGAGCAAGTGAGTTGGGTGTGGGAGAGGGGAAGTGACCTCACCCCACTTTCAGGCATCGGTCAATAAGTTGGCCAGGCACCAGGTAAAAGTAAGTGGCACCCTTTTCAAGTAGGGTGACCAGATGTCCTGATTTTATAGGAACAGTCCCAATATTCAGGGCTTTTTCTTATTTAGGCACCTATCAGCCTCCACCCCCATCCTGATTTCACACTTGCTATCTGGTCATCCTATTTTCAAGGCTACCATAAATTACTTTTCCTTGTATAGGGAACAGAGAATTCTTTCCTGGGGCTATTGGACAAAATATCAATATTTAATGTCATTTGGGAAAACTTATCCTGTCAACATTAACATTCTAATTTTCCCCCTTTTCGGGGGCTGCAGGGGTGGCTTCTTGGTCACCAGACCACATCAACATGACTCCTACAGAAACTGTAGTGATGTGGGCCAAAAGAGTGGGGAGGAGGCCAGGAACATGTAGAGAGGAGCATGGCCTCCGCACAGATGCCAGATAGTGGGGGAGCCACTGGTTTGGCATTGAACCCCCTGCTTCTTTTGTCCCTTACCATCAAGTGATAATGTGTCAGAGAACTTCACAGAGCTTCATGTGGCCTACACAGGAAGGAATGCTGTGGCCCTAAACTGCTAGAATACCACAGGGACCAGAGCTTGGTTGGTTACTGTGATGGGATGGACTAGGCCCAGAGACCCTGCCATACCCCATCACAGAAAGGAGCAGAGGAGAAGTCCTCCAAGCAGCCTAGAGTGGTTGCAGGGAAGCAGCCACTGAGAGAGATTGGCTCTCTGCAGCCAATCAGGGCCAGGCAGGGCCATATAAGAAGAGCTGCAGAACAGAGCAGCAGCGAGTTGCTATTTGAAGCTGGAGAAAAGAGTACTGGGTTCTTGGCTGTCTGAAAGAGCAGCACGACCATGGACAGCTCAGTGTTGGGAGGGATCAGGGGAGCAAAGCGGGAGCTCCTGGCTGGCTGCTGGGACTAAGCCTAAGACAGTTGAAAGCAGGGACCAGGGGAATAGCAAATGAGTTCCTGGATGACTGCTGGGACTGAGTAAGGACTGAGCCTGGAGAGGACTGCAGGAAGATAGTATCTCCAGGGAGGAAGTTCTGGGGATACAGCCCCATACCAGGGACTGGACTATTTAAAGACTGAGCCCAGGAAGGGCTAGACAGACACCAACAGAAGGAATGCTCACAAGAGGTGAGTGCCACCCTGTTACAGATACTCATAGGAACCATTCTACTTGAGCCTACTTCTGAAATGTGTCTGGTGTTTGAAAACTTGACTTATTTTACAATAAAACAGCTTTTTAAAATAACCCATTCCTGATAAAATTAAAAGTTCCAGCTCAGGTACAGAACCCCTACACCTACTGTTTTATCCATTATAGGATAAATAAGTTGCCACATGACTCTCAACTGGGAAGGATCCTTGCTTACTATGCCCTACATTACAGGGGCTATGAAAACACTTCATAGGACAATGTCCCCACTCATTAAAAAGAACTGGACTGAGAAAAGCAGGAAGTATAATAGTATAAACAATATGGTTTTCAAATTCAGTAGAATGGTCTTCTTCTCCACGGTACTAGAGGGTCTTCAACATACCATGAAAAATGTCTAGCCATGTCCCTTTCTTTCATCTGGTAGACCCATAATTTTAATTCCACAGGGAAGATGGGGTGATGTTACCCTTTCCTGCTCTTATTTTTTTGCATCTTTCAATCTGTGTATATACATACTGGCCCAAATTCTTCCTCAGTTATTACCAATTTTTACTTAAGCAAAACTTCCTTTTACTTTACAGGGAGTTTTGTCACTGAGTAAAACCTGAGTAATGACTTCAGGATTTTCTCCTGTATTTGTAAGGGTAATTTTTATAGATTTTGCTTAGCTCTGCAGAGTTCATGCAAATGATAATCTCCCATTATTTAACATGGACCAAATTCTGGTTTCACTTAAATAGAATGGTTACTTACTTGTAACTGTTATTCTTCAAGATGTGTTGCTTATATCCATTCCCAAAGTAGGTGTGTGTGCGCACGTCACATGCACTGGTGCCAGACAACTTTTTCCATCGATAGCACCCCTAGGAGCCATCTCTAGTACCCTCTGCAGCAGTGCACATAGGCACCCACATATATGTGCCGGCGGCTCCCCCTTCCTTTCATTTTCTTCTTGCTGGAACTCCGAATGAGGGGAAAGTGGGAGGGTGTGGAATGGACATGAGCAACACATCTCAAAGAACAACAGTTACAGGTAAATAACCGTTCTTTCTTCAAGTGCTTGCTCATGTCCATTCCCAAAAGTAGGTAACTAACCAGCAGCATCTCTGGAGGCGGGCAGGAGTTCATGGGCATGAGATTTGGAGAACTGCTCTACTGAAGCCAACGTCATCTTGAGCTTACTACATTAAGGCATAGTGGGATGATCAGGTAGCTGCCCTGCAGAGGTCCTGGATGGGCACATGAGCTTGGAAGGTTGCAGACAAGGTTTGCTCTCTCTTTGAAAGGCCCATCAAGGACCTTGGAAGTGTGATGCTGGCCTGCTGATAACAGCTTTGGATGCAGGCCGTAATCCTTTTTGAGATATGCTGCAAAGAAAATTGCCAGTCCTTTCATCTGGTCTGCAACAGCTACAAAGGGTTGTGTCAAACAACGAAAGGGTTCGGTCCTATCGATGTAAAACGCCAGGGCCTGTCTTACATTGAGAGTGTGCAGGCGTCTCTTCACTGGAGCTGTGAGGTTTAGGACAAAAGACAGGTAGAAATATATCCTGGTTGAGGTGAAAGTACAAAACTACCTTAGGCAAAAAGGCTGGGTGGGAGCATAGTTGAACCATGTCCTTACAGGACACATGTAGGGTGGCTCTGATATTAATGCCCTGATCTTTGAAACCTGTCTGGTGGATGTAATAGCCACCAGGAAGGCAACCTTCCAGGACAAATGAGTAAGGGAGCAAGAAGTCATAGGCTTGAAGGGAGGACCGGTGAGTCTATAAAGGACCAAGTTCCGGTCCCACTGTGGAGAAGGCTCCCTTATTGATGGGAACAGCCTTTCCAATCCTTTAAGGAACTTGACCATCATTTCATGTGAAAAAAATGTTCTACTGAGGGGTGGAAAGCAGATATTGCTACTACATGGACCTTAATGGACGAGAAGGCCAATCCCTGATGCTTTAGGTGGAGCAGATATTCTAAAATTGTTGGGATCGATGCCTCCATCTGAGATAAACCATATTCAGTTGCCCAACAGATGAAGCATTTCCACTTAGCCCTATAAGCCGATCTGGCCGACAGCTTCCTTCTTTCTAGGAGTATGTGCTGGACTTGGGTTGAGCAGGCCTGCTCCTCCTGACTCAGCCATGAAGCATCCATGCCATCAGATGCAGGGAACTCAGTTTCAAGTAGAGCAGGCAACCTCCAACTCCTGAATCCCACCAACTCCAGAAGCATCCCGAACCAATGTTGCCGGGCCATGAGAGGATGATCTGTGCTGTCCCTCCTTACCTTCAGGAGGCATGCTTTCACATCACAATCTTCCCTGGCTACAGGAGATTCCTACGGTTTACAGTAAGGGACCGCCATTACCAGTTTGCAGTGTTCCCCTTTGGTCTTTCAACCGCACCAAGAGTCTTTACCAAGTGCATGTCGGTAGTGGTGGCTGGGGCGGCTAGAAAGGCATTCCTGAGAGCACCCGACATGGATCAGTTCACCACACTAGGGAGGTAAGTATTTCCAGAGGAACCATAAGTACACTGTCCAGGTGGTGCCTGCCTGGAGAATACACTGACACCATGCACATCAGTGCTGAGTCAGATCTACCAGGCTCCAACACCTGTCTAAGTGCCAACTCCATCAGGATTGCCTTAAAATGGATATCTTGTTCTTTCCTAGTCTGAAGGCGAAAGCTGTTACAGATTTTGTGCCTGTCACTGACATGCGCTTCTCCAAGACTCTTTAAGCAACTGTGATGTGGGTTGCTCCTCCGCCTCAGCTTCTTACATGAGGTGCAGAGTATGGCCCGACCTTGGACTTCTAATAACCGAAACCCATTAAACTAAAGTATTAACTATTAACTAACAACTAGAACAATGAAAAAACCACTAGGCTTAGCAAGGGAACTTGCAAAGGCAAGAGACATTCCAGCACAGTCACTGGCAGCAAGAAGGAACTGAGAGGGCGGGGAAGCCGACAGTACCTATATGCGGGCGTATATGCGCACCGCTGCATGGGGCGCTAGAGTCGGCTCCTACGGATACCACTGAGGGAAAAAGTTGTCTGGCATCAATGGCGCGTGCACACACCTACTTTGGGACTGGACTTGAGCAAGCACTTGAAGAAGAATATTAACTTCAGCAGGAGCAGAATTTAGCTCATAATCCTCTTTACCTCATGCTTAAAATGATTTCTTCCTTTGTTCTATGAAACAAAGCCACACAAATATAGCAAAGGACTGATCAAAAACAGAGACATTACATTTTTGGTAATATTGTTCCACCTGTCATGTGTGTCAGACTTCTGGTTAACTGCAGAAGATTTCTGCACAGTTTGTACCAAAGCTCCTAACCTTGTGTCCTTCATGTTTTGAATCTATACATCCAGTGGACAAACAGTCTTCTAGTGGCACGCAGCGCTTGGTGACAGATATACTTTCTCCACTGGCTTCCAACGTGTGTTGAGTGTAGCAGTATGTTGTCCCTACAAAGAGAGAAACATTTTTGGTTTTTGACAAATTCCATTTATAATTCATATTTCACAGAACTGCTGTGATCACATTCTGGAAATACAGAAGCAATCACTGAATCGAGACAAAAATGGAAGAAATATACCAAATTCTCAACCTAGATCAATCTGTAAATATATATATATACAAACACACACTAGTGCTGTAAGCTCTTATACAGAGCCTCAGATCTCAAACATCTCTGAAACTTCTGAAGTTGAGACATAGCTAGAAATGGATCCAAATATCACGGCTGAACTAGAGACCTCCAGATTCCGAACATACAGATGAAGATCCACGTCTAAATATCAATAGCTGAGGACCAACCCTAGTTTACAGCACTGCTAGCTAAAAAAAAGGTATTAAATTCACACCAATTGCAGGTATTTGCCGTACGTTTTGTTCCTAAAGTTGACCTTTCATGCTCCTTAACATCAATTTATGTGGGTTTAAAGATTCTCTTCCACTAAACTTTATGTATATGCTTTTCCTTCTTCAGGAATGAGAGCATTGCAAATGTGAGTCATCCTTCTCATAGCCCATATTTTAGGTAGAGGACTGAACAGGTGGTCAGGAACATCTGTGTTCTAATCCTGGCTCTACCACTAGTTAGCTATATGCTCTTGGGCAAGTCACTTAGCATGTCTGTAGCTCAGTATTCTCACTTATAAAGCTGTGATTAAAGCACTTCCCTACCATGCAGGGCAGTTGTGAGGATTAATTAGCTCAAATCTTTCCCAAGCTTTAGAAAGCTGAGCCACCTTCTAGTAAATGAAGATAATGACACCCTTCACTATTCCCATAGGTGCGGCCAGGGGGTGGGTGTGGGGAGGGGGGGTGTTACACATCTTTACTTCTCTATTTATAGATCTTCCACGCTTCCCCTTCTTTCTGGCCAGTCCTTTGCACCCACTTCCCCCAGGAAGCTGTGCCCTTCTGAGAAATGCTGAACTAGCTAATGTTTTTCAAAGGCTCTGAAAACATAAACCATTGTGTGAGTAATAAATATAATTGTCTTCGTCTTCAAAGGGAACAGAAAGGCTCTGATTTCCTGTTTCTATAAGAGGACACCAGTATGATGTAAACATAGGAAATATTCTCATATATTTCTGCTCGTTTTTATGGCTGGGTTGGTACTGATGAACATTCTGCAAGGTTTCATGGGGAAAAATGTGTAATTAAATTGAAGTGGATGTTCTTGTGCAGTTGTTATCTTCAATTGGAATAGAGTCTCACAACCTTTTCACTTTTTAGGCATTCATCAACTACAAAGAGAAAGATTATTGAACTAACGTGTTGTTAGTTAGGATGGGCAATAAAAACACCAGATGTTTGTCACAAGTTTGGCCAGCTCTGAACTTGAGTGGTGATATCCATGACAGACTTGAGCATTTCGGACCTCTGATGATCTAACAGACTGCCTTTGCTTAAATCTACAGTCACTACAAATCCAAGACGTAATATATTTTCCAGATTCTATCCCTCTAAAAAGGTTAGAGCTTAATTTTATGAATGGCTGAATGCTCGCTGGTCCCACTGAAAGTGATTGGATCTGGGACTCAGCACCTCACAGGATCGGGCCACTAGAGTAAAATCCACTCCCAATAAAGCAACAGAACAAGGCCTATGCATGTACCATTTAAGTCTCACTTAAACTTTGTTGCATAGCGCCTATGCTGCCTCTTTGCACAGAGGTGAAGTTCACCCTTAATACATATCAGCTGAAACCCATTTACAATTCTATCTTTCTAGCATACAGCACAATACAGGGAACCCAAAGGCCCTCTTTAATGGTGGTTTCACTGTGATTCGCAGACTTACTGTGGGCTGAAAAAGTTTGATAAGGAACAATATTTTACATCTTTTGTTGGAAAATATTCTAGGCAATAACCAGTGAGAATGATCATAAAATGGTAGAGTTCATGATCCTAAGCAATGGTAGGAGAGAAAACAGCACGATAGCGATCATGGATTTCAAGAAGACAGGCTTTAGCAAACTCAGGCAGCTGGTAACTAAGATCCCATGGGAAGTAAGTCTAAGGGGAAAATAATTCAAGAGAGTTGGCAGTTTTTCAAAAAGGCATTATTAAGGGCACAAGAGCAAACTATTTCACTGTGTTGGAAAGATAGGAAGTACAGCGAGAGCCCAGCCTGGCTTAATAAGGAAATCTTCAGCGACCTGAAACTCAAAAAATAGGCCTACAAAAAAATGGAAACTAGGTCATGTTACAAAGGATGAATATAAACAAATAGCACAAGTATGTACGGACAAAATTAGAAAGGCCAAGGCACAAAATGAAATTAAACTAGAGACAAAGGGTAACAAGAAAACATTCTACAAATACATTAGAAGCAAGAGGAAAACCAAGGATAGAGTAGGCCTGTCACTCAGTTGGGGGAGGGGGAAATAACAGAAAATGTAGAAATGGCAGAAGTGCTAAATGACTTTTTTGTTTCAGTTTTCACTGAAAAGGTTAGTAGTGATTAGATTTCTAACACAGAGAATGCCAGTAGGATGAGATAGGATGTGAGGCTAAAATAGGGAAAGAACAAGTTAAAAATTACTTAAACAACTTAGATGTCTAAGTCACCAGGACCAATACATCCTAGAATACTCAAGGAAAGATAATGAAGCAAATAATTAAGCAATCAATTTGCATACACCTAGAAGATAATAAGGTGATAAGTAACAGGCAACATGGATTTGTCAAGAACAAATCATGTCAAACCAACCTGATAGCTTTCTTTGACAGGGTAACAAGCCTTGCGGATAGGGGAGAAGTGACAGATGTGGTATATCTTGATTTTAGTAAAGCTTTTGCTACTATCTTGCATGACCTTCTCATAAACAGACTAGGGAAATACAACGGAGATGGAGCTACCATAAGGAGGATGCATAACTGATTGGAAAACTGTTCCTAAAGAGTAGTTATCAGTGGTTCACAGTCAAGTTGGAAGGGTATATTGAGTGGGGTCCCACAGGGTTCAGTTCCGGGTCTGGTTCTATTCAATTTCTTCATCAATGATCTAGATAATGACAGAGTACACTTATAAAGTTTGTAGATGATACCAAGATGGGAGAATTTACAAGTGCTTTAGAAGATAGGATTAAAATTCAAAATGATCTGGACAAACTGGAGAAATGGTCTGAAGTAAATAGGATGAAATTCAATAAGGAGAAATGCGAAGTACTCCATGTAAGAAAGAACAATCAATTACACACATACAAAATAGGAAGTGACTGCGTAGGAGAGAGTACGCCAGAAAGGGATCTGGGGTCATAGTGGATCACCAGCTAAATATGAGTCAACAGTGCAACACTATTGCAAAAATAGCCAACATTCTGGGCTGTATTAGCAGGAGTGTTGTAAACAAGACACAAGTAGTAATTCTTCCACTGTACTCCATGTTGATGATGAGGCCTCAGCTGGAGTACTATGTCCAGTTCTGGGTGCCCCCATTTCAGAAAAGATGAGGACAAACTGGTGAAAGTCCAGAGAAGAGCAACAAAAATTATTCAAAGTCTAGAAAACATGACCCGTGAGGGAAGATTGAAAAAAATCAGGTTTTAGTCTGGACAAGAGAAGACAGAGAAGCCATGATAACAGTTTTCAAGTACATAAAAGGTTGCTACAAGGAGGAGAGAGAAAAATTGTTCTCCTTACCCTCTGAGGACAGGAGAAGCAGCAATGGGCTTAAATTGCAGCAAGGGCAATTTAGGCTGGACATTACTAAAAACTTTCTAACTGTCAGGGTAGTTAAGCACTGGAATAAATTGCCTAGGGAAGTTGTGGAATTTCCATCACCGTCTAACCTGATTTAAAAAAAATTCAAACACCTATCAGGGATGGTCCTAAATTTAGTCCTAAAATAAGTGCAGGGAACTAGACTACAAGACCTCTCAAGGTCCCTTCCAGTCCTGTGATTCCATGTGCATTTTAATGTCATGCGAGACCTACCCTTCCTATCTTTCATAAATACTTCTTAGGCCATACTCCTGCAAAGTGTGTGGACCACCCTGAAATCCTGTTGAATTCAGCTGGCGTTCAGGGGCTCTGCAGGTTGCAATACTGGTTCCTTAGTGAGCAACAAATTATGTGTAAATTAAAGTCAGATCCTGAGAGGTATTTAGGCACCTAATTCCTATTAAAATTGATGGGAGTTAAGAGCTCAATCTTGCAAGCTACTGAGCATCTCTCGGGAAGTGCCAAGAGTTCTCGGCTGTCACCCAGGCACTCTAGTCCAAATCCCCAAAGGTATGCAGGTACCTTGCAAGACTGAGCTTTTCTGAAGAATCATTGCTATGCTTGCTTGCATCTACCTGCTTCCATCTACATACATCAGTGAAGATGCTCTTATCATCCCAAGTAAACGTTTTTTTCCTGGATTCAAAATAGTCATGCATAAAAACCATTTTCAAGGGACCGAAGCAAACTTTTGGTGGCTAGGAAGCAGTATGTGGCATAACGTAATCTTCTTTTTGCATTCTAGCCTTTTATTATATATTGCCTGTTTTCCCAGTGCCGTGATCACAGCTGACATGACAAAGGCGTATCTTGGGTTTATAGAGAGGACAAGAGGCAGCCCATAGCAAAGATGAGGGTAAAAGTGAAATGGATAAATCTACATTATAGTTAATACCTTGGGGAGGTGAGAGCTTTCATATGCTAAGGCTGATGGGGTCATAAGTAAGCAAATGGGTTGATGGGCCTGTCCACTATATGAAGTTAAACCAAAGCATTGACAAATACATAATGGAGTTAATATCCTTTATCTCTGCATCATTTCATGGGCAATAAGGTATCCGAGGCCATGTAGGAACTGCAACAGAACCAAGAACAGAACACAGTTCTCCTGTTTTTCAGATACTTGCCTTAATTATAAGATCATATCTAATCCCCAATGGAGGATAGTATCAGGTTAAATTTAACCCATATTTAAAGTTGTACAAAAAAAATGGATTTAAAAAAAATATGTATATATGATTTTTAAGCTGAAAACGTCTCTTTAAAAGACAGCTTCAGTGATTAAAGGTGAAGCTAGTAGTGTCATCTATAGTCCGCTCCTCTTAAGTGGATTCCTGCTAAGTGGATAATCCGCATAAGTGGATACTGTTTCCATGGTCCCGTTTTGATCATAATGTTTTCAATGTAAAATGGGTTCGGTTAAGTGGATACCGCTTAAGTGAATAATCCGCTTTAGTGGATAAAAATTTTTAGTCCGGTTACCCATTTTCACATGTTAATGACTTCGGATAAGTGAACACTCCGCATAAGTGGATAAGGTTTGTCTGGTCCCGAGGCTATCCACTAAAGCGGACTCGACTGTATAACTTTCATGCATGTAAAAGCCTAAGTTCGGATAAGTGAATATTCCGCATAAGTGGATAAGGTTTGTCTGGTCCCGAGGCTATCCACTAACGCAGACTCGACTGTATCTAGTGTCATCTACTGTTGTCCAACAGTTTCCATTATAAGAGCCCATTTTCAGTTACTTGTAATTTTGCCAACATAAACAGTTCAGGCTAAAATTTCCCAGGCTGGATGTCTGCCTCAGACAGAATTTTTTTTCCCCTCAAAGTTTTGGAAGTTTCAACAAAAATGGTTCAGCCATTTTAGAGAATTAAAATTAGGGGGAAAATGTTGCTTTTGTCCATGTTAAAGAAAATCTTACAACCCTCCTGTCAGCAAGTTTGGGCGCCGCTATGTTGTGCCTCTTGTCATCTTCATGAAAATTCACCTTAACTTTTGAGTGCTTGACTGTCAATTTTAAAATGCTTCTAACAGAGGTTTTTTTAGATGTAATACGTATACAGGATTTGACAGTCATAACCATGATGCTGCTTCAGATAACTATCCACTTCAGAGTTTGACGCAGTTCTCAGACTCTACTCAGTAGCTATTCAGAAACGGAATATCAGAAATACTTCAAGTGCAGGGTCACAACAGAACTGGATAACTGATACGCTGCACTTGAGATTGGCGTACCCAGAAGAGAGGGCAAGTTAATGTACAATGGGAAGGCACAAGGCTGCACTCTAGCAAATGCTGCCAGTCATGCATGTTCATTCATGTTTTAATAATCCACTGCACTAAATTTTAGTTATGCAAAAGTGTGCTCTCCATGTAACTTTTGCATTTACACTCCTGTGAAAGTGACTTAATCTTTAAAAATATCTATTTAACTAAAACAAAATTCTTATCTTTCTGGGTTTTTTTTTTAAATGCAATATCAGGAATTTTATCTTTTAATATCACTTAACACAAGCAGTCCAGAAAAGGCTCAGATAACTGCAGAGGAAGAGGTGATACAACTTTACTCCTCTGACCCCCCCGAGATAAAATCACCAATCTATGGAAAGAGTAAATAACTTCAGGCCTTCACAATTACCCCAGGGGTCAAATTTCAGTTACAAGGTAAATTTTGAAGCCTGTTTTCCAGAACTGAGAGATGAAATTATTTTTTCTTCTTTCAGTTTGTTTAAAAAATAACCTGATAAATTAGTTTATTTTGAAATGGATTTGCTTGGAAAGTTGGAGATAAAGAAACAAAACACAGACATTGACTATGCATCTAGAAGGAACAAATACAGATCACATCTGACTTTCCTTACAATATGAACTGATAAAATGATTAGCCCGATTCTGATATAAATCCAGGATAACTCATTTAAGCCAGTGAGGCTGATTCCTTCAGTTACACCAGAGTAACTCAATTGACTCTAGTGGAGTTATTCCTGAATTACAACAGTGTAAGAAGAGAATCAGGACCAACAGTTTTACACCAGTTTAAAAATCAGTATTAAATGATAGCAAAATTAATGCTTATCCTTCTCAAAAAACAAAACAAGACGAGCTACCCTTGTTATTTATTATCTGTGAATTGTTCTGCTTGGTTTCATCTCTTAGACTCCTTTACATCTGTTCCAAAATCCATGGCTGTAGATAGAAAGTGCCAGTTCAAGTCATACTTGTCATTTCTGCAAGCAACAGCTCATAAATTACTAGATGCCCTTTCTTCCAAAGAAAAGAACTCCTCTGGCCCTGGCCCTGACCCTCTGCAGGATAAGTAGAATTGTAGAGAGACTCTTCTTACCATAATGCAGTGGAAATCAACTGCAGGACAGAAATATTTTAAAGAGCCACAGCTATAAGATGGAGTGTATTGCATGCATTGCTGCCCAATACCAAAGCAACACTGTGCTGTCTATTGTTTTGCATTCATTCTAAAGAATGCCATTATAGGGAGGTGGCACACAAGGACTTTGTCTCAGCCTTTGAAGATAAATAAAGTAGGGCGTGCAGTGAATCTGAGCTTGGTAAAGTGCAACTGCAAAGTACACTATTCCCGACGTACCTTGATAGTTTTAGTACTAAATGCTCCATGCTATGTGAGCAAAATGCTATCTGATAACTCCATTTGAAGGAGATTTTGGGTCTTTTGTTCTAAAGATAAAAAGATGGGTTAGAATTTCTACCTGGTCAATTCCAGTCTCCAAAATCCCATATTTTGTAAATACAAAGTGATCCTGCTTTGGGGAAGTGTAAGAGAATCGTAGCATTTTTACAAGCAGATAAAGCAAAAGAGCTTTAATACAAGCTAGAGTGGCAGTAATAGTTCACAGACATACCATCAAAAGCTGGTCTGCATAAGCCTAATTAATGAAATAAAGAGAATCACTGGACACAATTTCCAAAAAGACAAAAAGGAAAGCAATTGGCATTGCCTAGCTATTAGCTTCCCTTTAATGTTTCAAACCAGTGATTCTTTGAAGATGGAAAACATTTTTATTAAAAGCAAGCCTTGCAGTCACTGTTTTGTGTCTTATAAAACTAGACTGCAGACTGTTTTTAGCCACTATCCTCATTGTCAATTATTTAAAATAATGTTTGTTTGACAAAACAGAGTGGGGACTGCTAACGTTGCCATCATTTGGCACAAGCTGTTCCGATCCTTCATGGGTTATTGAAGTTACATTAATGTAAGCTCATAAGAAACCAAACTGAACTCAAAAGGATTTCCTGAAGCTCCTTGGTTTACTCTAGAGCTACAGGATAGCTAGTCTTTGCTATTGAGACAATTGTCTTTTGGTTTCTGGGATGCATGAAAAGTACTGGTGATGGGAGGCATTTACAATAGACCGATCACCACATCTAGGTACACAATAAGAAAGCTAAAGGACATTATTAAATATATATTGCATGCCTATTGAAAATGGCTAGGTGAAGGCTGCTTCCCACAAAACGTTTGCTGCTTACATCTTGAATTCTGTAGATTCAGTTGCAAAGGGTCAATCAGCAATATTTTCCAACCACTGTAAACTTCTCTCTGCTGCTTTATTTTGAACAGTTTCAAGAGAAACTTTGATAGGGCCAAATTTAGATCTTGAATGGCTCAAGAAAATGGACTTCATTAAGGTGACTTGTACAGATTTTAGAAGAAGGCATACACCAGTGTGGGTATCCAGCAGCAAAGGGGAGGATAGCCACCTACCTTTTCTGCTGCAGCCAGACTATAATAGTTTATACCCTTGAGCTTCCTTTGGATATGGGAAGGATGTGTGTGGCCAGTGGATCTGGGTAGTTTTGATCAACTGGCCATGCCTATCCCTCTCTCAATAGCACTGTGGAGACAGACACCATGGAGCATTGCTTGCGATACACAGGTAGCACACAGACCTCTTGTTTCTCTTCACAGCTTTTTCTCTGCACCCCTCTGGAAGCAATTAACTGAGAGAATCAGGAGATACATTCAGAGCATGGAAGAGAAAATGAATGAAGAGAAGGCAAAAAGCAGAGAGAGAGGCACCCAGAGAATTTGGATCCCTGTCAGGACTTCAAACACTTCAAAATTTCAATGGTATTCAGATCTGGGGTTTTGCTTTATGCTCAACGCTAGACCAATAGGAACAATTAGAAATGAGGCAAGATTTAAAAAAAAAAAAAAAAGTTGTCCAAAAGGTGGAGTTTCTCTTTGATTCAACATTTCTTACAAACTATAACTAGGAAATTACTCCTACTACCTGACCAAAACTGGTCTCCAGATCTGAGCTGCGTTAGTACGATTTATGTTAATTCATTTTTCTGTGGGAGTTTTGTTATTCGGAGCAGGATGATGCACAGAGCTCGGTCATTATATGCCGTCTGACAGATACCAGCCCAAGATTGGTTCTTCCTTGTATAAAACCAAAATTTTCCTCCCACTGGTTTTGGGGTTTTTTAGTGTTGCTCCCTGGTGTTCTAAGGGAATGCAGCAGAATACAGAAGCCTCATTTGGAAATTAAGGATTTTCCATGCTCTCCAGACAGAATTCTGTTACACTTCATGCTATTCCAGAGAGTCTTCAAGTCCAAGGCCGGGTCCTGTACCACACAGGTCCATCAACTACTCTGGGTTCCAGCCAAGGGGCCCTACAATCAGCAGCCGAGGTCTGCACAATATCTAACATTGCTGCTCTTTCCCTGGACTGCTTACTATTCCGCCTCCCACAGGCTCTCTTTTCTACCCTTCTATGCCCTTCCCTCAGGGCCATGATCCAAGGGCCGGCCTCTCTCTCTCTCTCTCTCTCTCTCTCTCTTCCCCTCTGTAAGCCTAGAGAGTGACTGCTAGCTTCCACACTGTAGCTCCTTTCTACTGTAAACTTCCTGGCTTTACACCTTAACTAGTTTCTCCCCCAGCTGGGCTTTATCAGCCCTTCGTAATTTCCAAACATGCCAGACTCTCCACCAGATGTGGCCAGGAAGGTTAATTGGCCCATCTGCACCACCATCACCTCCACACCAGCCCTCAAGGGGTTAACACCCCATCACAGTCCCATTTTTAAAAGTGATTTGGGCACTGGGAGCCTAAGTCCACTGAGACTTAATTTCTGTTTCAGCTATGGGAGAACATGGGGAGAGATGAAAACTGTAAACCCATCTTCTGCAAAGGGCTGGACGCACGAGGATTGGATAGATCATTTGTACCATCCATCAATCTTACTTACAGTAATTGAGGCTTCCAGGGATGAATAGCTATCACTTGAATTCAAATACTCTTGGAGAATAATGAAAATCATAGGATCAGTAAAATATAGGACTAGAAGGGACCTTGAAAAGTCATCTAGTCTACTGCCCTATGCTGAGGCAGAATTAAGTATACCTAGACCCATCCCTGACAGAGGTTTGTCCAACCTGTTCTTAAAATCCAATACATATTAGTTGAGGTTATCTGCTCATATCATCACTTAACTGGGAATACTAAGGCACTTTCTTAACATGGATTTAATCTAAACAGATTTACCTTTTGGACAATAGATATCTGGAGCCCATCGGTTGCATTCATAATTGTCTGCGGCCTTTTCACAGGTGAAACATTTAAATCCACCAGGATATGGTGTGGCTGAAAAATGTAAACAAAAATCATTTAAACTGATTATCATTTAGCCAGTCTGTATCATGCTTTTAAAAAGTGGTAATGCTCTTTTTAAAAAAATGGTATTTACTGCTACATATATGCCTCCACCCCATTGTAAATTGTATTGGATTTTAAAATTCTCTAATACAGGAAGGGCATTTATATATAAATACAAGGCCCCAGTAAAACAGGTATTATTTAGAAAAACTGCTCACGGCTGATCTCAAGGGGAGTTTCATTGGAATAAAACGTAGGGATCCAGCTCTATGATTGCACTTGCTCATTCTCTGTAGCACATATTTCACAGCAACATCCAATATGGTTACTCCCTCACCAGTTAACGAAATGTCAGCTGGATTAAATACTTTTGAAATCTGTCTCACAGAGGAAATAAACCCACACTTCTGAATGCTGATTGATGTCCCAAATAAAAGGAAAATATCAATTTGCTGACCCTGCAACTATCAGTAATATATCTGAGTATAAGTTATTTAGCCAAATGTGAAACAAAGTTTTAAAGTGCTCTCTTGGCATGACTTCTGAAATGCATCATAAATGAATCAAAGTAAATGGATTTTTCCAGATGTTGCCATCTTTCAGTACAATACCTAGAAACTAACCAACAAATAATAGGTGACATTTACAACTGGCACAAAGCCAAGGCATTGTGGTAGGGTAATAAAATGGGAATAGTAGAGATGAAAAATTCATTTCATGGAACCAGCACGAGATTCAGTACAACACCTGTACAGCCACTGTTCCAGCCCAAAGGCTAGAGAAGTGGCCAATGCACACTCTACACTGAGGTAAGTGGGGCCCCTGAATCAACAATCTGTGGCTCATCCCTGGATCTCAAATATCCTCTGAATACCAGCTTATGCAGAGTTGGTGTGTATCTCTGAAGGCTAGTCTGTCCCAAAGAACTTAAGTGGTTTATGAAGCCTTGTCCTAGACCCTCTGAAACATGGGTGAATTTCAACAGCTATGCCAAACTTGCAAAATTCTACTTGCCAACTCAATAGGGCAAGCAGCTTTTTTTAATGAGTGAATAAAACATGATTTGTTTTTTCACTAACTCCATAATCACTGGAAAAGAAGCTGAACAAATTTCGTGCATGGACTGAAAAATTTTCTTGACAGATCTTTAAGGCTGAGCTATGCATTTGTTGAAAAGCACAGTGTTTGTTTAAGAAGCAGATTTAAGACAACCTGTATCTCACTGATTTGCAAAGGTCTTATCTCAGTAAGTGCAGTGTTAAACTTTGATTTTGTTGGACACAAATCATTATATAGCAACTGATGAGATTTAATTTTCCAAAATTAAAATATAAGCCTTTTGTATTAGCAGAGATGGTCACAAAATACAGATTTTCCTCCCATATCCAAAATACAAATCTGTCTCTGAAATTATTATTAATTCCATTTTGGCAAGCAACCCAAATGACAGCACAAAAGCACTCCAAATTCTTCTTTATGGCCCTCTTCAGCCCAGCTTCCCAAAACATATTCATATCCTAACAAGTGACCTGGGGTTAGGATTTGTATTTTAAATAGTAAAAAGGAAATGGCTCATCTGGCTATCAAAAGACAGGAAGGGTTCTCTGGAAATAGCTTCTAGACAACAGAGACATGTGTGGCAAGATGCATGTGTGTGAACATTGCTTCTTGTAGACCATTAACTAATACTATATCTGATAAAACAGGTGAACAAAAAGGAGAGATTGTAGAAGTTCCTGAGCTGCATGGTATTTTCTTTATCATCATTACTTCAAAGAGCTACCGGAATAAAATAATGTTTCAAACAGTTGTTGCCACAGCTGTGAGTGAATCTCATTTGGCTCTTGATCACAGAAGTTAATAAGCTCAGTAGACTGTGTTTCGGGACATAAGGCCTCAGTCCCTCAGGAAAGGGCAACTCTAAAGAAAAAAACCCAACCTCGCAGTGTCCCCTAAGTGCCTGTAACAGTATCCATCCATTAATTCCCTTGGTCAGCAATGGTTCACTTTGTACCAGCTAATTTGCAAGACTTCAGTTGAGATTTAGTCTTTGTTCAGCATGCACAGGGGGGGAGACACAAAAAACCTATATTTCTGAAACAAAGATGTTTGTTTTAGGAATGTGCAAACAATTTCAAGCCCACTAGAACATATGTGGGTTCAAAAGTTTGCTTCACAAAGTTGATCATCATCAGATGCCATTTAGCAGAGAGTGGAAAAAAAAAGTGCAGAGAGGAAGAAAGTTGGGTGAAAAAGGAACACAGAGCAGGCCGAGTGAAAATGAATACAATGAGATTAAGAAACTAATTAAAAATACATGCAGTCTCTTATACTGGTATCTAAATTAAATGCCCGAAGGGCTTGGTTATTCAACCTTTACTCATGTTAGTAAGCACTTAAATGAATAATCACAATGATTAAATAATTGCTCACCACAATAAGTAAGATCTGCACAACTGAGCCCTAAATTAGGCATCTATTGCCAATTTAGCTCCCTTCTGCCCTTCAATAGAGCTGGTTGAGATTTTATTTAAATTGTTAATCATGGTTATTATTCAAAATTCAACTTTTGATTAAAAGAAACCTGAAAATGTTTGGGATTTTCACCACCTCTAGTTCTTAATGCATAGGCTTCCCTTTAGCTAGACAGATATAGGAACAGACCTTTATCTTACATAAATTGGCATAGCTCCACTGACTTCACTGAGCCTATGCCAGCTGACATCAGTGAAGGTTCTGGCTTGTTATTTTTAATGACTTGGCCTTGGGGAAAAATGGATTTAAATTACGTGGGCAAAACAGGATGGATAAAAAAATAAAATCAAGGATTTTTTTTTTAAATAAAAAAATTGGATTTTTTTTATTTTCAAAAAAATCAAATAAAATATTTTTAAATAAGAGAAATAAAGTAAGTTACAATTAAATCTCACCACAAACATGCTAAACCTACACTTGCAGTCTCATAAAAATGAATTAATGGCTCTAGTCTGTCCAGTCTAAGTACCGGCTCTTGCTTCTTGAAAGTTTTGGGCTTTCAGTTTCTGTTTCCCAGCAGACTAAAGTCACATGTGCACAGACAGACACCGGCTGGATAGGATTGTTGTTGTTCTGTGCTTATGTGGTGGTGGAGCTGGGCCAAGCAAGGCAGAGGAGTTAGTTAAGACATTGTCTTAAAGACAGAGAGGCAAAGGATGGAGGCAGAGTAGAAAGGAACAGTGGCGTGGACTGGAAAGAAAAAGGGAAGACATTATTCAGTACACACACAGCTTCCTATATTCCCCCACACTTTTGCCACAGAAAAGCTGTCATGGCTTCTGGGTGTAAGAGAGACCCTATCTGGGAATATTTTGAAGAAATTCCTTCCCTGGGTAAAAAAGGAAAATGTGCCAAATGCAAGCAGTGCAAGGAGGAGATGGAGGGCCTAGTTGCAAAAATGAAACATCATAATAAAAACTGCTTATTGGGAGAAAATGATATGGATGAAGATGTGGATATGTCTGAAGAAGAAACTGGATCAACTCGTTAGTAACTTAAATAATTCACTTTGCAATGCATCATTCTTCAAGACCCTCTCTATGCCTTTTAGTACAAATGTGATTTAACAAGTAAATTCCCAGGCTGTTTGCTGTGTTGGATGTTGCAAGTATACAGTACAGAAAGCTGCAGTAGGATAAATCTCGAGTAGTCAATTGCCACTGGGTGTCATTTTCTTTTTTTATATTACATAATACATGCCCCTTATTTTGGAAGATTATGGCCAGACCACAATGGTGATGCCATAAATCTATTCCCTGTTTTACTTCAGCATAACTCAGCTTTCCCAGGGAACCCCAACCTGTACTGGTTTTCTCAAAGAACAGAAGGGCCAGTGAGTTCTATGGGGCTTACTCTAGACTTGAGTCACTAAGTGCAGTCAGTCTGAACTTTTCTGGTCATTTGGAATCAGATCTGCATCCTTGCTGGAAAAAAGGTAAGTGATTAACTGAATTATAGAGTGAGAAGAACGACTATTCAAATCATTTCTGAATTTTGTTCCAGGGTCCCATTTAAGCTCAAGAGACTGACTGTGATTGTCTATCTGCAACAACTCCAGAGTCACCCGTTGGTACTTTTAGCAGCAGACCTGCAACTAGACATATTTCAGACAACAAAGTGTCAGTAGCAAGCAATAGATTTCAATCATCCAGTAAAACCACCACCATGGCTGGCTTTGTAGTAAGGACCAGCAGATACCAACAAGACACCACAGATGAACAGATTGCTCAGTTCATCTATGCCGCAAATTCTCCTTTTTGCATTGTTAACAATAAACACTTCATTGACATGGTTGAGTCCTTGCGATAAGGCTACACTCCACCTGGTAGAGCAGACATTGGTGGAAAGTTGCTAGATACAGTGTATGAGAAGGAACCTGAACAGTGTGCAAGAAATACTGAGCGGAAATTTGCCAGTTTAAGCCTTGATGTGTGGAGCAATGTACATAATGATCCAGTAATATGTGCCTGTGTGACAACAGAAGATGGGGTTGTGTATCTTTCAGAAACAGATACATCAGGAAGTGCCCACACAACAGAATATTTAAAAGAAGTGGCAGTGAAAGCTGTAATAAACTGTGAACAAAAATTCAACTCTCACATGCACAGTTTTGTCACAGACAATGCTGCAAACGTGGCAAAGGTGAGCAGATACTTAAAAGAAGAAACAGAAGGATGCTCCTTAATAATATATGGTTGCAATGCCCATTTAATGTATCTTTTAGCCAAAGACAAGTACGTCTTCTCCAGGAATAAAGGAAAATGTTGCTGAAGTTGCAAAATACTTCCATAATAACCATTTTGCTTCAGTTTCACTGACGAGAGCAGGAGGATCCAAACTGATTTTCCCTCAAGAAGTTCGATGGAATTCTGTGGTTGATTGTATTGAACAATTTATTAAGAACTGGCCTATTCTCATAAAACTTTGTGAAGAAAACCATGATAACATAGATGTAAGTATCTCATCTAAAGCATCTAACATTGGATTAAAGAGGAATGTAGAGGATATGCTCTGTATACTGAAGCCTATATTCATAGCCTTAAACACACTTCAGAGAAATTGTTGCTGCATTGCTGATGCTGTCGAAATTTGGAAGGCACTTCAAGAGACACTGAAGAAAGAAATAGCTCACCAGAAAGTTAAACTGCAAACAAAGAAGCAAATGGATCAAGTACTAACTCCACCTCATTTCCTTGCAAACAGTCTCAACCCTTGATATAAAGGTAGACAGATGTCTAACTTCTGAAGATGCTGCTGCCATGGCATGGGCATCTCAAAAATCACTCCTCAGTTATGCCAGTCATAATAAATTTCAGGTCTAGAGCAGAACCATTTCAACAGTACACATTTATTGATGATGTTTTGAACAGTCAGTTCCCTGAATTGGTGGAAATCATTAGCCAGGCACCTTGAAACAGAGTTCCTTCAGTTGCTAAGCCAACTTTTCACAGCAGTAGCTTCCTCTGCAGGCAGAGAGAGAATATTTTCATCATTTGGTATTATTCACTCAAAGCTAAGAAATCGACTGGGAGTTGAAAACACAAGAAAACTTTCTGTTTCAGTCTATGAATAAAAACAACAGTGGAAGTGGGGAAGATGAGAGCCAGTTGTAGAAGTTTTAAGGATGGCGTATGTTTACTGTTGTGATGACTTGTCTGTTAGAGTTAATAAAATTTGAAAATTAAAAAAAAAGTTTAAGGACAGCTGTCAGCCGGCAACTCAGGAGACTGCTGCAATTGCAAATATGAAACATTTATGATTTAGTTTAATAAAATATCAGTGCTATTGTGTTTGTGTGTGTGACCTACTTCTTACCATTCCTAAAGTACTGCTGCTTTATCTGCAGCTTGACGCAGGTAATGAGTATTATGTACTATTTCCTAAATTAATAAAAATCAAGTTATCTAAAACATTACAGAGTAGATGTTGTAAAATGCTGTATTGAGTTGTAAATTAACATGTTTTAGTGATCAGATTTGCACCATTGTTTAAAAAATATGTGAAGTAGTATCAGTGGGAAATGTGATTTAAATCAATGATTTTCTCTTGGTGATTTAAATCAATTATTTAAATCGCCTTGATTTAAATCAATCCATCCTGGGGCAAAAGGACAGAAGCTTCAAACTATTGCCAGAATCCATGAAAGATCTCAAGGTCTATAAGCATCACCCACTTTAATCAATTAAAAAAAAAGAAAACCCCAGAGGCTCAGGAAATTAACAAATTAGGCAAATGTGTGGCTGAGGAGATTGCAGGGATACGTAGCCTTTCAGCTCTGGCTGAATGATTTCAGTATGGCTTGGTCAGTGGTAATTGAAAGTCATCGCCATCTGACAGCTATTCCCTGACCCGTGTGAAATAAATGAGTGATCTTAATCTATTTCCTAGTAGACAGGTATCCACACCGCACCACACCACTCACAATAAATAAAATCCATCACAATGGGCACTGTTGTTGGCAGACAGCTTTTAGTAGAGAGCTCGAAGACTGGGGGCCTGATCCAATGCCACTGAAGGTCATAGGAGTCTTTCCATTAATTTAAATAGGCACTGGACCTTGCCCTGATGAAAGACAGAGCCTTCACAAGGTTGAGAGCGACACTAAGAGGCATCTATTGCTGCTGCCTGGGGTGTACCTGTTCTGGGATCAATAGACGACTCCAATCTACTAGAAGAACTTAGATCTCCAAGGCTGTCCATGTGACAGCTTTCCTGAGCGCTAGAAGTTGCACTGTTATTTCAGCGAGTTTATCACACAGGGCAAAAGTTGCCTATAAAAGTAAATTACACTTACCTCAGCAGTCTGCCTTTTATACACATTAGGAAAATGAAATAATTGTGCAAATGGTCTGTAGAACTGAAACATGAATGCAATGTTACAGTGGGGAATGAGAGACCCAGTAAGCACAGAGGACAGCGTCACATTACAAGCAAGCTTCTCCATTAATCCTCTTTGCCAAATACTGGGTACTTATGGTCCAGACCTTGCAGCCTGCTGAGCAGTGGTGAAACAAATCTAGAGAACCAAGAACTAGCACCCGCATTCACATTTACTCTGCATCTCGATGGGGAGGCTTCCACATAGTACCCATCATAAGAGAGAGATGTTCAGCCACGTGAGCAAACCCCCACTGCCGTAATGAATGGAGATAGTCAGCCAGGGATAAAATGGCTGTGTCGGGCCTGGAGGGAATGGGACCACAACATGGGCAATTAATGGAAATGATGGGTGTATCAGCCATTTTCAGGCTGTTCAATAACTCCTACTGCCTACTAAGAATTCAGCTGAGTGTGCTAAAAAGCTGCACTTAGAAGAAACGGAGAGCAGAGGCAGTCATGATGATAAAAAATGTGTCCTAGGTTTACAGGAAAAAAGGTCTCTCTCATGGACAACTCCTCAATGACTCATGATACCTACTGGCAACAGTGTTTTGCCATGCATTAGCGTGTTGTGCCAATCCTGGTAGCTTACTTCACTTTATTAGACTGTCAGCATCAAAGCACCATGTTCATCCATCCTGCCAGTAGTTCAGTGCTCCTATCGCAGACCTTTCATCTGGACCCCAGCAGGATCAAGCCCTAAGAATACACTGAACTGGGTGACCTAGAAGATACCAGTCTGGTTGGCTTTATTATATCGTTAGTTGCATAGCTGGTTTGGTTTTTAAATGGTCTGTTGTCATTGAAAGTAACCAAGAAATATGTTTCTGACACAAGGTATATTGTGTGCACACACATATAAAAGACACACTTCCTTCCTATTTTAATAACTACTTTCTGTAGTGCAGAGGCTAACTTTAGAAAAAGCTACGTTTTCCTTAGCTCAAACCACCCAACGTTTCCGCTGTCTGAACTGGGGTTTTTCCTCTGCTGAAGGCTTGGCACAGGGACATCCTATCTGAAGCACGAAAAATGAATCTTACTTGAAGGATGAAGGTAGATGATATCTTTCACTGTAAAGTCTCTAGGTTGAACTGCTCTCAGACAGTCAGCAATCAGGCTAAGTAGCAGAACCCAGGCCAGGGTAGGCCAGGATTCCATTGCAGAGTGGTGCCTCACTCATATGGGTTTCTTGGTTGCAAGTTCTCGTTGTAATTGGAAGAAAAATGCACCTATAATACAAAGAAGAAAAAGAAAAAGGTGAGAATATTACAGCTGCTGTCTTGGAAGCCCATGCAAGGGCCAATCTTCATCTCAGCACGCAGCCCAAGTAGCCAAGCTTGGCACTAGGGTGTTCTGCAGGGGCTAGGAAGAAATTCTGTCTGCACCCTAAGGCCAGAGCTGCATCAGCTCTCTCCCCTGGAGTTGTGCATCCACCACTTCTACCCCCTCCTTCAGTCCATCCCAGCCCTCCAAGCCCTCCTCTCAGCCGAGGCACTGGGACCTCCTCAGAGTCCCGGCTGCAGTGGAACCAGTGTATCTGCACTGCACAAGGTCTGGATCCAGGATCTGAGAATTTCAACTGCATTGATTCTACTGGATTCTGCAAGCTCCACAGTGCAGTTGGGAGAGAGTTTTGCTCCCAAGAAAGCAGCAGGACAGCTGTCCAAATCTCTGGTTTCTGCAACGCTACCCAAAGATAAATTTGGATTGGCTGGTAAAATTCCATGTGATCTTTATTTTGAAGTTAGGTTACTATTATCCCAGTAGAAGCAGTCCCCTGAAAAATCCTGATGTGATTTTTATTGCATCTGAGCTATAATGAGATCTAACTAGCTATCTTAGAGACCATTGGGAAACAACTATAATAAGACAATAAGAAATCCAGTGAGGGAGTTCATTACAAGTTTCTTGTTAACAGTGTATGGGTCCAAGCCGCATTGGAACAGTTTCCTCTTCATACGTTGGCTATTAGGAACCAGACGGGCTTTAGGGCTCAGTGTAGAGACCGACATTTTGTAGCCACCACAAGATACAATGCAGCTCTTTCGCAAGTTCTACCCTCTCACTAAAAACAAAGACAAGTTATTGCTTCTTCTCCCCCTATGGAGTCCTGTTGAGAACTTAGTATCTTTTCACAAAAGTGGCTTCTCAGTGATTCTAGCCATAATTCAGCAGAGCAACTAAGCATGTACTTCAGTCCCATTGACATGTCTCAGTGCTTTGTTGACTCAAAGTCTCTATCCCTAGCTTGCTCTCTCCTTTGCACTGGCCTTGGAGCACAGGAAGAGGTCATTGTCAGGCAGGAAAATTCAGCTCTGTCTCTCTTTTGGCAAAGGTCTCACTTCCAAAGCTGATCTGCTACCACTGAAAGATCACATGAATCTGTTAATACTCAGCCACTGGAAAAGCTAAAAGTAGGTTTCCATGTTTGTTAAGACTATGTAAATACTGTTATTCAAAATATAACGGACTAGATCCCTGGGTGCGCCTAGAGCTACACTTGGTACATCTGCAGAAAGGACATAGTTGGTTTTGCATCACTGCTTCACAACCTCCTCTCCCTAATCCTGAAGGATTTTGGGGCCAAACCAGCCCTTTGTGCAAGTTAGAGCAGATTCAGGGTTCTTCAAATTTCTACTAATTGACAGTGGCTCCCAGAGGAATAAAAACCACACTGTACCCACAATTCTGCCCCTGGAGAGAGGATGATAGAAAGAATACACGACATATGATAGATGTTAGTCACTTCATTTAATGCTCTGCTGGAAACACTCCGATACCACACTGATAAAGGTGATTTAAGAATCAAAACAGCACAGGAGCCAAGCCACTGGCTAGGAAAAAAGGAGTGCATCAGCAGCTCTCCTTTTGTCCCCTGGTATGAATATCCTCTTTGAAGAGGGAGAAGATGGCACAGGGGGTAGGCCAAGGTGGGCTGGGGGCTAGGAGGGGGCTGGGCCCGAGCATAGCCAGTCCTTCTAGTGAGAATCCCCCTGTGACAGGGGACAGACTCTAAGGTCAGAAGGGACCATTATGATCATCTAGTCTGGCCTCCTGCACAACACAGGCTACAGAAACTCACCCTCCCACTCCTGTAATAAACCCCCAACCTATGAGTGAGTTATTGGCTTACTCAAATAATGATTTAAAGACTTCAGGGTACAGAGAATCCACCAGCAAGTGACCCAGGCCCCAGGCTTCAGAGGAAGACAAAAAACCCCCAGGGCCTCCCAATCTGCCCTGGGGGAAAATTCCATCCCAACCCAAATATGGCAATCAGCTAAACCCTGAACATGTGGGCAAGACTCACCAGCCAGACACCCAGAAAGAATTCTCTGTAGTAACTAACTCAGAACCCAGCCCATCTAACATCTCTTCACAGGCCACTGGGCATATTTACCACAAGTAGTCAAAGATCAGTTAACTGCCAAATTAGCCTGTCCTACCATACCTCAGCTACGGCCTTAAGTCAGCTTTCATTCCCTTTTCTGCCACTGACTTATTTGGGCCTATGATCTGCACCAAAATGCTTCCCATTTTGAGAAGTCTAATATAGTGTAAGGCCCAGGTTTTTATTTTATATATCACCTTTAATCCAGTCAGAACCCAAAAAGCTTCTCAACATTTAATTATTATAGGCCTGACCTTTCAACCCTTACTCAAGAAAAATTCCAGCTGCAGGATTGGGATGTCAGATACATTTCATGAATATCCTTCAGAAAAACCCATGGGTGGGGGGAAGTGCTCAGAGGACTCTGCAAGACAGAACTTGCCACTTCTGAGGAATGCTCCCCTCAAGTGAAGCATGTTTGAGTCCTCAGAGAGATGCAGAAGGCATGGCCTGGAAATCTCACAGGTAATACTGGCTGGGCAGGAAATACAGGGCTTAACCCCATGGATCTTACGGCATCTGCTAGGAGAGCAGGACACTCCACACTGCTCTCTGGCAGCACAGTTATGTGAGAGTCTATACTATTCACACTCATTCGCAAGTGTCAGGATTTTGGTTTTAGGTCTCACCTAAATTATACACGTTTAACTGTCATCACAACATATTTGCTGTCTCACGTTTATAGTGACTTGTCTATCGCATGCCATTCTACTAAACACAATCCAAATACCTTCCATTTCATCTGAATTACCAAACAGTTGTTAGTTTAACAGTGTCTCTGAATATACCCATGCGATAAGCAACATCTCTAATAGAACACTGTATAAACATGGTCTGATTGTCTCCAGTTTTACTCCAGATTTATGCTAGTGGGAGTGAGAGGTTCACTACATTTGTTTTTCATGTAAAATATTCTGCATAAAATAGACAGTGGAAGAGATTTTTGTCACCTTTTAACTTAATTGAGTTTTCCATCATCCTATCTCCCCTAGCTACCTTTTTATGGAGGAAACAGGATGGGTGAAGCTGTTTGTTTACTCAGACTGCTGTCATTTCACTGCATAATGAAATACTTTGGTATTTTGATCTAATGGCATGTTATCAGTACTGCAATGCATGTGTTAAGAGTTAAGTGATAAGGATCAATGGCTGGTCTAAACCACGGTCCCTAAAGACTCATTTCAGTATTGAGAATCCTTCCCCACTGTTTCATTTTCTGTAGTGCACATACTATAGAGAATGTCTGGAGCAGAGCGAAGCAGCATTAGATTCAAATTTCTTCTAATTCTTAAACCTGGTTACCACAGCTTTGATGATGCTTAGATACTATAAATTTGATTTAATAGTCTTCTTTGGGATACTCTGAGGCCTTACTTCTGTTCTATAGTAATGAATATATGTGTATTGTACATTACATTTAAAAGCACATAATACACTTTAGGGACCCCAAAAAGGGTAATTAAAGGAAGGAAACTAATTTCTGCAACCCACGAGCACTTGTTTCAGCTATTTATGAGGCTGTCCAAATGCAGTAGTATTCTGGCATATTTAAGTTCATGCTTCAACTGTAAACATGTTGCTAGGGGTTGTCTCATTACCCAGTACCCTACACTCCAGCAGAGCTCAAGATCTGTATTTTTGCAGTGTTTATTACCATTCATTTTAAACCTAAAGCTAGTGAAAAGGAAAAACTTGTACTTTAATATTCAAAAGGACAAAGGAACCCTCCGTTTTAATTTCACCTGGCTTTATATGTTTCCCTTACATAAAGGCTCAAAATAAAAAGTGAAGGAAGAAGAGGAGAATCTCTCAAATGAAGTTAAGAGCCTATAATGTTATTTTCACAATTCTCTGCAATCTGATTGACTGGAAGAGGCAGCATTGGGAATCTAGTTTGTATTAAAAAAAAAAAAAACAAAGCAGAGGGGGGGAAATATGAAGAAGATAGGACTGGCTGGATGAGGAGTGGGTAGAAGCTGAGACAGCCGTGTATACCATGGGCATACAGATGGACCAGCCAAGAATGGCAAATCAGAGTTTAAGGTGAGAGGGACAAGAGCAGCACATTGCAGTATGACCACTCCTTAACTTAGCAATAACCATATCCTGGGCTAACAACTCCGCAGCCATCATCCCCAGAGTTTATGAGCAGCCCAGGTACGGTTATAAACCGATTAACAGGGAGCACCCTCAACTTCCCATTTAAATAAACTTTTCAGATTGTTCACCACTGACTGTTTTCTTCTAAAAGGAGAAAGGAATTTGGATCAATTTTCCTGTAAGAAACCCCTTTAAAAATATGCACTGCTCAAAAGGGTGCACTGTATACACGTCACCGTATACAGATATTCTCCCCAAGCAATTTATAAATTTTGACAAAGATTATTATTATTTATTAATCAAACATCCATGTTTGCAGTTAGGATGTTCCAGAGCTCATGGCGTGAACTAACTTTCGTTTTTAGCTGTTTCACTGTGGTAGTTACTGGGGGTATGCACAAGGTCAGCATTCAGATGAACCTCAGAGGGTCTGATGTTCTGATTTGGAAACAGCCTTTCTATTAAAAGGCATGAAATCCATAACAAGGAAAACAGGTAACACGCCTATGTGGTGCATTAAGCTTTGTTGCTGAAATCCTGAGAAGGAGGAAATGCCAATTTCCATTTATTTTAGTCCACAAATGTGTATGATCCAGAAAAAAAATCACAATTAGAAGCAGAAAGGAAATAAAATGGGTCCCCTCCCAATTACATGAAAGAGAAGAGAAACAGAAACTGTTACATTTGGTGTGGTCTGGAACAGCATAGCCCCTCGCCCTGCAAAGTAAAGCCCTGATTCACTAAGGTGCTTAAGCACATGCATAACTTTGGGATTAAAGTTACTCACATGCTTAAGTCTCAATGCTGAATCACAGCCTAACTGATTAGCTAATGGCATTGGTGTACTGGCTTGAGACAAAGAAAAATCAAAGAAAAGAGAACTTGTAACTAATAAAAATAAAAATACAAGCTAAGGGAGAAAAGACAAATAGCCTGACCATGCCAGCTATGTTAGGGGAGAGATGAGGAAGCAGAGTGGAAGTATCCTCAGGCACAGCTATGCTACTGTACTCCCCAAAAATAGTCCAAAGCCAATGATTAGGCAAACAAGTCATACAAATGCCAAGTACAAACAGAATTCAAATGGAAACTCAGTTGCAATCTGAACTATGGCGTGATTGCCATTATTCCAGAATAGCCCTATTACATACATTATATATATATTCCCCTAATTTATTTTACAAGTACATTTATACACACACCCCAGAACAGCAGCTAGCCATTTATTTAGGTCCCTTTAACTCGCTCCAACCTCCCCTCTCTACACATCTGTCACCCACCCACCTACCTTATCAGCTGGCCAAGGATAAACATTGTTTTGCATCTTTAGACTGGTCTATACACATACTCCTAGAGTAATGGATAATTTTCTTCATTTTTTAAAGATGTATTTAAGGTTTAATAAAAAAGAGAAACACCAGCCCAAACAAAACGAGAGACTTTTAGAAAAATGGAGCCACATTTGTTTTAAGAAACACTGTGATCCAGTGAAATAGAGTTGATTCGTATGTACCAACAGCAACTGGTATTACAGAACAAAAAGCAAACCTTACAAATCCAAAAAGGAAAAAAAGAGGGGGAGGGAGACTATACATGATCCAACACGCATTGCCACTAGCCGTTTACATATGACATTTATCAGCTATAGAACAAAATGCATAAATAAGCAATGCTTTCTTTGCTGTTAAACCAATATAAGAGAAAAGTAGTATGAGGGATGTCCCTGGTATGTAAAAAGAAAAAATATGATGCAGAGAAAAAAATTTTAACCAGGCTAAAACAGGCACATAAGGTTTGCTGATCTTTTTCAGCATAATCCAAAAAGGGGCTTGTGGTTTTTAGGTAGTAATCAAAGTATTCAGGTTTAAAATGCCAATCTTCCACATAACACGTATGCTCCAGATTTCCTAGAACCAACTATTTATTTGAGACCAATGCTTAGACCTCCAGTTATGTAGCTGCTAATAACAAACTGATTGACAGTATAATAAAACTCAGTGACTGTCAAGGCCCTGTGATAATTTTCAGCTAAATGTCCAGAATATTCGAATTCTGGAAACCATGCTAATTGTGCTATTTCTAATAATTATTTTTATCTACAAACATTCCTTATAATCTGTAGATGAGAAGCAAGAATGGATGAGTTGAACTGAAATATACAAATATCAGCTGTCTCCATTTCTCCTGTTTGAGAGGGGTTTTGTTACAATCGAGGAATTAATAGAAAACTCCATATTCCATACTCAAATGCAAGAATTCCCAAAGAGAACAAGAAAAAAAATAGCCCAATATAACCAGTATTTTGGATCAGGATGTTCTTTGAAGTAGTAAGTGCCTATAACTCAAAATATTGTATAAAAAAACCCTATTTACAGTGGATATATTATTAACACTCTTGCTACTCAGCTGATTTAATGAAATAATTCAAGTATTATGCACAGTAATACAGTACCTATTGTAACAACTTGGGGAGTGTGTGCATGCACACATGAATAGATAAACATGCTCTTCCTATTTACAAGGCAAGAATTTGTAAACCTGTTTATTATTCCTACATAAATATTTTTAAAATGCTCTCTTTCATATACAGTTACAGTATATGCACATATGCATTATATATGGTTAAATAGCAGAAAAAAGTATACAAGTATGCTGAATTGTATCAGATCGGCTACAGAGTTGGTGAAATACTGCAAAATTTTTTGAATATATTATTCAACAAAAACCTGAGGAATTCATCAAAGAGATTCAACAAAAACTATTCAACCTGTTCTCTATTCTACCTTCTATCATATTATGTAGATATGGATAATTTATGTAGAAAATGTATGAATCATAGAATATATTATGCATTATTAAAAGGTCTGGTTGAACATTTAACATAAAACTATTTTTCATGGAAAACTGGGTTTTGGTCTAAATAATTCCCTCCCTCCCTCCCTCCCCAAAAAAGAAGCATCTGTTGCCTTCCAGGGAAAGCTTTGACTTATCACGGGAAAAAAACTCTAAAGCAAAAAGTTTTCAGGCCAAATTTTCAGTTTTTTTAGACAAATATTTTTCAACAGGCAAAATTTTGTGAAAAAGAGGAGGAAATGGTTGGAAAAATGTTTCTATTGTTAACTTAGAGCCCGCCATTGTTTTACACTATTAATAACAAAACAGTGTTACTCTTTGGAATAAAGTACTATATTTTTACTTTTAAATTAACTCCCTTCCTTGACAAACTTCAGTAACCTCTTGAGGGTAATAAAATTTGTGCATTTAAACTGATGTAATAGAAAATGGCACTAACCAGCCTGAATTTGATATCTGATTGTAGTTAGGGGAGAGACAAGGTAGATAAGGTAATATCTTTTATTGGACCAACTTCCATTGGTGAGAGAGAGAAGTTTTCGAGCTTACAAAGAGCTCTTCTTCAGGTCAATAGTTAGGGGAAACCCTTCTATGGTATTTAGATCATACGGTCTCTTCTGTTTATAAAATGGCACTGACACAGAAACCGCAGCTAGCTCATAATCCTTCCTGCCTCACAGCACCTTTCATACAGAAACACATCTTCACTGGAGTTAGACAGCAGGATTACTCTCCCCTGCCCTTTTGACCTGACACAGAACTATTGCAATTCACTAAGCAGCAATCCAACTGCTCATTTGTCAGATCTGATTAAGGTGGCGGCATGCTGTCTTCACTGTCACCAGCTCTGCAGACAATAGAATATAGATGTACTTGAAAGAAATAGTGTTACAGATGTTACATGTACAGCTAGTGCCAATAATTAACATGTAATTTTCAGAAACTGCAAGCCTCTTGGAGAACAAGAGTAGTTGAGAGGATTATTGCAGTGGTTCTCACCGTTCAGTCTGTTCTGTCCTGGACTCTAATTCTCAGTTATAATTTCCTCTGCTGGTAATTATTGAACTGTTCAAAGAGCAGTGCATATTACTGAATGAATTACTGGATTATGTCACAGTTTTAATTGTTTTCCCAATAGCACGAACAAATCGGAATTAAACAGGTGCGTCTTTTCCTACTCAATATGTTCTTTCAATTTCCCCCAGCCTCTCTTCTAATCCAAACAGAAACTCTCAGCAGGCATTTCCCATTGTTAAAACTACCAAAAATGCTCATAAATTTTTCTGTCCAGTGTCTGAAAAAGCATCTAAATTTCTTATCAGCACTGCCCCAAGTTAATAAAATGAGTATTTCCCATCCAGCATAACAATCTGACGACAGAGAACTTATTCATCAACATTAGTGAATTGAGAGATGTACAGAAACACCTGTAACAATGATCTTGGGGAGTGTTGTATTAATTTAGATGGAATAAGTGAGCTCGAAGAGTCAAAACTATTAATAAGACCATGGTACTGTCCAACAATAAACAGTGTAAAACAAGGTTGAGGTTTAGTATACAGAGGTTTAGTATACAATGACGAACATCATTAAAAATCTTTTTTATCCTTTATTAAAGATGTAGAAAAAAGGAAAAACAATTCAAGCACTTGAAATGTAAAGTATTAATTAAGGTTTTATTTTAATAATGTCCTTTGCTTCCTTTCCCTTAGGCAGCAGGGAGATTTTGGAAAGAAACATTCAGTACAATAGTCTCTTATATGGTAATAACTACTTTCTTGGGAAGGATGGGGGACTGTTAGTTGACATTGGCTTGAGCTATTGTAGTTCCTGCTGCTGTTGTTGTTAAAGTCAGATCCCATTTCCCAGAAGACAAAACTAGAGAAAAGAACAGCAAAGAAAAACGGCAGCTTTTGTCTCGGATGTTGACTTTTGCTTGCAAACTTACTGCTGAAAAACCCAGCCCAACACATAGTCTTATTAGCCACTTTGAGATTTGGTGAATTTGTACCAGCATTAGCTGTTCAGAACACTGGATTTAGCAGATTTTTCCCGTCATGGAGTCACAGAAGCATTGCAAAACATGCAGGCTCGGCCAGCTAAGTCTGACTCTTATTAGACATGAAGCAAAAGGAGAAGAATAGGTAAGAAAAGAAATAAGGTGGGGAGGAAAAGGGCACACTTGGGAATGGGTGTATGACAAAGTCTCACATCCCTCTTAGTGTCCTGGATTTAGCTGCAGTTGGTGGAGGCAGTGAGGCCCTCTGGGTCCCTCTCTCTGGCCCAGTCTGGCATCAGGACATCTTTCAGGATCAGGACAAAGAAGGTTGAGGTGCCCAGGAGACAGTGGGCACATGGCAGCTGTAATAGTGAAGCTCACTCCTTCCTCTTTTTTCAGTCAGCCAGTGTATCATAAAATCATGGAAGATTAGGGTTGGAAGAGACCGAAGGCGGTCCTGTAGTCCAACCCCTCGCTCAAAGCAATGAAGTGTAGCAGTAGTCTCCATCCATATTTTCCCCCAAAAGTGTCTTTAAAAACCAAAAAACCCTACAAGGGAGTGAGGGTGGCATAGCCCATTCCTTTGTTATGTTGTCCACCAATTTCCAACGCCAATTTTGAGTCACTGATTTTCATTCTCACACCGGGCATGATTCTAATACAACCCTTGAGTTATATTAGCAGGTCTTTTTGTTTGGCCTAAATTAGGGTTTTTTTTAATCTTTTGCACCTTTCCCTAGTAACATTTGTTATTACCGGTTATTGTGACATGTTGTTAACTTTTAATTACTTTTTCTCGTTTAGCTTACAGTCAGGCCATTTTACAGGCCCAGTTACCACAGCAGGAGTCAGTATGGCTCACTAGCACCCAGGTGTGACGCAGGTCTGGCTCAGGTGAGCCTGGATTCGATCTATTCTCTTTCACTGACTTGCTGTGTGACTTTGGGAAGGTCACTTCCTCTCTCTGCGGCTCTCTTGCCCCTCCTACCTTTTGTCGGTCTCGACTATTTATGTTTAAAACTCTTTGAAGCAGGGACTGCCTCTGTGTATGTGCCATGCCTAGCGCAATGCCCTGATCTTTGAGGAGGCTTCTAGAGGCTGTTGTAATACCAAGTACTAAAGGCACAGTTAGATCATGTTTATTCTGTACAGGTTCTCTCTTCTACATGCCTGAGGAAATGCTAAGAATTCCTCCCTGCCTCTGACAATACTTCATACATTTCCATCCTCCAGAGATCCCTCCTCATTACATCTGTACTATAATCCACTTGAGAGAACACTTTAAAGCCTCATAACAGCTGTCTAAAGGGGCTGACTCACAGTCCTGGGTTTTTCTTGTCACTTTTACCTGGAAAGAGTTTTTTTTTAAATGATGAATAGAGTAAAAAGATGAACAGTACAAACAGGCTTGTAATGTCTCCAGACAGCATAACGATGCATCCTGTGCTGACATCCCTCACAACCTCATACAGTGTTGTGCAATTTCACTTTACTCCACCAGAACTGTGTGCAGCTGGCTGCTAAATTGCTGTGGCCATATGTTTTTTAAAAAATTGGGGCACATCTCCATTACTCTCATCCTCCCGCCCTTTCGTTTTTCAATCCATGTTTCTGCTAATATTGTCTCTCATCCCTCAACTGTTAGCAGATATCTTTTCTACCCTGTCACTTTGTAGGACTCTCTCCTTTTAAGCACTTGAAAATTCGGCTTTGTCCATTCCTTTCCTTCTGCCTCTGTCTTCCTAGATTTTCTTTACTTCTTCCTATTTGTTCTTTTTACATTTTCTGTTGATCCTCCTCTTTTTTCCCCTCTCTCCCTCCAACCTAGCACTGGCCAGTAAAGGCTTTAATGGCAACCTGTATTTGTTCCACTTCTCTTCCCTTCAAACCTTCTCCTCCTAGATATCTTCCCCTCTCTTAGCTTTGGGAAAAATTAAAAATACTCCAGCCTCTCGAGAGTTATGTCAGCTTTACTATATCACACAGTCATCAACAGGACCTATAGATACTATTGTAAAGGGTTCACAATCCTGCATCACAGTGAGCAAGTGTAATTAAAAGTCAAACACAATTAGCGTACAAATTACTTTCCTAAATGTGGACCATCTAGTCTCCTTGCTGCTAATTACAAAGCCTGTAGTTCAGTGAGCTAAAAGCCTACGTCTTTGGAGATGGGCATGGGGGAAGTACAATAAACTCTTCTCTTGAGCTGCCTTCTCTCCAATACAATATAATCATTACTTTAATGCAATGCATTTTAAAGAGTATTTTTAACTTAAGCCCTAAAACATGAGCTTCTTATATCTTCAGAATGATTTCAACAATCTCTAATTTTATTTATTTATTTTTTAAATGTGTACAAAAGCATCTATCCAAGGCCTAGGAGTTTTTTTTTTTTTTTTTTTTAAATAAAAAAAATTGATTCCATGAATGCTAGTACTGCTTAGGAAAAACAAAGAAGAGGAAAGCTTAAATAGATCTACTTCTGTTGTTGGGCTATGCGCCATTACGTTATTTTTATATTCTAGCTTTTAGTTATGTTAGGAATGCAACAGAGGACAGAAAAAATGTCTGAGGCTCATGTGACTTTTAGTTAGGTGCATATGGCCATAGCACACTGACAATACACCTTCTTAGTCACATGAAAAAAACAATTTAAAAATCGATCTTACACTGACAGAGCACAGAAATTGAAAGGTAGACATAACAATTCATCCTAATTTCACTCCACTTCAGGTGGATATTGAAGCTCATATTTACAAACAGAATTTAAAGTCTATTAGGTTGTGAAATAGTGTCCTAAGGAAAGTAATGAAATCCCTTATTAGTCATCTAAAATTAGATTAGACAAAATACTCAAGAATATATGGTAGAGAACATTTCTTTCATTAGCTTGAGAAGGAACATAATGTTCTAATGAATTTTTTCCATGTCTACAGACTATGCTTCTATGTAATTTGTGTGATTGCTCACTCACTGTTCTGACTGTCCGTAATAGCAGGTAGCAGTAGCAGTAATTTGTAACATCAACAGAGTGAACAGGGTTTGACTTCAACCTAAACCTGGAATTTAATGAGTTTGGGGAAACTAGAGCCAAATTCCTCAGTTCTCTTGCTCCAGATGCTTACGGCCAATGGATATTTGTAGCAGAGTTATATCAGTCCAGCGTCCCACTCCTCCTCCCTTGGCCCCTCCCCAAACACTGTTGCAGTGGACATGACCTCAATATACAGCAAGCTCTCAGACAGCCAGGCTCCACAAGATATGTAAGATAGGGAAACCCTGTGATTTTACAGCTTGGGAGGAAGCAAAAAAAAAAAAAAATCACATCAGTTCCATTGCAGTTAAGGTCCTCCGCAGTTGCAGAGATGGGGGCAGGGTTCTTCCCTATCTACATGCATTTGTTTATTTGAGGCCATTATAACTGCTCCTGTTCCACATGTAGAACTCTCCCTCGTAGGCAGGGGGATTCTTTATGTGGATCATGGGCTGTGTACAGCCCTTGGAGCCTTTTTTAAAAGTAGGTGTTAGATAAATGATCAAATCAGTTTAAAAAAAAAATCTACAGGTAGTCTTCTTAGATAAACGCTGAAAAGCTGTCCTGTGAACAGACTGTAGTTGCTCAAAGTCAGTGAACATGTAATAGTATCCTTGCTACTGCAGCCATAACATCTTTTGCTATAATCCCGTTGTCTGTCACAAACTGCCCCAGCTCTGTAATCTGATGCATGTGGGCAGAACCTTAAGCCCCACAGAGGCTCGTTAAAATCACTGGGGCTTCACATAAGTGCAGTGGGGTCTGCTCTTGCGGATCAGAGTGAAGAATCAGTTCTAAGAAGAGTCAGGCTGATTATTCAGCTCTCAGATGGAGAGAGACAGAAAACACCCAGGTTCTATAAAAAGTGGTTCTTATAACTTGGTGAACGTTGCGATCTTTATGAAGCAGTGCTGAGCTAATTCCCCTGGGTAGTGGTAGCAGGTAGGTGGGGTTGACTTTCAAAAGAAAAAATGAAACCAAGGTCCTGAGCATATGTACTTAGTTAAAACCTCATGGCATTTTGTGCGACAGTATGTTAGCTATGTTGTCCTGGCTATATTCCAACCCCAGTAAGCTCATGATGCCTACCAAACTCCCCACTGCCTTTTCAAATATGCTTCCTGTCCTACCACTGTTGAGTAAGGGTGTTGTACACTGTTAAACAATTGCCTGATTTCATCCCAGAGGACCTTCCAATTTGCTAATGGATGAAGTGATCCCTATCCTATTGAACAGAGTGTAATTTTATAGAGTTGCAAGGTTTACAAAACGTGCCATACAAATATGTTGTTTTAATTAGCCTCACGATCCCTCAGAAGATCTATTGTCTCAATGCCTGGAAAGTCTCATGGCATGTTTGTTGAAAATACCTTTTGTACTAGTGTATTTGCTTTGCTAAATAGAACTTTTTTTTCCTCCCAGAAACTCTCTCCAAGGTACAGTACTAGTCTTATGGATTAGTGTCTTGCAACATTTTAGTTCTCTTTTCAGCTCAGGTGGACATTGCATGAGCTATGCAGGATTCAAAGTTTAAGAAAGCTATTTTTGTGTTACAATACAAAAGAAATCTAAAAAAAAAAAATCTCCAAAAAATATGACAACTAGTAATGAAACTGAGTTGTTAAAAATCATTGAGAGACCTCAGTAGGATCAGGATTTCAGTTGGAGTTATCCATTATGAGCAAGATTCACTCCTGGGCAAAACACTCTACGTTAGCAAAGCTATTTCATAAAAAGTGTTCTGTCTAGCATGACCATATATCAGTCTGTCTTCATACTGTTCTATGTAGTACTGTTTGTGCCGTTAGACTATAGGATCTCCAGGCTTAGCACTGCAACCCCCATGCATCAGGGCGCAATGCCACTCACTCAGTTTCCCCCATCGTGATGGAAGACTAGTAGGGCTAGACTTGAGTGGACAGCGGGGCATACACAGGGGCCACTGGTACAGCACCACATACACTTGAAATGTTAGATGAAGAGTAACTAAAGTATCTTTCAAGTTAAGTTTCAATCCAAAGCAACTTTTTGAAAAAGCGAAGATATAAACCCCTAAAAACACAGACTTGTGATTCCAGAAGGGGCAGATTGCATGAATTCATTTGGAGTTTGATCCTACTCCCACTAAAAGCAAGGTGAATTTTGCCATTGACTTTTAACAGCCAAATTCTAGAACTACGATACTTGTTTGTGCCAGAAAAGATACCAATGAATTCACTTGCTTTTCCAATACGTACAGCACGGCCATGTGTTTTCCCAGGCAGTTTAACATATGTAGGTAGTAGTTAATGAACTCCAGGAGTTATTGTCCTGCCTCTTGAGTAGCATACTAATCAGTCTACAGAAATGCCCAGTTTCACTTTATTTCATTCAAAGTTCATGTGAATTTAGATTTTTCAACTCCTGAGTAAATTTCCTGTTGTGCACCACTTCACAAATACAGTCAAGACATGAAATGAAGGGACATTCAGTATTAGGGCTAGAATATCAAATGTACTGGTGGTTTCCAAAAAGACACTGAAATACTGGTGCAATTCAGGTTAAGATACGCTGATACAGGCATCTAAGTATTCATAAAAGTGCAAATATAATTCATTAACACTGTAAAAATGATGTAAGGGCCTAAATTTTTAATTAAACAACAAACTGAGCCTCACAACAGCCTTGTGGAGTAGGCAATTTAGCCCCATTTTGCAGATAGGAAGACTTAGGAAGAGAGAGATCATATGACTGTCCAAGTCCACATGAGGAGTCAGGTGTTGCAACACTCAACGTTGGGCACTTAGCCACTCCAAGGAATCCACAAACTCTGAGTTAGGCATATAGGGAGAGAGAGGCACCAAAGAATGGGATTCACAAAAGCCTGCATGCTAGGTGAGGAGCTGCCTATGCTAGCCAATAGCAGAAGCCAAGGAGAAGGATAAGTCCTAAGCCTCACACTTCCTGTGAAATTTAGATCCTAAACAGAGTTAGGTGCCTAACCCAGGAACCTTCTCCTAGAATAAGGCAACTAGCCATTTCTTTCAGGAATGGCAGCAGCAAACCTCTAACTACTTTATAACCTTCAGCCCAGTAGCTAGGCACTCACACAGAATGTGAGAGATGCTGGTCCAATTCCCCCCTCTACCTAATGCAGAGAAGGAATTTGAACATAGGTTTCACACTTCTCAGGTGAGTGCCCTAACCAGTGGGCTTATTGCATCACTCTCACTCTTCTTTGGCTCAATGCATATTTAATTAATTATTCATCTACAGTGGAACAGCTTCAAACAGAAGAGACAGAGAAATCCACATCAGAACAGCCCAGAGCCCAGTGATTAGGGCCAGGGCCCCCACATGGAGGGGAAAGGGTACACTTTACCAGGGCCCGGAGGCCCTGGGTGGCCCAGCCCAGGCTGCAACCCCCATTACCATGAGGAAAAAATGTCATGGCTCATGAGATTGTATTTATGGGATGAGAGATGGTGATGTGTGTGGGAGGGGGCCCATGTTACAAGTTTGTACTGGGCCCAAAAAGATTATGTTTGGGCCCTGATTGGAGCACCTACCTGTCAGGTGCAGAGCTGGGATAAGAATGCCATTCTTTACATCTAAAAGTAAATTTAGACCTTTCCCTTAAAATGCTTAATCATTAACAATCCTTTCTTTGCATCTCAAAGTATTAACAGACCCTGGGAAGAAACCTGTTTTTACTATTTTCCATAATTAACCATATTATCTTCCACAAGGTGGAGATATTTGAATATACTACATCTATTATATGCTCTTAAAAGTTTAAATCCAAATACATTTCTAAAAGAGTTTTTATACAGAATGTAGTGTCCTAATGCTGCCTTTCCATCAGATTTTAAAGTCAAGTCTTTTATTAAATTTTAAATATCAAAACATTAGATGAGCTATGTTCTTAATATATAAATTATCTAGGGCAGCCCAAATGATAACTGACTAGTTAGTACTCTTTCAGATGTCCAGGTAACAGAACAAGTAAACTTCCCTAGTTAGCACACTTACAGTTGTAACAACATTTCTGCAAAAAGAACACACTTTTATCCCAAATTTCAATTTTTGCTCAACAGTTTCCTCACTAAACTCAATTTCCTATCTAATAATCTGGCACTTTCCTTTCCTGAAAGAGCAACTCGGGAACATGTCTGTATTGCATCTGGGACTGTCTCCCAGCCCAGGTCCACAGACTTACGCTAGCACACTAAAAAGACTTTGCCACTCAGCCTGTAAAGCCTGGGAGGGGGCAGTGGGCTTGTGAACTCAAGCTCCAGCCTGAGCCCAACATCTACACAGCTACTTTTAGAGCACTAGCATGAGCCCTGCCCAGCACAAAAACCTGCAGGAAGCTCACTTCCAGATGCAGTATAGACATACTCAAGAGTAATTCATTTTCACTAATACTGCCCTGGGGCCGTGGGGAAAAAACAATCATCTCCATTGTCATGGAAAGCTATGAAACAATTTCCTTACAACTAGCCACCCTGAGCACGTTTTGACTGAGTTGCTCTTCATTCAAGAGTTGTTATGCTGGAAGCATACGAAGATGTGCTTCAGCTGACATTCCTTTAAGCTAGATCACTGCTGTGAGTATTTTACATAGTATCTGATCAGAAGGGTGCTATCTAGTAAAGCAGAATATCTATGCGTGCATATCTTCCTACTAAAACCAGATTATGCTTATTGCACATAATCCCTCTGCAACTATCATCACTTTATCATTCTGCTGTGATGTCCATAGCTGGTATTTTCATTATTAACATTCAGTGCATAATAAATTCTTGGAAATGGAAAGCTTCAAGAAGGTAAAAATATACACTTTACCGATTGGGTCAAGCTATGAGCTTGCATGCTACAAAGAGCAGTATGCCCCAAAGAACTCTCTGTTTCACTGCTTGGAGACCAGGGCAGACCTAGGCAGAACCCAAAAGCAGAGGATATGGTGCTCCACTCCACTACCATCTGGTAGGAACACGGGTGTCTGTTTCAATATGCTAGCGAGAATCCACGATGACAGACTGAATGAGAAATTCTCGGGACCTGCCTCCAGCCATCTACAGCAATTTTGATGCTCAACTGTGTTTTAATCAATGCACGGCACCATCCAAGCTGCTGGACATGCTGTTGCCAGATATTGGAAAGTGGTTATTTTGGGGGCTTATACCATTTATAATATATGGACAATGAGTAAGCACTAAGTGCATTATATACAGGCTGCTTATTGTATAGTACAATATGTGGTATAATATAATACAAAATGTGGTAAAAGCCTGCACATGATTTCTTTTAACATGGGGAGGCTGGTGCACCTACAGCAACCACATGATCATGAGAGCGGGAGGTCTGAAGCCCAGTGGCAAGGGAAGGTCTGAGATGACCAGAGATCTCCAGCTTGTATCAGCCTTCATCTGCTTTCGCGGCCATTGAGATCCAGAAGGCATCTTTTCTGCCTGATGCATCACTGAGAACTTGGGGGCTGGCAGGAGAATTGGACAGTGCTTTGTCTGGAACTTCCCCTCAGACCTGTACACCTTGGGTGATGCTACCAGAGCATGAAGCTCCTGACAACATAGCTCTGGGTCTCAATGGAACACACAAGCCCCTTCACCACAGAAGATAATGGTTCCCAAAGAGGACCCCCCCACCCTCAAAGTAGTAACACGAGCCATTAAGCAAACTAAGAACAAGGCAGCAGGACCAGATGGCACAAATTTGGAGGTGAAGAACTGGTAAAGAAGCTCCACAAATGTTTTCTTCAAATCTGGTATGAAAGGATTCCGGAAGATTTTAGAAATGCCAACATTGTTATAATCTTTAAGAAAGGAGACAAGTCGGCCTGTTTCACCACGAGGGCCTCCTTCTTGATGACCAAGGAGGCTACCTCCTCTGGGAACAACTTCCGAGAGAGAGAGAGAGAGAAAACAGTGTTCTTCTCCTCCAAATTCCTGAGATAGTATTGCACTGAGTCCAGCATCAGACACATCTGTTTGGAAAAAACGTAGTTACTTACCAGTAACTGTTGTTCTTCGAGATGTGTTGCTCAGATCCATTCCACTTAGGTGTGTGCACGCCCACGTGCACAGATCTGCGGAGAACTTTTCTAGCAGCCCCTGCAGGGGCCGGTCCCAGCGCCCCCTGGAGTCCCGCCCTTATGCGGCGGTACATATAGCGCGACCGGCCCCTCCCCTCCTCAGTCCCTTCTTTCTGCCGACTCCGACAGCGGGGACGGAGGGTGGGTGTGGAATGGATCTGAGCAACACATCTCGAAGAACAACAGTTACTGGTAAGTAACTACGTTTTCTCCTTCGAGTGATTGCTCAGATGCATTCCACTTAGGTGATTAACGAGCCATACCTTGGAGGTGGGTAGGAGTCAACGGCGAGCTGCCCTCAGCACGGCTCTGCCGACTCGCGCGTTGTCCCTTGACTGCTGGACGACAGCGTAGTGCGCTGCAAAGGTGTGCACCGAAGACCAGGTGGCAGCCCTGCAGATGTCATCCAGGGGGACCCTTTCCAGGAAGGCTGCCGACGCGGCCTGGGCCCTCGTCGAGTGAGCCGTCACCACTCCTGGGAGCTGGACGCCTGCACGCTCATAGCAGAGCCGGATGCAGGCGGTGATCCACTTGGCGATGCACTGGGAGGAGACCGGGGAGCCTCTCATCCTCTCTGCCACCGCGACGAAGAGCTGCGTAGTCTTTCGGAGCGGCCTTGTCCTGTCTAGGTAGAATGCCAGCGCCCTCCTCACATCGAGGGTGTGCAGTCTCCTCTCGTCCTCGGACCCGTGCGGTTTAGGGAAAAACACGGGGAGGAAAATATCTTGGTTACAATGGAACCTGGAGACTACCTTAGGCAGGAACGCTGGGTGAGGCCTAAGCTGAACCTTGTCCTTGTAGAACACGGTATAGGGGGGCTCCGAGGTTAGGGCCCTTAGCTCAGAGACCCTCCTGGCTGAGGTAATGGCCACGAGAAAAGCCACCTTCCAGGAAAGAATCATCATAGGACAGGTGGCTAAGGGCTCAAAGGGGGGACCCATTAGCCTATCTAAGACCAGGTTCAAATCCCAGGGAGGCACCGGGTCACGGACCTGCGGGTAAAGCCTCTCAACTCCCCTGAGGAACCTCACCGACATGGGGTGGGAGAACAGGGATCGTCCCCCCATCGGCTGATGGAACGCCGAGATGGCCGCCAGGTGTACCCTGAGGGAGGCCAACGCTAACCCCTGTAGCCTAAGCTGCAGCAGGTAATCCAGGACAGCCTGCACGGGGGACGTACCGGGGGTTACGCCCCGCGACTCCGCCCAGCAGGTGAACCTCCTCCACTTGGCCCTGTAGGCAAGCTGCGTGGAGGGCGTCCTGCTTCCCAACAGCACGCGTTGGACCTGCTCCGAGCAGGTTCTCTCCTCCTCCGTCAACCAGAGAGCCTCCAGGCCGTCAGGTGCAGGGAGTCGAGGTTGGGATGCAGCAGGCGACCGTGGTCCTGGGAAAGCAGGTCCGGTCTCCTCGGGAGCTCGATCGGGGGAGCGACCGACAGGTCCTGAAGCAGGCAAAACCAGTACTGCCTCGGCCACGCTGGGGCGATCAGGATGACCTCCGCTCTGTCCCTCTTGATTTTCAAGAGGACCCTGGGCAGGAGCGGGAAGGGGGGAAACGCGTACAGGAGCGCCCCTGTCCATTGGAGGAGAAAAGCGTCCGAAACAGAGCCCGGCTCGCGACCCCTTAACGAGCAAAACTGCGGGCACTTCGTGTTCCAGGCCGATGCAAACAGGTCCAGACGGGGAACACCCCACAGACGGAAAATCCTGTCCGCCATCTCCGGGTGGAGACACCAATCGTGCTGGGGTAGAAACGACCTGCTGAGGCGGTCCGCCTCGTCGTTCTTGACCCCCGGCAGGTGATAGGCGGTTAAACAAAAGTTGGACTTCACCGCCAAGTCCCAAAGTCGAAGCGCTTCCTGGCACAGCACCGAGGAGCGCGCCCCCCCCTTGTTTGTTGATATAGTACATTGCAGTGGTATTGTCTGTTAACACCTGCACCATTCTCCCCAATAAAGAGTGGCGAAACACTTCGCAAGCTAGTCTGACTGCCCTCAGTTCCCTGACATTGATGTGGAGGGCAGCCTCTCCCTGGGACCAAAGTCCCTGCGTGGTCAGACCACCGGTGATATGGGCTCCCCACCCCAGGTCTGATGCGTCCGTGATCAGCGTGACCAAGGGGGTGGGAGCCCTGAAGGGGATCCCTTCCAACACAGTCCCGGGGTCCAGCCACCAGTTCAGTGACCCCAACACCGCAGGGGGCACCGTTACCACCTTGTTCAGAGCATGCCTGCTGGGCATGTACACCTTGGACAACCAACCTTGGAGGGGCCTGAGCCTGAGGCGGGCCAACCTCACTACGTAGGTGCACGAGGCCATGTGGCCTAACAGCTGCAGGCACTGCCTGGCTGTTGTCGTAGGGCACCTCTGAAGTTGCGATATTATCGCCATCATTGCCTCGAACCTCGAGCGTGGGAGGGAGGCTATGGCCCGCACCGAGTCTAGGTGGGCCCCTATAAAGTCTATACGCTGCACCGGACACAGCGTGGACTTCTGCTCGTTTATGAGCAGCCCCAGAGCTTGGCAGGTGGTCTGGACGAAGGATACCGCCTCGCGAACCTGCGACTTGGTCTTGCCCCTGATCAACCAGTCGTCCAGGTAAGGAAAAATCTGGACCCCCCTGCGCCGCAGGAAGGCTGCTACCACCGCCATACACTTGGTGAACACTCTGGGGGAGGAAGACAGGCCAAAGGGCAAGGCCGTAAATTGGTAGTGGGCACCAGCTACCATAAACCTTAGGAACCGCCGATGGGCGGGAAGGATGGAGACGTGAAAGTACGCATCCTTCAGGTCGAGGGCGGCGAACCAGTCCCCTGGGTTTAGTACGGGTATGATGGACGCTAGGGACACCATGCGGAACTTCAGCTTTCTCATGAACCTGTTGAGCCTGCGCAGGTCCAGTATAGGCCTGAGGCCTCCCTTGGCCTTGGGGACGAGGAAGTACTTGGAGTAGAATCCTGTCCCCACCTCGAGTGGCGGAACCGCTTCTACGGCTCCCTTGAGCAGGAGGGAGTGAACCTCCTGAAGGAGTAATTGCTCGTGAGAGGGGTCCCTGAAGAGGGACGGGTGGGGTGGGGAGGAAAGGCCAGAAGCTGAAGGGCGTAGCCCCAGCGCACAATGTTTAGGACCCATTGGTCCGATGTTATTTCCCGCCACAGGCCGAGGTAAGGCCTTAGCCGGTCCTTGAAAGGCGGGGGACCACCCAGGGAACATAAGACGGTGCCACCCTCGGAGACACCGTCAAAACCGACCCTTGCCCTTAGGGTCTTGGGAGGGTCCCTTAGAAGAAGAGACGGACGACGTTGTACGGTTGCGCCGTCCAGAGCCCCTACTCCTATCCCTTCCCCTTGCGGGAGGGAAGGGTCTGGGCTGCGGCCTCGGTTGCTGCCGCTGACGCTGAGGCGGCTGCTGCGGCTGTTGGCGGCTCTGCAACCTGGTCGCTTGGGGTGTGTAGAGGCCCAGCAAACGCAGGGTCGCCCTGGAATCTTGGAGGGCATGCAGTTTCTCATCAGTTTTATCTGAGAAGAGGGCAGCTCCATCGAAGGGCAGGTCCTGGATGGAGTGCTGCACCTCTGAGGATAAGTCCGTGGACTGTAGCCACGCTGCCCGCCGCATGGCCACAGCGGAGGCCATAGCCCTGCCCGCCGTGTCCGCAGCGTCTGAGGCCGATTGCAGCGCTGCGCTGGCCACCTTAATACCCTCCTCCAGGACAATGTTAAAGTCTGCGGCCTGGTCCGGAGGGAGGGACTCTGAAAACCTTCTCAGAGAGTCCCATAGGTTCAGATTGTATCTACCTAAGAGGGCCTGGTGGTTGGCCACTCTAAACTGAAGCGCCCCAGTGGAATAGACCTTTCTCCCATACAGGTCTAACCTCCTGCCCTCCTTGTTCTTGGGAGAGGCGCTTTGGGCACCCTGCTTGTCCTTTTGATTGGCGGCATCGACCACCAAGGTACCTGCTGCAGGGTGCGCATACAGGTATTCGTGCCCTTCGGTCGGCACGTAATACTTTTTCTCGGCGCCCTTAGAGGTAGGGGCAACTGAGGCGGGGGTTTGCCAGACTGCCTTAGCCAGGCGCAGAACCCTTTCGTGGACCGGGAGGGCTACCCTAGCCGGACCTTGTGACCCCACACGCCCAAAGAGGGGGTCCACCTCTTCCTCTAAGACCTTGACCTCAAGGCCAAGGTTCGAAGCCACCCGCTTCATCAGCTCCTGGTGAGCTTTGAAGTCAACCAATGGGGCCCCTTGGTCCCTTACAGCCGCCTCGTCTGGTGAGGACGAATAGGATGGGTGGCGGGGTCCCGAGGAGGGGCCCTCCCCAGGGTCCTCCTCCTCTTCCTCCCCAGAGGGAAGGTCACCCTCCTGCACCGAGGGTGCTTGCTGTGTCTGGGTGACAGAGGCAGGGGCCAACGTAGTTCCCTGCCCCAACTGAGCTGCCCACTGGGCCCACATCGGCCACTGCCAGGGCGCCTGTGGCCAGCTCAGAGGCGGCACCGGTGCCGGAGGCCAAGCCGGTGCCGCTAGAGTCGGTGTCGGCACCGCTGTAGGAAGAGCCGGTGCCGACTGAAACTCCGGTGCCGTCTGCGGTGCCGTCTGCGGTACCTGTTCCAGACGCCGGGCTGAACCCGAGTCAGAAAAGCGTCTGCGACGACGACGTCGAGCAGAAGCGCTCCGGGACCCGCCACGCGACGATCCCGAAGAGCGGCTGCGCCTACTGTGCCGACGAGGCGACTCCAAAGACGACGAGCAGTACCGAGGGGATGATTTCCGACGCCTCTTGGATGGTGCTGGGGAGCGGTGCCGAGAACGCCGTCTCGGTGCCGAGTCGGAACTCGACGACGAAGAGGAGCGGTGTCGGGACTCGGAACGGTGCCGGGACCTAGAGTGGTGCCGGGAACGGTGCCGCGACGCGTCGTCCGAAGACGAAGATGGAGAGGAGCTTCCCAGCTCGACTCTCCAGCGTCGGGTGGTGGGCGGCCTATCCCCCGTCGGGGCCACCCACCCTTCGGGGCCCCCCATCGCGGGTTTTCCCCGGGAAACAGGTCCTGACTCTCTCTGGCGAGAGAATGCCGGAGGCGTGGGAAAAGCCAGCAAGGCCTGTGCCGCCTCGAACGCCTCCGGCGTCGAAGGAACCTGTGCAGGGGGTCCCCCACTCACAGGAGTCGGGGGAACCTCCCTGGTCGGTGCCGGTGCCGGGCCCGGTGCCGAAGCAGGGGCCGGCGGCACGTCGGTCAGGAGGATCACCTCCGAGCTCGACCCCGGCCGCTCCTGCGGTGCGGGGGAGCGCTGCAAGCGCGGGCGGCGCTTCTTCTTGCCCGGCACCGAGGCCCCGGTGCCGGAGGCGCACTCCGCACCGACGAGACACTCGGTGTCGGAGTAGTCCGCGAAGGCTCAGAAGCCGGACTCAAGGCGGACTCCATTAAAAAGGTCCTAAGCCTCACCTCCCTCTCCTTCTGAGTCCGAGGCTTAAAGGACCTACAGATGCTGCACCGATCGGTACGGTGCTGCTCCCCCAGGCACCGCAAGCACCGGTCGTGGGGGTCGCTGGCTGGGAAGGCCTTACCGCAGCCAGCACATGGCTTAAAGCCCAGCGAGCCCGGCATGGCCGGGTCGCCGTGAGCCCGAAGGCTCCCTAAACTAACTAACAACCCTCACTAACTGTAAACTAACTGAGTTCGGGATGAACTATTAAGCTAACTACTCACTTTAAGGAGAAATAAAGCCTGTTCGAAGAGCAGGGGTAGTTCTCAACCGACCGTCACGGGCAGAAAGAAGGAACTGAGGAGGGGAGGGGCCGGTCGCGCTATATGTACCGCCGCATAAGGGCGGGACTCCAGGGGGCGCTGGGACCGGCCCCTGCAGGGGCTGCTAGAAAAGTTCTCCGCAGATCTGTGCACGTGGGCGCGCACACACCTAAGTGGAATGCATCTGAGCAATCACTCGAAGGAGAACAAAGGGCTTTGAGAAGTCTGGGTGAAATATTACCAGTTCCCAGGTCAACTGGTCTTGGGGTGTTCAAAATACCTTGTCACAGCTTTTGGTCCAGTGGACCCTTTTGGGTGTGGTGTCTTTTACCAAGTCCGTGAAAGGAGGCAGTGATGGTAGCAAAGAGGAAAAACTGGGACGAACCTTCGCAAGTACCTCTCTAATCACAAAAATCATCTGACTTGTTTCTTTGTAGGGAAGCCCACTAGACCTTGGACTTTATCCTCCAAGGGTCATAGCTGCACCCACCACCACCACCACCACCAGTGTACCATACATAGGTAACTCCTTAGGTGACCAGTCCACACTTGGTTGGGTTGGCCATCAAACCAGCCTCCTTAAAAGCCTGCAAAAACCACTGTCACATGCTTCAGATGCTCCACCCAGCTCTTGTGGTAGATGATATCACCAGTGAATGTGACTATGTATACCCCATGAGGCTATAGCCCTCTGTCCATCAGTTGCTGGAAAGTGGCAGCAGCCCCATAAAACCTAAAGGGCATGATTTAAACTGGTATAGCCCCCAAAGAATGGAGAAAGCTTTTTTCTTTAGATTCAGGTCAAGGGGATTTGCCAGAATCCCTTCATCAAGTTGCGGGCGGATGTATACATAGCAGCCCCCAGTTTTTCCAGCAGCTTATCTACTCTGGGCATAGGGTACGCGTCAAATTTTGAAATGGCGTTTATCTTCCGGAATTTGATACAGAGCCGTATCAACCATACCATTTGAATACAAGTACGATGAGGCTCCTCCATTCACTACATGATTCTTTGATGACTTAGTTCTTTGATTCTTAGTTCTATCATGGCCTGGAGCTCCTGGCGAATCTTCCTCAGTAGTGGCCATACGTTCTCATGTACCTTCCTCCTGGGCTGTGTATCTATATGATACTTTATGTATAAGAATTTGTAATGCTCCACTTCCTCTTCTTTCCACTTGCCCTCACTCTCCTTCCTTCCTCTGCTAAATACACACACCCATACACACAGCTCCCAATTGTCAAGTCATTTTTATTCAGTTACTTAAAAACTGAAAGGATATGGGGAAGAACTTGGCGCTCACCCACCAGCATTGAAAGCTTAGTAAGTAGAAAGATGGGGAACTTCAAAAAAAAAAAAAATTGAATTATGCATATTTTTAAAGTTACTCATTATTTGGAGTTTGGGAGTTGTAAGGCCAGAAGTTAATCAGAGCACAGTGATTTGTACAGTTAGAGAAATAATCATACAGCCATTATAAAAATCATGCACCTTCATTCAAGAGTTCAGGGATATCCTTAACGGAGAAATAATACAGCTTTGAGTCAGCATTCCTGTGCTAAGATTGGCAGAGATAATTCAATTTTGGTGTAAATGTACCTTACTATGTAGAATGCAACAAACCAATAAAACTCTAAGACTTTTCTTGTGTAGCATAATTTAGGATCTCTTCCAAATGTTTATAAAGACTTCAGGGTTCTAAAGTGAGGCCCAACTGAAGCATGTGGGCCTGATTTATCTCTGTTACTCCAGTTTTACTCCAGCGTTAGGCCCTATGCTTTGACACTCTAGGCTAGAGACCTAATACACAGCACAGCCGATTGTTCTGCGGAGAGAGGTGCAGTCTAGGCACTGGACTGAGAGCCAGAAACTCATGAATTCTAATCCTGATTCTAGCAATGATTCATAAGTGCCTTTGAGCTAGTCTTTAGCTCCCCGTCTGCAAAATGGGGATCATAATGATTTCCTACTTAATGGGGATGTTGAAAGGATTCAGTAATGTCTACAAAGCACTTTGAAGAAGAAAAGGGTTAAATACTAGTATTGTATAACCAGAAGCAGCAAAGAACACAAGACTTTTTCAAGTCACTCGGTCTCACCCTCAAAAATGGGCAGTATCTCTGCATTAAATCTGAGCGTTGCCAACAGCCAAATGAGCTCTATGCATGCCTGTAAACAAAGCACAACATGTGCTTGACCAATGAGAAATCATCTACATACTTCTTGTCTTACCATTAGATCCAAAGTAGGCATCATCATTTCCACATGCAATAAAAAGAGCATTCAAATATAAAATACTGCTGAACAATTAATTCAGTTATAATTGGGGAAACAGGAAGCAGAAGCACTTGCAGCTACCATTAAAATTAGTCAGAATCCTGAGTGCTCAGTAAGGCCTATGATTTGACCCGTAATATTTTATACCATTTGTAAATCATTTATATAACTGACACGAGGAAAGGGGGATTCCAAGAGAAAACCCTTAAGAAGAACCTTTAGCACGGAAGGCAAACAGTCAATCTTAGTATCATAAAGCAGATGGAAGCAGCAGCAAATGATAGAGAGGAATGGAAGAGACTAATGTTGGGGCAATACTGGCAGGTGACAGATGTAATGCAATAAATAAATTGTATATACCGGTAATTATTTACCATTTACAGAAAGATACAGTACTCTGAAATAGGCTGAAAGTGACTCCACTCATAGTGCCTCCTCTCAGACAGTTTGCTGAGTACTGAAGCACTGTAAAAGAATTGTGTTCTGTATCTGAATCCCAGTGCTGTGTGAATCCATAGTGTAGTCATCAGCACCGATCCCAAGTACAACTTTTGGTTGAAGTACAGTGAAAGCTTTGTTATTGTAGTTTTTTCCCATTTGCTTGTTGAACATGGATTGCTCTCTCTCCTAAAAGCATTCCAACAGACTTTTCAAATAGGTTTCCTAGTGTAACTTCACTGAGAATATCATCAGGGTCTTCTTATTACCATGGGAACAGAATCTGTCCTTGCTTATGCTGCAGTTACTCCAATTCCACTAGCTTTTCTGGAGTTGCTCCAAATTTAAAGTTAGTGTGTGAGAGTAGACATGGTCACTTTATGGCCTAGGTTTTCCACGTGATTTGTGAGGTTTTTCTTTTTCATACTGTAATTATTTTATTTTAAAGAACCTACCTCAATGTGAACTTCTTTTCCCCCACCTTTCTCCATTGGTTGGCTCAATTTACACTACTGAATCACAAATAAAGCTAGTCTCAATGCCACTTATTACCCAGGGCCAACAAGGTTACTTAAAAGGTAAAGGCATACACCTACCTTCATATGCTCCCATTATCCTAGTCTTGATGTCACGACTGGCTGTGTTTCAAAAGATATGCTTTTGCTCAACCAAAAGTTATGGATTTGATGCAGAAATCGCTGGTGCTGTGCAGGAGGTCAGACTACATGACCACATTGTTTCTTCTGTCCTTACAAATCTATGAATCCATGAACCACTTTACGTGCCTACAGAACCTTGAACATGTCTAGTAACTGACATACTGCATTTCTGAATACGCATCTGATCCACAGCATTAACAAAATAAAGTACGCCATCTAAACAAAATACAACAGCCATGAAGCATTAATTACTGTTCATTAGTAGACAGGACAAACATTTGGCAGGCTGTTTCACAGAGACTTCCATTGACTTCAAAGATCTCTAGGTCAGGCCCTAATTGCATTCCTCCACAGCAGAGCGTGCAGCATTTATTCCTACAAAGGAAGAGTAATGGCGTGCACCACAGCATGATTCTCCTTACAAGGGATACTGGAATTTCAGCATACCTGGTGTCCAACAGATTTACCCACAGAACTCTTACTCCAATAGTTATGGTAGTTTTCCTTATAAATTCTTATTCATCAAGCTTTGTTCGTAGTTGGATAAAAATTGAGAGTCTAATTCCTGAATGGATTCTTATGACCCTATCTTGCCCTTAATCACTTTAAAATTTCAGCTTCTTACCCTCTGGTCAAAAATGCTCTGGTTTCAAGCCTTTATACTAGAATGTAAAGACCTAAGGTGAAATCCTGCACCCACTGAAGTCAATGGGAGTTTTATCATTGACTTCAGTAGAGACAGGATTTCATCGCTGAACCTGTTCCCATTGAAGAAAAAACTCCCACTGGGCTTCCGTGGGAGCAAGAGGAGGCCCCCATGTTAAAATGTCCTTCACTCATCAAGGTCACTACATGGTCAAGAGCCCAATCTTGACCCACATAGGTGACCTGTACTCACATAAGTAGTCCCAGTGTTACCAGGAAACTATTTGTGCATGAGTCATTCAAATAAGCTTTGTACATTTGGGTCCCAAATTTGCTAGATACATAATGAATTAAAATACAACAATGACGATTGGAAAAAACCACTTTCTTATACTAAGAAAAGATAAATAGAGAATGAAAGTACCATAAGAGAGAGCTCTAGGGCCTGGCACTGTTTTTTCACTTAAGTCAATGAGAGAGTTGCTATTGATTTCAATGGGAGAAGGACCAATCCACTAAAATGAGAGGTGCAGTGTTACATTTAGAAAGGATAGTCAGTTTTAGGATTCTGCTCCATGGATGACACATGAGCCTGAATGGAACTTCGCTCACTCTCTCAGAGTTGTGTTGGCTCTGCGGGGCTAACGTGGGGTAAGGATCACTAAAAATCAGCATACTCACTCATAAATCAAACTATACATATAGGGAGCAGCTCTGCTGAGTAAAACAGTGGCCTTTTTACAGTCACTTTTCAGAGAAGAACCACACTTTCAAGTGCAGCTTAAGCAGTACATAGGATTTTGTTCAGTTCCTCTACCCTGGGGTAATATCATCCACAGAGAGCACACAGTATGTCTGGATCTGGAGTTCCCTTCAATTTAACCTAAAGAAAAATATAGCTGCAAAGATGTGGTAGGTTAATCTTGAGAGTGGGGGGAACCTCATCTCTTTGAACTTCTTACTAAATCAGAGAGCAGTGTTAAAAGTATCAGGAAATAATTAGAGGGCATGTTTCACTGCAGCTGTTTAGGTGATTGATCACATGCCTGCTTTTCCTCCTATTGCACTGTTTACAAGAAAGAGGATGGGGAAAAAAAACATGCACCTGAACTTTAATGTCTTTGGCTTCAAAGAAGAAGTGAAAACAAGTAAAAGAGTAAGAATTGCAAATGGTTGCTCAAGATAAAAACAGATGTGTGAGAAATTAGACAGAATATTAAAAGGGCAGGAAAAGTCCCAGTATGAAGAATCTAGCCCAAGGTTTGCATGCATCATCTCAAATGGAGGAAGATTTAGCACCCCTCTTCCCGGCCAATTCACCACTGGTGTGCAAATCTGTATTCCTTTATTTTCTTCAGGTAATAAAGAGAATAAATCACAGAAGCAGTACATGTGTGACCTCCCCTGAACTGCATGTTTCTGTCTAGATTAACCCCCTGTAAAAGTCAAACCTTTACATGCCCATTACTATTGAAGAAAGATTGTTCAGGTGAAGAATTTTATCAGCAGTCCCTAACTTTATATTCCTGGAACAAAAAGGGATGACTATGACAGAAGAGCAGTGGCTGTAACTCAGCCTACGTCTGCAAGTGTTCTTACCAGTGCAATGTTTTCTTGCCTCTCACCCTGCCATTTATTTAAGAAAAACCCAAAAAACAAACAAAAACACTCTCAATGGAAATGCGTAAACTTCATGTTTAGATACTATAATAAGTCTCAGGATCCATGACAGGATATTTCCCACTACAGCACATGCTAAGTCACTTAGTCACATTTGAAAATTTAACCCTTGATCTACAGATGAAAAAGACCAAAGGAAAAATGTGGCCCATTAACCATTTTGTATTAAGACTCGTGATCCGATACTAGTAATTTTAAATAAATGTTAACATTCCCTAAAATTAAATGGATATGTATATTTAATTTTAAATGAATTATTTGGAAGACTTGGCTTCTATGAAGCCTTAAGCCATGTTGCTATGCCAGCTATAGGACATCATATCAACTGAAGTTAAAGTTCTGATATTCTGCCAGTTTGTACAGGATTATTAAACAAAGGCAAAATGAGCTTCCGGCACTAAATTGAAAACAAAAGAGCAGTTTATTTAAAATGTGTGGCCCTCAAGGTGAATAGAAATTTATAAATGTCTAATTCAAGGTAAAATTACTATCTTATCATATTAGCAGCTTTCAGACTGTACTTGCACAGCACACAAATCTAATGCAGAACACTGCATATCATTGCAATATTGTACTGGATAAAGAGACACAGAAAAACCTTGACATAATGAGAAACAATGAACCAGCCAGGGGAATTTGTTTTACAAGCTTTATTGCCTAATGGATCATTTTTCAAATTCAGAGCACATTAGGTAGTCTTTGAAGACATAATGTAAACTGCAACCCCAATTAAAATTAGAATATAGCAGAATAGAAGTGTTTCCCTTTTTACATGAGGAGAAATCCTTTAAATTATTGTCTACCCCCACTACTAATCTGCCCTGATCTCCCCGGAGCTCAGTCCTGTGATATGCAAAGTACTCAAATAACAATATACAGATGGTGGCCTGTAGCAAGTTCAGCATTTCTAACAAAAACCAAAACCAACAACTTTAGTTCATGGATAGGAATAAGTCTCAGATCTTCTGGCTCCCAACCCTGTGCCTTAACCAAGAGACCATCCTTCCTCCTGACAAAGGAGTGACACAATAAACCCCTGACCCAACAAACATTTAAGCATGTGCTTAACCACAGTGGGACAATGTACAAGTGTTAAAGTTAATCATATGATTAGGTTCTTAGCCGGACTGAGGCCTATCTGAATGATATGCTTGATCTTAGCAGAAACAAATTGTATTGTAGTTGGGAGACAGCGTGACTTGGTGGATAGCATACTGTACTTGGGACTCTGCCACTGGCCTTGGGAAGTCATTTCACCTCTGTGACTCAGTTTTCTCATCTGTAAAACAGGGGCAAGGATACTGACCTTCTTCGTAAATCCATTTGACATCTACTGATGAAAAGTGCTATAAAAGAGCTAGGTATATCTATTTTTCTGAAATATCCTCAACAGGTTTTTTGTCTATCAAAAGAAGAAAGAAGGTTTCTGTCATTAGAATTGCTGTAATAGTATTCTTATTCTTTACCCTGTCCTTCACCAGGCAAAAAGCCACAACAACAAGAAGATTCAGCTTCGTTTTTAATAGCATTGTGATGGAGCAGTGGCCCACACTGGCCTGTAAAGAGTTAATAGAGCCCTAGGAAGGCTGTGCTAGAAGCAGCCAATTAGAGAGGGGCTGAGAGGCCCTGTGAGTTTTATTGTAAGCTTTTCCTAATTCTGAACCACTAATGAAATTATGTTTGTTCTTAAAATAGCTATTACTGTTATTCTTTATGCTACTATAACGCCTAGGAACTCCAGTCATGTGCTAGATGCAGAACACACACACAACTAAGCCAGACTCTGCTCCAAAGAGCTTATAATATAAATATAAGACAAGAGAGAACAGCTAGATGCAGACAGATGAACAGGAGAATATACAAAAACAATGGGACAAAATAGGGCTGTCTGGTTTCAGCCACCAGCAGCCTCGCCACTGAAAAATGTGGAGTATTTGTAAGTTTAAGTAAGGTTGCTGAACCTGTCACAAATGGTTTGCAATAAACACAGCTTCAGAAATGCAGCACAGCTTCATATTGCTGAACTAGAGAACTGCTATAAATCAGAAGCCATAAATGAAATGATGTCTGGATTCCCCTATCACCCAGTGACACACAATGGTAATGAAGAATGACAGGTATACCACTAGAGACTTGCTTCTGTCAAAGCCCATAAATTTTAATGGCCATGGATATAAACAAGCTAAAGAGGACGCCTGATATTTCACAATATTATTCATCCGTTCTGTTAATCTTAGTTCTTCAAATCACATTTTTTAAAGTTGCACATGGCCATATAGTCACCTTAATTACCATATTCAAGTGTACAGATGGACCACACTTAAACAGCTTTGTTTTTGCCAGTTCCAGAAATTCCTTATTCCATGAATAGGTATTCTTTCTCCAACTGGTAAAAACTTTCAAAGAAGTAGAAACTTGAAGTGAGACTTTTGTATATGCCACATGGTCCCTGGTTTAAAAATTAACACATTGGAAAATTTTATTTTTGCTGAAACAATCACACTTTTAGCCTCCATAAATATATTTATGGTAGCATCAATCAATAAGTTTGTAAAGAAACAGCTCCAAGGAAATGTGAGCACTACAGCAAACAGCAATGAAACAAGTATGTGTGTGGTGATTTTATTATCACTCAGAAACAGGAGGTCTGAGATAAATCTTAGAAAATTATGTCTTGTAACTACAAAAGTCAAAGCTCTTCACCATTCTAAGCAGGCAAGAATTGAGTGCTCAAATAACAATGTCAATTATTAATACAAATGGATCAAGGTTTGATTCGGGCACTCAAAATTTAAATTCTGAACTTTATTTTAAATCATTATTCAGCACTCACATTGCAAACTAGAGCCTGAATTTATAGTTTTTTCTCAAAAATCTCCCATTGGAATCAAACATTTTAGCCAAATGAAGAATATAGGATCTCACCTGTTTGAATGTTTACGAAATATGATTACATTCAATAGACTGAAATAGTCAACATGAATTTATTATTAATGCCTAATAATAATTAGTAATAAAACATTATTGGTCAAAAACTGACCAAAAATAAAAGCTTTCCTGTAAGAAAATATGGCTTCATTGAAACCAATTTTTTCTGTGGGAAAATGTTTATTTCATGTTTTCCAGTTGGGAGAACTGAAAATTTTGGTTGAAATTAAGAGTTCATTTTGAACTGACATTTCAAAATAAGATGGACATTTTTGTTTCATTTCAACTTAAACTGTCATTTCTTTTCAGTTTTTGGATCAAACTTGACATTGTCATATGAAGAGAGGACTGTCCCATTCTCTCCCTTTTGTACTTCCTCCCCATATTATCCCCAGGGAATAAGTGTGTGAAAAGGGAGGAAACACTTTTCACACTTTACTGTTTTACAACTGGCAAAAGTATATTTTCTAACTTGTTCCCCCTTTTTCCAGTGGAAAAAAGGAAAAAGACAGAGTTTCAGTAAGAAATTTTCATAGGAATTTTTCCTCATTAAATTTAGCATTTTCCAGTCAGCTTGATAAAATAAAAATAGTGATGAATAATCCCCTTGAAATAAATAGGAACGAGTTGCCACTCAGAGTAAGTAAATGTATCAGAATCTGGGCTTCAGTTATTACTGAGCCATACTGGCTCCTTGGTCATTGAATAAAATTCCTATTGGAACAAGGATAGACTGTGGCCTGTAACAGAGATGCATGGGTCTCTTGTTGTTCCTCAAGAAGTTCAAGCTTTGTATGTCATGCTTAGACTCAAGTCACAAATCTCAAACTAATGAAAAACTATCTAAATGGACACAAAAAAGCCGTAAAGCAATGCACAGAGCTACACAAATGTACAATCTCCAGGCACAAATTCAATACAAATACAAAGTCTTATGGATACCAAAGTCCAAAGAGTTTCAGATGGTCTACTTCGTAGTCAATTCTAGTAAGAAGGCAGACCACCAGGCAAATCCGGCCCACCAGGTGCTTTTGAAGGGACTGTAAAACCTTTTTATTTACTTATCATCATTGTTATTCATAGTGAAAAGTTCCAGAGGGGTGGCCATGTTAGTCTGTATACAGCAGAAACAACGAGAGTTCTGTAGCACTTTAAAGACTAACATATTTATTGTTTGCAGGCATAAGCTTTTGGGCCTTTAACCCACTTCATCAGATGCAGGGAATAAACATACCACCTATCTGATTTCCATTCCCTGCATCTGACGAAGTGGGTTAAAGCCCATGAAAGCTTATGCCTGCAAACAATAAATTTATAGTCTTTAAAGTGCTACAGAACTCTCGTTGTTATTATGGTTTGGAAAATGTTTCTCTGGAGTCTGGGCCTTGACTAGACCTTGACCAAGAAATCTGAACCGTGACAATAATTGACTATGCTGGTCTACTAAATAGGATGCTTCCATATCTAGGACCAATTCTTGGTTGTCTCTGGTGAAACTGGAAATATGGTCACTTAATAGTTAATGTAGCTATGTAAAATGCTGCAGTACACTTGGGGTGTTCTGAAGGCAGATGGTCTTTGAAATAGACTTCACTGTATTTTTCTATGCAAGGTAAGTGCTAAGAAAGGGCTCCATGATCAAGAATACATTTCACCAAATAAAGCCTCAACAAAAAACGAGGAAACAAAAGCAACAAGATTGTAAAGAACAGCAGTATTGCAGACACAGGCATTCAGAACCCATAAGTCAAGCCCCACAAAATCATGAGCTTTCCAAAAGTACAAAATTTTGTATTCTTTTTATGTGCCTTCTGGGTTTTGTCTAATATGATCGACATTTTCAAGCTTTTTCCCCAGAACTATAAGGGCTCGAAACTTATATTAAAAACTAGTATTCTTATGCAATCACATGACTTCAAGAGCTCAGGCTTTAGGAAAACTGCCCATGATGGTGTGCTTGGAAGGATGGGAGGTCTACTTGTTAGCACACCCAACTTCAAGCTCCTTGCTGCTTTGTCAGGCAGTAAAGGTGCCTGTTCCTGATCCTAAGCCAAGAATCTTCTGCTCTCCTCACACCAGGCCCTTGGCCCTTAAGTGGTTATGGTAGGAGGATTACAGCCCTCCCCCTCTACCAGATCCCATCCCAGGGCCCTATGGTAACCAACACAAGCAGAGTCCTCCCTACAGCAAGTCCAAGTCTGCTGCCCTGGGCTACTTCCTACCTGTAAGTCCCTTCAGTTTGGGGCATTGCCCCTATATCCCAAGCAGTCACTCACTTAAAAAAAGGCATCCAAAGGGATAGGGCCCTGCAGGACCTGACCCACTGGTTCTCAACGGGAGTGGTGGCTAGAAAAAGGACTGCCTGTGGGCCTCACCTACTCTGTGGTCCCCTTTCCTCCCTCTATATGGCTTCCTGGAGAAAGACTCTTCCCTCTTGCAACCTGTCCACTACCCTTTGCCTGAGCCTCAGAGTGTCAGCAGGCCTAGAAGGGTGGATACCTGGGCTCAGTATTGCCTTGTAGTCCCTTCAGAGCCCAGGGTGGGGCTGGTACAGCCCGTCACATACCAAATATCACAAGACTCATGTTGAAATCACAAGAGTTGAGAACATGGGAATAGACACAATGTAGACGTAAAATACAACAGATCATGACAGGATTCACTAGCACATATATAGGGCCCAGGGCTGCAAACACTTACAAACAAGTTGGCCTTATTTATTTGGGCAGTCCCAGCAAGGACTATTCTGTCTTCAAGGGTTTGCAAGATCAGGACTGTGAGACAAAATATATATGTTCCTTCTCAACCCTTAACTATTCAGAGAAGTTCAACATCTATAATTATTGATGGTCATTATACAATAGACATTGGCAAGCTATAGGATTCCATTTCAAACCTCTTATTTCTAGGAAAGGCCTAGCCAGGAGTAAGAAAATCTAAGACTGGCATTTTAAAAGAGGTATAAACAAACATGCACTACAGTATATTTGACAGGGTTAAGAAGTTTGGCATACGCAGGCTAAACATGTAATTAAAAAGAATTTAATGGCAAGAAAAACTGCCATAATTACATCGCAGCTTTTCTAATGTTGGCAAAGCTACTTTTAAAGTCTTTTAAAAGCCTTAAAGGCTAGTCAATTGAAAAAAGAATGGAAAAACCCCAAATTCTTACTTATCATTAAACAGAGCCCAGTATAATTAAAATGAAGTATACAAGAATGCGTAGCCTTCCTCGAAAACACACAGTAGTTTTCTCTTTTTCAAAACACCCAACCTCTTCCCATTCAAATCTCTTGAGTCTTTTTCCTGTGAAGCGTTGCAATGATTATCCACCATATAATGTTGTTTAGTTTATACATAAAGCTATTCAAAAGTAGCAAGCATGACATATGGGAATAATGTTTACAATCTAGCCTGCGCAGAAAAACTAAGCTCTCCATAGCACTCTGCTGTCCCAGTCTGCTTCTCCTCACGCAAAATTGTCAATTTTGTTGTGCCCTTGATTTAAACTTTTGACCACCAATCCTGCAAACACATATTACTGATTATGACGAGGAGTAATCTCACTGAAGACTGTAAACTCCTTGGGATGGTGTGCATAACCAAATTCATCACTGACATAAGCCTATTTTGCCAATCTAAATTCAATAGACTGACACCAGTTTACCCCAGCAGTGAATTTGAACCACATTTTTTAGTTGTCTGGAAAGCTTTATGAACATTTATTGTGCTACATAAATAATAAAAAAATAATAGAAATATTTCTATGAAATGAGACATACAAACTGAAGATAAATAAAGAACTTTAAACAGACCATCTACTTCTTACATTAATTCTTTGGTTCACCAGCCATTGTTTAATTTTGAAGGTTATGTTAACAAAAAACTCTAAGGAAAATACCTTCTCTTTACTAAGTATTCAAGCTCACAAAAAATTAATGCTTTTTAAATTTCCCCCTCATAATTATTTCAGAACTCACTATTAAATTAAGAAACTAATCTATAATATTAATATAAAGCATAATTTTTTTGTTGCCATATGGTACCTTCAAACATTATAAAGTCTGTTAAACATCTGTTTTGATAGTACATGTATTTAAACATTTACCACATTTTGATTATAATATATAACCAAGCATAGCTGTACAGAGATGTGAATTTTAGTAATAACTAGACCTGAAATTCCATTCATTCTTATGTCAAAACCACCTTCACCTTCCCATTTTCACGGTTTAAAGAAAACAGAAATATATGATTATTTTATTTGTTTATTTAGATTCCTAGAACAACCATCAGACACTCTAAACACTTAAGTAACTTTTAAAATTCCATTTCATACAAGACAGTTACACATAAATCCGGACAAAATAAACCTCATGTAGTAAAAACGAACAAACAGATAGCCCACGACATATTAGCAAATGATACCCTTTCCAAATCAGCATGTGTGTCAGATAGTTGCATTGTTTCATTCCTAATTGCCGCATGTGTAAAAGACATTATGTTGTATCACAAATTGGCCACAAGAGTGTGTATTTGTTTCTGTTTGCTACACTTAAAACACTCAAAAGCAGCACATATAAAGGTCAAATGTATTGGGTCAAATCCCAGATCCACTGAAGTCAGTAATTCTGGCATTAACTTCAATGGGGCCAGGATGTCTATTAAATGTGCTGACATATTATAAAATTAAAATGATAAAAATTTCAGAAGTTTTAAAGACCTAAGGAGGTCGCATCTGTTCATGGAAGTGCTATTTTAGGATGCAAATTGTACACTTTTATATTTAAATTTGCCAAAACAAAGAACACACAAATATCTGAACTACAAGAAAAGAAAATAAGGGTGCAATTAGAGTCATAATACTTCCAATAATTAGGTTTAAATTGAACTTAATGCCTTCAATTCAGGCAGTACATCTGACAATTTTATGAAAGAAAAAAAACTTAACTGGAAGATTTAGAACTATGCAGTATTCACAATTTTCAGTGAAAATTGTCAAAATTTTGATTTATACAGAAAGTGTTTTATTTCTTCTCCACACGCAAGTTCATTTTCAGGTGACTAAAACCTCTATCGATCCCATTATCTAAAGTTCTAGTAGCCAAATGCAAATCTACAGTATTTCTACCTGACCAGGAGGAGGACAGTCAGAGACTCTATAAAAATTAAAAAACCCTCAGTAATAATGGGGGATTTCAACTCTCCCCATATCAAATGGGTACATGTCACCTCAGAACAGGATGCAGAGATAATGTTTCTTGACACCTTAAATGACTTCTTGGAACAGCCAGTCCTGGAACCCACAAGAAGAGAGGAAATTCTTGATTTGGTCCTAAATGGGGCACAGCATCAGGTCCAAGAGGTGAATACAGCTGAACTGCTTGATAACAGTGACCATAATATTATAAAATGTAACATCCTTATGCAGAGGGGGAGGGGATCACCAAAGCAGCCCACCATAGTAACATTTCATTTCAGAAAGGGAAACTACACAAAAATTAGGAAGTTGGTTAAAAGGTACAGTGTCAAAAGTGAAATCCCTGCAAGCTTTTTAAAGACACCGTAATAGAGGGTCAATTTAAATATATATCCCAAATTAAAGAACATAGTAAGAGGACCAAAAGAGTGCCAGCATGGCTAAACAAAGTACAAGAAGCAGTTAGAGGCAAAAAGGCATGCTTTAAAAAGTCAAAGTTAAATCTTATTTCGGAAAATAGAAAGGAACGAACTCTGGCAAGTGAACTGTAAAAATATAATTAGGATGGCCAAAAGAATTTGAAGAAAAGCTAAACACTCAAAAAGTAAACAGCAAAACTTTTTTTCAGTACATCAGAAGCAGGAAGCTTGCTCAACTACCAGTGGAGCCACTGGGTGATCGAGATGCTAAAGGAGCACTCAAGGAAGACAGGGCCATTGCGGAGAAACTAAATGAATTATTTACATTAGTCTTCATGGCTGAGGAAATAAGGAAGATTCCCAAACCTAAGCCATTTGTTTCAGGTGACAAATCTGAGGAACTGTCCCAGATTGAGGTGTCATTAGAGGAGGTTTTGGAACAAATTGAGAAGTTAAATAGTAATAAGTCACCAAGACCAGATGATATTCATCCAAGAGTTCTGAAGAACTCAAATGTGAAATGCAGAACTATTAACTCTGGTATGTAACCTATCATTTAAATCAGCTTCTGTACCACATGACTGGAGGAACGAATGCCCATTTTTTTAAAAGGCTCCAAAGGCAAACCCAGCAATTATAGGCCGGTATGCATAACTTTGGTACCAGGCAAATTGGTTGAAACTATAGTAAAGAACAGACTGGAGCTATAGATGAACACTATCTATTGGGGAAGAGTCAACATGGATTCTGAAAAAGGAAATCGTACCTCACCAATCTACTAGAATTTTTTGAGGGGGTCAACAAGCATGTGAACAAGGGTGATCTAGTAGATATAGTATATTTAGATTTTCAGAAAGCCTTTGACAAGATCCCTCACCAAAGGCTCTTTAGCAAAGTAAGTGCCATAGGAAGAGGGATGGGCCTCTCCTGGATCAGTAACTGATTAGAATGAAATAAAGGGTAGGAATTAATGGTCAGTTTTCAGAATGGAGAAAGGTAAATAGTGGTGTCCCTCAGGAGTCTACTCTTTTCAACATATCCATAAATGATCTGGAAAAGGGGGAAAACAGTGAGGAGGCAAAATTTGCAGATGATATAAAACTACTCAAGATAGTTAAGTACAAAGCAGACTGTGAAAAGTTACAAAGGGACCTCACAAAACTTGGTGACTGGGTAACAAAATGGCATATGAAATTCAGTGTTGATCAATGCAAAGTAATGTACATTGGAAAACATCATCCCAGCTATACATATAAAATGATGGGGTCTCAATTATCTGTTACCACTCAAGAAAGAGATCTTGGAGTCATTGTGAATAGCTCTCTGAAAACATCCACTCAATGTGCAGTGGCAGTCAATAAAGCTAACAGAATGTTGGGAATCATTAGGAAACAGATAGATAAGACAACAGAAAATATCATATTGCCGCTTTATAAATCCATGGTACACCCAGATCATGAATGCTGTGTGCAGATCTGGACACCCCATCTCAAAAAAGATACATTGGAATTGGAAAAGATACAGAGACGGGCAAAAGAAGTTATTAGGGGTATGGAACAACTTCCATATAAGGAGAGATTAATAAGACTGGGACTTTCAACTTGGAAAAGAGACAACTAAGGGGGGAATATGACAGAGGTCTATACAATCATGACTGGTGTGGAGAAAGTAAATAAGGAAGTGTTATTTACTCCTCCTCATAACACAAGAAGTAGGGGTCACCAAATGAAATAAATAGGCAGCAAGTTTAAAAACAAAAAAAAGGAAGTATTTCTTCACATAAACGCACAGCTAACTTCTGGAACACTGCCAGAGGATGTTGTGAAGGCCAAGACTACAAAAGGTTAAAAAAGAACTATATAAACTCATGGAGGGATAGGTCCATCAATGGCTATTAGCAAGGATGGGCAGGGATGCAAAACCATGGTCTGAAGTGTCTTTAGCCTCTGTTTGCCAGAGGCTGGAAATGGGTGACAACAGGGGATGGATCACTTGATGACTGCCTATTCTGTTCATTCCCTCTGGAGCACCTGACATTGGCCACTATCAGAAGACAGGATAGTGGGCTAGATGAACCATTGGTCTCACCCAGTATGGTCATTCATATGTTCCAAATACAGATCTAGTTACAACGCTAGGCCCTTTATTTACTGATCCCTCCACCTGCACTGAGCCCCATGGACTTCAACTTCTCTCCATTGTGCAAGGCAAACCACAAAGAGCTTAAGCCAGAATTACAGTATGAACCATTTATTATTTGAAAATAAGACGTCAACTTGTGGTATATTAGTGCAACAATTTTCAGTGACATGCTTTAAAGCAATAAATGAGGCATATGTGATGCTGGAAGGGAACAGGCATTAAAGTTAGCAATATCCCAGTACCTAGAGGGGAAAAAAATCACAAATATTTTAACATGACCAAAAGTTTGTTTTACAAGTTCCAATTCATAGGCTAAACAAGAAGACCGGAGCATGCAAGTTTAGTTTAATTAGAAAAGGGAATTTTTTAAACTGTCCTTACAATACTGAAAGCACCAATAATCAAACGCAATAAATTATAAAGTAGGAAAGATCATGAGAATCCAGCTTTGTTCTCTTCTGAATGCAAAGAGCCAGGAAAATTCAGAGTTTACATAACCCCTAGAATACAAGAATCTTACTTTTCACTTTGGTGCACTAGAGAAAGTTTCCAAATTTGCATCTTTCAATTTGTTAACCAGTTCACATATTTCTCTTCTTTTACACAGCGATTAATTACACAGCTTAGTTCAGAAATGCCACGGAGAGAACAAAACCCAAGTAATGTTATAAATTACTTCTTTGGAATACTTAACCTTTATGCTACTAGTATTTTCCCAACCTAACACTTTCAGTATAGGAGGGCACCATTCAACATCCACTGTAGCCAATCAGTAAAATGTATAGAGTACAACTGTTCGTTATGATGTTTTTCCTTTGTATTACTGTTAGGGGACATGTAGCTAGCCATACATATAATAATAAAAGTAGCAGTAGACTGACTAATTAAATGCCTGTCTCCAAATTCTGACAAGATTCACACTTCGTTTAACTCTATTCAAGACTGCAGGTTGCAGAGGGTATAGAAGAGGGCAGAATTTGATCCCTGACATTTAAATATAATGCAGAATGGTTTCTGTAAAGCTTGGATGCATATGAAGGAGTAAAAGTGAAAATATGACATTTATTTATAATAACCTATGCCCTGCTCATTTACTTCAATGCAAACTTCCATTTAACTTAATGGGAAATTGGATTGGGTTTATTTTGAAATGCTGCTGATGGAGCAGTAAACCAGAAAGGTTATATCCATACCTTAGATAAATTCAAGGCTACTGCTTAATATTCTGCGTGTTACAATTCAGCAGATTGTAAACTCTTCAAGTGAGGACAATGAATAAGGTTTCTGAGCTGTACCGTAATAGAAATAAATATTAATACCACAAATGTTATTACAGTGAATTCAGATAAAGCAAAACTCTACTTATAGTGAAGCAGGATGTTAATCTTGCATAGTTTCAAAGCCATAAAAAGCACAAATTGCAACACCAGTTATACGGAATCTTTGCTTATTGCAAAGTTCTTCAGTGACTTCAGTACAAAAGAGGGCTATTGTTATTATTAATTATTTTTATTATTTTGGCACCTAGGAACCTTAGTCATTTCACCCATTGTGCTAAGCACTGTACAACCACTGAACAAAAGGATGGTTCACTGTATGTTCCTTCAGCATGCAGAGACAGCAAAATATTTAAAGGGCTCGTGGTGCATTGTGGTCCACAATGAAATAACACCACTTACGGATTTGTATATCTTCTGCATACAAATGAAAACCTCATAACTTCCATGTTAATATGAAAAAAATGTATTAGATACAATATAAAAGTATACTCATACTGAAATGAAAAATATTTTTTACCTGGGACATCTGAAATTAACATCTCCGATGATGAAAATATGGTATATTTAATGTTAAGAATCAAGTTATTTCTACCCACTGGAAAAGCACACCCAATATTCCACAGAACATAGTAAATGAGACAGGGAAAACAACAGGGTAAAGTTTATATGACTAACACTTAAAAAGAAACATCAGTAAAGTACTATCTGTAGTATGAAAATGTGAGTTCCCCAACAATTCATATCATATCATAGGAAAATATCATTCAAACTAAAAGAAAATGTTAAACTATGGAGACAAAAACTTAACGACACAAATATGAAATATATCTGTTACTATGCTATAAGGCTGGTGCTCTACTTTGATTATAATATGGGACAATATTGTCTATAATCGAAATCTATCCACAAAATAATGATTTATAAATTACTCCTACAGCCTAGGCTTCTTGGCTTTCCACTTTGTAAACATGTTTTCTTAATGAGAAGCAATCTGTCACCATGACAGATGGCCATTGTATAAAATAATAATCTTGACCAATGTCAACCATTCCTAAGATTCACCAAGAGGTTGGTCAATGAGGAAGTGGATTACATGATAATTAAATATAACTTACAGTACCCTAACAATGCATTATATCTTACTGAGTAATACAGAACCAAAATATAAGGAAGGTATCTGGCCCACAGCGAACTATGTCAAGAAGATCCAAAGAATGAACTACATAGTTCACATAAATCATCTCATAGTTCTTTACTCATGTAAATTATCCCACTGACTATTCATCTGAGTAAAACAACCTGATAGTACCATGCTCAAGGAATTTTTGTTACTTATATAGGCTGTGTTGTATTAACCAAATACAATGTGTTAGTGGTAACTACAATTCAAAGCCCACAAACAAGACCTGGAGGTCAGCTCATTAGTAGTCCTGCTCTCATACAGCCTTTCACGGTAATAAAATGGGATTATATTTAAGAAAGTGTGGTGATTATTTTTCGCTCATTAAACTGTATTCTTATTTCATTGTTTGAAAGTTTTCATTTTGTTGTTGATGATGCTTCTGAACTTGGAGAAAATGAAACAAAATTAGGCTCAGTATAGAATATTTTCTTGCTCATTCTGTCACCTGTACTATTGCCAGCAAATAAAATTGAAAGATACCTATTTTTATGGCAAAATTCTGCTCTCTGAGGTGGCGGATTTCATCTCCAACTTTCTACTCTCCCTGACTGCATGGAACATTCTTTGATATCACTGAAGAATTCTACACACACAGAAAGAGCAGAATATCAGAATCAAGAGCCATCGTGTGAACATGAGTTAATAATACGGACTGATCACCTTAATTGATAATTGAAGTTTCACACACGTTTCACAAAAGAATACGTCCTCAACTTTAACAGAGCAAAAAGAGAGAGCTCTCCCCATGCAGTCTGCGTAAATATAGTTAAAAAACCTAACAGAAATCCAGGGGCCAAATTTTGCCCTGATTTTTGCCCCAGGAAACCCCACTTTGGGTTTGATTGGATCACAAGTCTGGGTAGAATTTGTTTCAGGCTGTTTGAATACTTCATTCATTTTATCGGAGATGTAATAAGATGTGCTGTTCCTCTGTTTATTTAAGTGGTATACCTTACACAAGTGACTTGCCAGTGTATTATTTTAATTTTGTTCAATACCTAATAAATATTAACTTAGCGACATAAGAAACATACCTGTGCCATATTTCACTCAATCCACAGTAGCAGTGTAAGTTTAATAAGTACCTGTTAACCATATATTTCATGTACTTACACATAACTTACAAACACAACTGACAAGAAATATTACATTGACAAATGATTTCTACTCAGCTTCCTCCTTTGTGTTTTTTAAAATGCTAATGAGTGCTCTGTACTGACTGATAGGCAGGTATACCTGCATGACTATGCCAGTTCTTTCTTAAATGTGCTTTGTAGGTACTGGACAAGGAGAAATAATGTTAAATTTCTATACTTAAAAAAAAAAAAGCGCAAAACAAAAAAAAAATCCCAATATATTTTAAGGGCCTGAAATCAGTGGAGTTACATTAATTTATAACTGTACTAATATAGTGGTGAAGAATCACTGATGAGCCCATCAGTATGTATTTCTAATGCAATCCAAGCAACAGGATCTAGGTGCCAAATGTAATTTCTACAGCAATAAAATTTAAAATTCAAAAACAAAATACAGTTGTGAAGAAACTGTAGTAAGAACTTATGAGACCCTCATGCTGTTCATAAATTTCAACAGGAGAAAGTGCTATGGAGTTGTATGATCATGGGAAGTACGTATTTGTATTTGTAAGTACATATATTGGAATTAACCCTGCCCATTGGGCATGTTTGCTCAGTAGAGAATAAATATCGGACTCGCTCCAAGATCTCGATCTTGCAAAGGGACCAACGTGGGCATAAAAATTTGCTCACTATCTCTTTGCAAGATTGGGGCCTAACATATTGTGAATTTAACAAACATGTATGTAGTGATGTTGGCATATAGGTCCTATTCCTGAAAACTGATATTCTTACAAGTGGTCCCATTGACAGACTACTTGCATGTGTAAGGACTACAGAATGGTCAATATACTTTTCTAAGCATTTGCTACCTAGAAAAAAAAAAACTTACAAAAAGAAGTAAAATTAATGTATTATGGAGGACTTTGTTAACTAATTATAAAAGCAAGCTGTTTAATTTTATTCTATATGTCATTCTTTATAGTAACAATATTTACATTATTATAAATGTAATTTTCCATTCCAAACAATTTTTACTTCAGAGAAAGTATAATTTAGCAGTAACAATAAAATTTGCTCTCTCTGCAGTTTAGAATACAAGCTCTCATCTCAGAAAGGAATTTCATTTTATATGTATTCCAGCACTAAAAATCATTGGATTTTTACATTTTAAAAAAAGCAATAAAAAAAGATAGGTTTAGAATCTTTTTTCAGCAGTACTGTAATTCTAGGAAGGCCTCTGTTTTAATGTGCGATTTTGAAGACTAGAAATCCATTTAGTAGACTAGTTCTTTTTGCTATTTTTGAAAATAAAATGTAAAGAACTTGATTTTCATAATTAGACACAAAATTACATGCACAGTTACCTGCCTTATATGCATGCACAATGTAATTGTGTATGTGAATTAAATAATAAATGGTCAGTTGAATGTGGAAATGTCCAGTTACACATTCAATTACCAGTCTGCACACTTAATTGTAGTAAATGCATAGACAAATTAGTCATGCCTTTTTTAGCATACTTGCATGTTTCATTTTAAACATCAGGCCCCGAATCACTAAGAGCTAGACTTTGCTCTCTTTGAAGGCAGTGACAAAACTGCCATTGATATAAATGGAAGCAAAATCAGGTCTTAAGATGTTTTGTTTTATAAATAAGAATGTTCATTAAGTTCGATGGAAAACATTGGGAGTATTTTTAGAAATCTTTCAGTGCTTCACAAGTATGCACAGGCAAGAAATGATTCATAGTCTATCTAATGTATTGGATGAATGAGTTGCTAAATAAGTCTTGGCACAACACACCATTAAGACTGAAAAACGCATTGTAATATATTCACTCAACTGTATCCACAATGACTGTATAGATCATAATAGATCAGAGGGACCATTATGGTCTGAAGCTCACACATTCAATAAAGTAAACACTGCCAAGAAGGCTGTAGAATTCACCCACATCATCACATTTTGAGGAGATTCCATAACCTAATACAAGTTTCCAAAATCATAGTATTCTTTATTGACTAGGGCCCCATCAGACTAATTACCTACTAAAACATTTCTAAATAGGTCTAGACACAAATTCTACAACAATTCATTAGTATTATATACAGGAAATTAAATTTTAAAAGATCTGTAATTACATATTTCTAGTGCAACATGGATATGGAGTAAATTATTATTTCAACTAGAAAACCATTTAATTACATGGTATTCAAATGCAATGGAGATTTTTAAAAGTTGTATTTACACAAACATTCATTACAAATCATACATGGAATATATTAAATCCAAATAACTTCATTAATTAGTATAAGGGAAAGTCAGGAAACAAACTATTAAGGTTCCTTGACTATATTCATTTCCATTCTTTTTAAAACTGTGCTATCAGAATCCTAGATTAATGAAGTTTTTGTATTTAATTTCCATGTATGTATTTTTTAGAAAGAAGAAAAGATGGCCCTTTGCTACCTTATGGTAACATGCTCTAAGGGCAGATATTTAAAGACTTTGAGGCAACCTAAAGACGCAGATAGGCCTGTAGAAGGATTTTCAGAAACACCTAGGCACCTAACTCTCAAGTCTTTACAGGAGCATCAGTTTATATCTCTAAGACATATACTGACAAATACAGACTTCTTCTGAAAGAACACACCCACACTGCATCTCTTCTGATGTGTAAACTCATGAGGGAGACATCCTGGTTCCTCTGAAGTCAATGGCAAAAACTTCCATAGACTTCAACAGAATCAGGATTTCACCTTCAGACTAAGTGAAATGTTAGATTACATATATACAATAGTTATCAATCAATCAGTCAGACTTTATCAATACCCAACCCATTTTATTCAAATTTGTTGTGGAGATCATCTTCACTGAGGATTATTTACATTAAAAATGTCAAAGCTTAGCTATTTTTAAGTTGGCTGTATGGAAAAAAATGATGATTATTTTAAAGGGGGTGGAAAAATGTTTGGATTTTATATAAACCACACTTTTGCCTGATATTTTGTATCTATCTGTGTATGCATTTTCCCAGGCAGGAAATCCAAGGGCTGAAAAGCTTTGTTCAAATTTAAAGAAACCATCTTTGATCAGAGACTGATATGAACAATTTGAGTCTAAAAGATTTCTAGTTGACCATGTGAAAACAGGTTATAATTGAAACTATTTTTTCATCACTAACTAGCTTTCCCTACCCAATGCTCATAATAATACCTATTTACAAAACACAAAGTGACCACCAGTTCAGACGGCTTCCCCTTATTTTGTTCAACTGACACAGCAACATGAAATGAACTAAAGCTAGGATTTTTACCCTTATCTTTGTAATGAAGCTAGATGCACATTCAAGCATAGTTTCCATACTTGACTAACATCAACACATTTGGCTGCAGTATGTTTTCCGTCAACAGCAAAAAATCCCTATTTCTTTCCCCCTCCCCCCAAAAAACCTGACAGTTTGCAGCGCAAACCGTACTCGGACTGAATGATCTTATTTTCTTTGGCTCTGAAGCTCATAAACTAAACTAATTTGTATTTTACCAGCTATAAGCGCCTGAAGTTCCCAAAAGAAGACGACACAGACGCACTGAAGTTCCCCAAACGAGAAAAAGTGTGCAATTCCAAACCCTTGAAGTTGCCCAACCCCTTGGACTATTAAACGACAATAACACTACTACAGTGTGCTGTGAGAAGCAGGCACAGAAGGGAAACTACAGCTCCTGGGACGAACTTGAACATGATAAGTTACTAAAGGATTTCATCTGTTGCTGTTTTGAAAAATATCTGGGGCACAGCAGGCCCCCAGGGCGCGCTCAGACTGCGTGTGCGCCATCCTCTGCACTTGAACCTCCTTTCCTTTGTGCTCAGACACTGGGAAGAAGCTTTACTCACCAAAGCAATGCACCAGCTCCACCCTGCAGCCAGCCTCCCCATCCCACGAAGGCACGCAGCGGCTACCCGGGCGGTGCGCCACGCACCAGTCCCGCTGTGGAACGCTCGGCCTGCCAGAGCCCCGCGGCGCTCCCCTTCAGCCAATCCGAAAGGCTAACGTGCGAGGGAGCTTTTTAATTGGCTAGTCAATTAGCGTGGCCGCCTAATCAGCTGTGAAATAGAGTCACGCGGCCAGGCCAGCAGCCAAGCCGCTCGTCCTTTGCCTGTGCGGGCAGGAGGGGCCGGGGGGACAGCGCGTCCCGCGTGGAATCGGCCCCATCCGGAGAGCCCCACCTGTTGCCAGGGTCACCCTCGGCAGCCCCAACTCTCCGCTGACAAACCCGCCCCAGCGAGGAGCGACCCCCGAGCCTCTCGCGGCCCACCAGAGGCGCTCTGCACCTCCGCTCCCGGCGCCCAGCCCTCACTAGTCACCTGTCCGGTGCCCTGAACCGAACCGTCCCGCCCAGCCTGGGGCGAGTGGCCGGAGCCCGCCGCCTGCCCCTGCCCAGCAAACCACCGCCCCCGCCCGCTCGGGACGAGGGACCCGGTCCCCGCCTGTCTCCCGCGCCTTCATGGGAACTGGGCCAGCCCAGCTGCACCGCTCCCCCCGCTGCCCCGCCACTCGCACCCCCGCTTCACCCCGTGTCCCCTTCGCGCCTCCCGTGCCACCAGCGGCTGCGCTCTCCGCTCACGCCCGCCGCCCCCGTGTCCTCAGCCCATCTCGGCCTTACCCGAGAGACGCGGGGCGAGCCCAGGGGCGGCGCAGCTGGGCAGAGCCTTGCCCGCTCCCCCAGCGCTGCGGTGCTAACAGCTGGCGCCTGGGCACGGCTGTGTTCGGAGGGACCCGGCGCCGCGCGCACACACATGCACCATCTGCCCCGTGCCGCAGCGAGCGGAGAGCGCTGCCGGCCGCTGCGCTCCGTCCCGCACCTCGAAGGAGGGGGCACGCGCTGCGGCTCTACACGCCACCCGGGTCCTCCAGCTGCGGAGCCAGAGGAGCGCTCAGAAGCGGCGTGTAATGCAAGCCGTGGAAACGGAGCAAGGGGCGGGCATTCCTCCGGGGAAGCTACCGAACATTTCAAGCCGGGGAAAGGGAGAACGGAACATTTGCAGAATAATGCAGCCAAAATGTGAGGGGGGTCTGCTTCGCCGTTTCCTTCTCACTTTCCACTGCCAGTTCTAGCTGGTTTTCCTGTGAGCGTGGTATGAACACGTATTTCGCCCGTAACTTGATAGCCCTTCCAAGAAACACTTATTAGACTGGAAATTGAACGGGACCCATTACAATACTTGAACATTCTCATGGTGCTGTTCAAATATGTTGTAGGTGGCTAAAGATTCTGACCTTCCCCCCCCCAGAAATATTGTTGCGGTATGTCTCTTAAAACATCAATTGCTACCCCGCCTCCCCCATCGATGTTATTCTAAATTAACTTCGATAAATATTCTGTCAAAAAATGGCGGGGGAATTATACCAGTTCCAAAAAAATTCACATGTACAAAGGTAAGATAGAGAAAAGAAAACAGATAAAGAAGGGATAACTAGAAGCAAAGCCATTTCAGGAAAGGGAGGGCTTTTTAATGAGCAGGTTAAATAAAACAATGGAGACTAACTTGCTTCCTGTCTCAGAAATCCCATATTGTGGGGTTGTACCAAAGTTAGCCCTATTTATATCTTGTTTCAGTGATTCACTGAGACTTTTAACAAAGCAGTTAACAGAGACTTTGCATCCTATGTTTTTTATATAACTTGCCTTTTTACATATGGGAAATATTTTGGCTGAGATAAAAATTACTATGCTGTTTTTCCTGATAAAATACAAGACACAGTCCATTATAGGATTTAGCTTTGTGTTCATATATAAAGGTGAACAGGGTTTTGTTTTATCACTTCAAACTGTGCTTGTTAATATTTATTGCTCAAAGTATTACTGTGTTAATTTTGAAAAATATAAACAAGAGGTGCTTTGCTTTTCTAAAATTGTTTCATATTAAGTGAACCTTGCTGCTGAAAACAAGCAGTTTTGAAAGATAAGCTGCTCTGACATATTTACTGTAATACACACAATTATTTTTTTACATGCACTCCATATTTTCTGCTTTACTATGCACAATGTGTTAATTATAATGCACATCCTTCACATTTAGAAAATCTGACAGGATTAGTACATCTCACGGAATATTATGTCCCTTGAGTTCATCCAGTTCTTCATTTACAAGGGTCTCTCTCCTATCACTGTGCTCTTTTGGCTCGAATTTGTCAGTTTCAGCATGGAGAAGCTCAAGGTTAAATAAAACAGCATAAATTCATTTATCCAGTCCAGCAGTGAGTGCTTTCTCAGAAGTACATTCTATTTTCTTTCCAGTAACAAACATCTGCTAGAGGCTTTTATACTGGGTGTCCTTTATAAATCAATCCAGGGATTAGAATCTATCTTAACTGAGCATAGAGTTTTATCTAAATGTTTTGCTTTTATAATTCATTTAAAAACTAGATAGATGCTAGTTTATTCCAAATACAAAAACATCAGCATCTGCATTCAAATTGTCCTTGTTTCATGGGAAAAACATATGTGATGAAGCACAAATACAAAACCAGGGAGAACTCAGCACATCATCCTATCTCAGAGGCAGAGATTACTGACTGAACTAGAAGAGGTAGGAGAATGGTCTCAATCACAAATATTTCTAAGGGCCCTTTGCTATAAACCTGCAAATCTGGGGTCATCCATGGAGCAGGGTTGTCCTGTAGCACTTATTTCAAGCCCCACTCCTCATAGCAGCATAGCTGCCTTGGACTAGGCTGCCATAGATTCCCAATCCATGGCTGTTTACTGGCTTCCACTCACAGTAAAAGCCAAGGATCAGAACTTTTCGAAGCTTTCAGCAGTATTAATTTCCACCAGATTTTGGATAGGTGCTCTAGGGGATCCTGCTTCAGACTCTCTGGTACCCTGCTGCACCTACTCTTGCACAAAACCACATTATTCATGCGGAGATTCTTCCGCTTACTCAGTGGAAGGGAGAAATTCAGTGCAGCTGCTGCTCATTTATCAGTGTTGCCAACTCTTCAGATTTTATCCCTATCTCACAATAATTGCTTTTTTCTTTGAAGCCTCAGCTATTGCGATTACATGATATGAATCTCAAATTTGTTCAAAGTAAATTTAATGGTTCTGGAGAAAAACTTGAAAAAGTGGCCTAAATCCACCTTAATATTTCAAAAATTAGAAGGCAAAGAAGGACTCAAATTTTTAAGCCTATTTTATGATTTTTTAATGTAAGGGGTTGGCCGTGTTGTGGTTGGTCAGTGATTTCCTCCCCCCTCCAATCATACAGGAGAAAAGCACTAACCACTTACAAGCAAAAATGCAAATGTTTAAACATAACAGCTGTTTGAAAACCAGCAGAGATTTTTTGCAAAAGTTTTTTTGTGTAGAATTTGGTTTTTTTCATGGAGTTGGTTCTATTCCTCCTTCCCGTTTCTCTCTCTATTCTTCACATTTTTTCCCTTCTCCACTTTGCCATGTAAAGGTGGAGAAAGGTTGAGGGAGAAAAACTGAAAACCAGAACAACAAAACTCATATTTTTCCATTTTCATGTTTCATTGAAAAAAATAGAAGGTTCTGGGGGAAAAAACCATGAAAATGTTCATTTTTTAAAAAAGGCCATTTTTCACTGAAAGGGATTTTCATTTGAAAGTTTCCCATCAGCTCTATTTACACACAATCAGTAAACAACAGGGTTGTATTTAATTAATAACACACAGCCCCACATAGCTTTTTAGTTGATGTCTCCCTGATATATCTATGTTGTGGGCCCTGAAATACAGAACCAATGGCCCGGATACTTAGTTATGAGTGGGGTGTAAGAACCATACACCCCACTCATCACTGTAGTATCTGGGCCATTTTTGTACATCTAGTGAAATAGCGTAGAATAGATCACTCTTATTCAGGGGCCTTTGTGTGCTACTGACTGGAACCAGTCAGACACGAGACTCGCATGAACTAGGATAATCACACTTAAAGTAGAGCAGGAAAGGCCACTATTGTGGTGTTAGTGGTGAAAAGACAGAGCCACTATGGGGCATACAGCAGGGAGGTATAACCCCATGTAAGCAGGAAATTCACTTCCACATGGTGTCCTGGGTCTCTGTAAACTCTACATGGTGTCAGAATAGGGTCAGATAAAGACCCCAAAGATCACAGAACACCCTTACAAAAAGAAGAGGGAGAAAGGAAAACAGACAAACTGGAAAGCCCAGCCAAGACAGCTGGAAAGCTGCAGTGAGCTAACTGCAAAACCAGACAGAGAAGAGGTTTAAAAACACAAAGTCCAGAGAGAACTGCAATGTTGAGTCCCAGCTGTACCAGGAAGAGAGAAGAGAATACAAGAGACACTGAAGCTCAGCCTAGGGTCATAGTAACACCAGTTTGTTTCCCTATAAAGGCAAACGGCCTTACACGTTCAAAAAACAAAAATTTTCTATACACCACAGTGTCCTGGGTATCTCTAACCCTCACAGCTACTACCCACGATGACATCATCCACAGCAATCTGGTGTCACTGCAGGGTGGCCAATGATGGATGCTGTCCTTACCCTCCTGCTTCTGGCTTAGTTGCACCAATAATTTAACAGCCTGCTTCACATAGTATATATCAACATCAAAGCAGCTTTTCATTTGATTAATGAGTCAATACTTTGGCTTGCACTTAAAAATGTTGGTGTCCCAAATCACTGATTTAATTTCAGTCGCCCTTCACCCACCAAGCTGCAGAATTCGGAAGAGTGTGATCACACCACACTCCCTGTATCAGGGGATTGCATCCCCAGCATCTGTGCTTATGTTAACAATCAAGGCAGTGTACTGTGGGTAGCTATCCCACAGTGCAACTACCTGCAGGGCATTTGGGAAGACTGTCGTCCTCCCATGATGCAACGCACTCCCTCCCCGCCTCCTTTTTTGTCCCAGTCCAAACAAACAGACGATCGCCTTTTCGCACCATTTTTTTCAAACCCTTCGCTCTCGACCATTTGCACGCCATTGCCTGAGAGGACTGAAGCCCGCTCAGCTCTGCCCTATTGTTGTGAGTATCACAAACACCTCACAACTTATTCTGCACTATTTTCCGGGGCAAGACAGGAGCCACAGCAATCTGCACTACACGCTCACTGGATGTGCCTTCCCCAGCATCCCAGTCAGTCACGGTTTCCTGTGTCTGGGCGGGCTGCTCCTGTGTTGCAAACAGCTCCTAGCTTTCAGGGAGAAGGGATACCCCACTTCTCCTCATAATCCTCCTCCTCGTCCACAGACTCGTCCTCATTCATCCTGGCCTCGGATTCCCCCAAGGTATCAACACTGCGCGGTGGCATAGTGGTGGGGTCTCCGCCGAGAATCGCATGCAGCTCCCCGTAAAAGTGGCGTGTTTTTGGTGAGGAGCCAGAATGACTGTTAGCTCCCTAGTTTTCTGATCATCTTGCTTGCTCAGAGATGAGCCAGAAGAGACTCTTTGCCCCACCGACCGATGAGATCCAAGACCTCAGGTTGACTCCAGGCTGGAGCACGTTTGGGGTGTGCAGTCCCCATGATCAGTTGGGCTGGCAAGCTCTCTCCACACCAACCAAATTGGAAATGGGAATTCAACCTGCTGAAAAGCAAGTCTTATCTAACTGGTGGTCAAAACAGGTCCAGCCACGTAAGCCTTGTCTACACTACAGCGCCTGCCATTTTTAACTCTGATTCGGGTTTAACTTTTGTCAGAACTGGCGGGCATGTTTTGGTAAATTTTCCCAGTTCAACCATGGTTGTAGTAGTTTCACACCAGTGTAACGCTATCTATGGGTTCACCAGAAACATTTCAATTTTCCATCAGAAAATCATACCCAGCTCTGTAGGCCCTCGCCCTCACTCCTCAACTCAGGATCACAACCAGTGATTTGGTGAGAAATTCAGGCTTCCAAGGCAGCCAACCAGGTAAACTGCCTCAGAGCTGTAGTTACCAGGCTCCCAGCTCTGAGACGCTCCAGCAGGCAGACTGCCCCGGGGCTAAGGCTAATAAGGTTTCCAGAATCTGTGCTCATCCCCTGCCTGCCAGTCTGACTGCCCCGGAGCTGGGTTTCCTAAGGTTCCTCATCAGCCCAGGAGCAATGTCTCCTGAATTGCCCACATCCTTTCCTGTTGGGCTGCTGGGGCTTTGGGCAGCTCAGGGAGCCTCAGCAATGTTTAGAAAAGATCATAACAAAATGATGTTTTGACTTTTTCTAAACTAACTTTAAGAATTCCCATTCTGCCAGAAATTTAGACATTTCAGGCGTAGGAGGGGTAATTTTGGAATTTTCTGCAGAATGGGAATTCCAGTTTCTGGCCAACTGTATTAACAACTGCTAACATTATTTTGTTTGAAAGTCAATATTAATTTTTTTAAAAATAAGGATTTTGTTTTCTAAACTTTCCACTAGAAATTCAGTAGGGTTCTCTGCATATATTGTATCTTTAGAAATCATCCCTTATGGCAACATTCTCTTCTCTAAGCCACACTGCAGATCCATCTCTCATATTCTTCCATTTTTCTGTGCTTGAAATTCCCTTTTTAACTTTAGAACTTAGTGCACATAAAAATATTTTAAATGTCCAAGAGGAATCTAAATGAAAATCTAAATTAGTTCAACAAATAAATTTTGGACTGCAAGTGCAGTACAAAACACCCTGAAAAATATTCAAAATAATTTCACTGACATGCAACAGTATACATTCTAATAACATGATCTGATTAAACAAAATGAATCTTAGTCATAAAAACAACTCTTTTTGTGTCTTAACACATAGGATGTTATATTCTTCTATCTGTTTTTGATATATAATTTTTTAATTCATGTTGTGTGAAAGTCACATGCACAAAGCCTCAGTTAACGCCTTGTTTTATGGGGAACTAAGTAGGAATAGGGGAGAACATAATTCACCTGCAACCAGTGACAGATCAGGGTCCAAAATACAGCTTTCAGTTAATTACCACCCAAGTGCACAGGTTACAGGAGGGGCTAATGGGACTCTGCACACTTATACAAGAATTTCCAGCCACTGCATTTGAATCATCATGGATACAATACCATTTCTCCCATCCACCTCGTGCTCTAACATATACTATTGTAACTAATTTTGTAGGTGTAACTAGAATAACTAAAATGTATATTGTAAATAGCTACTGTTGAGTGTTTGCCTCATCCCTGTGGTTTTATCTGATGAAAGTTCTGTTGTCACCGCTAAATGCGGTCAATACCCAAATGATTCTCAATTAGCCTCTCATCACTAGAATGTCTGTCTTGGTATAAACCATGCTATCTTGTTATATTAGAGACATATGGAGACTTCAGTTGGAATTTTGCCTGAATAAGGAGTCCTTGGTTTGCGCTTCTGGTCAATGTCAAGTGAGTATTTTTATTATTGTAGGAATATAGTTGTGTCCATCTCACTATATTTAATCCCAATCCTCAAGAGACCTGAATATGACTCCCTAAGTGTACGTAGGGGAGAGTTTTTTTAATTTACACACTACGCTCCATCAGAATTAAATGGTACTTAGTTAGCAAGCAGTGTCCTGGCCTCAAGAATGTTATGACTAGATAAAATATTGAATATTTAAGACTACAAAACACAGTACTGTGCTTTGTTCATAGTATCTGTAGAATTTAACAACAGAATTTATTTTATTATGAAATGAAGTCATGCGGAAAGTATTCACAACAGAATATGAAACAATTAATCAAAAAAGCATTAGTATTAAGTCTCCCTTGGCTCATACTTAAAGTTAATAAGCACAGGAATTTTCTTTCTGATGTGGGAAGTTATAAAATCTGGCTCTGATTCTGAATTTACATTAGTTTTACATTTTGTCAAGGTCCATTGAGTTCAGTAGAGCTATTGCTAATACACACCAATATTAGAGAGATCATAATCAGCCTGTCTGTTTCTTTTTTGAATGATCTTACAAATTAAATTTTGATTTTATTTTTATAATTTTGATGGATAATATTCATTTTAAGCATTTTTTTCTGATTTTTATCTATTTAAATTTCATAGTTGCACAAAATTATGGGTTTTAAGCATTTTAGTTGATTTTATCAATTTAAATTTTCACAGTTGTGGGAAATTGGGGGTTGTCAGACAATGGGTGAACAAACAATTATTTTAAAACAATAGATGTTGAGATTCAAAAAGTTAAAGCTTTATAACTGCTAAAACAAAAATGGTCAGTATCACATCAAAATATCCACAGTAAATATTCTTAAATCAAACTGTAATATGTTCTTAAGCAGCATCTTCCCATAATGCCTATCTGTAAATTTCAATCATTATCCATGGAAATATTTTTTTCATCAGTTTGTGCCTGTATGGTGAAATTGACGTTTACCAACATTTTCTGATAAAAATCAAATCCTTCCAAGCCTAAATATAATCAGTGGAATACAATTTACCTTAAAAATTTGTATGAAATAGTCCAAGAGATTTTAGTTCTCTGGCTCACAATCCCTGCTGCCCCAATTCATCCAAGTATATCTTATTTACATAAACTTAAGAATGGCCATATTGGGTCAAATCAATGGTCCTTCTACCTCAGTATTGTTTTCTGAAAGTAACCAGTGGCAGATGCTTAGGAGGGAATGAACAGAACAGGGCAATTTCAAGTAATCCCATCACCTGTTGGCCTAACTTCTGGCAGTTGGCAGTTTATGGACACCTGGAGCATGGATTTGAGGCCCTGACAATTTTGGCTAATAGCCATTGAACTTATCTGATTCTCTACTTTTGACCTTCATATGGAATAGTCCCATTGATGTAACCACTGAGTTTACTCACATGAGCAGGAATTGTTAGATCACGCATGAAAGTTTCTAAGTTACTTGTTTGTTACTTGTCTGTACAGCACCTTGTACAATGGGGCCCTGCTCCTCAACTGGATTCCTAGATACTACCATAATATAAATGAATAAATAACCTAAGTTTCTAGTTTGAAAAAAAAATGCAATAACTATACAAAATATTGTTTCCTAATAGGGGATATTAATGTGCATTTCTACTGCTACTGTCCTGATTTGTTAAATTGAACTGAGACCCTTTTATCCATGTAATAATTTGTAGCTTCTTACATTTCAATGTATTCTTAGTTTTAGAAATTAAAATGGTTTTGAGGCAGCCTCAGATGATTCTCTCCCCTTTTAGGATACTGTATCCTACTTTGCAAATGGAATAGATTTATTGATCAATTGGTTCCTTTCTATCATTATGAGTTATGGGTGAAATCCTGGCCCTATTGAATTCAGCAGCAACACTCCTATTTACTTCAATGGGACAAGGTTTTCACCCGATGATGCTGTTAATTTGATTTCCATATTTCATTGAATACCCATTGCAAAATCATCTAGGCCACCATGCAGAATGAAGCAATAATTAAAATAATCCCATTTGAATAATTCAGAGATAGCAGCCATGCTTTCCACCAAGAACAAATGAGTAAAAAGAAAAATAACCTCCTGGAAAGAGTCAATGAAGACAGACCCAAGTGCTTGAATAGACCTTGAATATAGCTAACAGAAGGACATCCAGTGTCCTTCTTCAAGGAGGGTATTCCACTGAAATCATAAAAGCCACTAGCCACACTTAAGCTAGGGAAGCGTTAGGCATTTTAAGAAACATATGGAGATAAAAATGTGTGACTGAGAGAAATTTCATGGGGATCAGCTTATACCCACATCACTCCTTCTGGTTTGTTTCTATCTGGTAAACTTAGCAGGGGAGCCTTCAGTGTATGTGATACAGTATAAAATTGTTCCAAATTTAATCTGGCAGGATTGTATATTAAATTACTCTTGAAATAATTATAAAAACATAAAGCAGTAAAGTAAAGTAAAGCAGCCACGGTTTTTGGGCTTAACAAATACATAATAATAGACACCAACAAATGCATTATTGATTCAATAGCTATTTAAGACTGTTAAATTGAATATTCCAGATAAATGTATATGCTTTCTGGCTCCCTCAGAGTTAAAGTTTTATAATAACAAAGGAAAACTGAAGGGAAATTACTAATAAATAACTACAACAGATGGTGAGGTCAAATAAGGGAGGTAAAAACACAGCCAATATTTAATATTCCTTTTGTCTTAAAAGGCTCCTTGAATCATTAATATATTTTCTTACTAATTAATTATCATCATTGTTATGTTTTAAAGTTCTGTAAGTGAAGGATTGGTAACAGTGGCTGTTCATATGTGTTTACCTAAGAAAACTGAAATTTTGAAAAAGTCTAATTTAGATGTCACTAGAGAAGTGAAAAAAGATTAGATTTTATTCCCATGGGAAGGAAAGGATATAGTTAACCAAAAGTCCCATGGGGCTAGATTCTGCCCTGATAGGTGAATGGAGGGAACAAACAGCAGCTGAAGAAGGGGCTCCTAATAAATGCTAAAATACCACACAAAGAACCAAAGATTTTAAAGTGTTTTACAATCCAAAAAATAGTTCCCTCTGTACACTATATAAAAATACAAACTTCATCTAGTTCTCAATATGCCTTCAGAGCCATTTCTGTTTGGCTGTGTGCAATACATGCTACCATTCAAAGTCCTTTCCAGCATTGCCCATTATTTCAATGCTCAACTTCAAAGCATTTTATCCATCTCATTTGCTACTGACCTCATCCTTACTTCCTTCTTTCTCATGAATATTCACTTTCTTGTTGAGAAGTATATAAGGGCACCCGAAAAAGCCATTTCTTTGGCTGGGTATGGTTTATACAGACTGTTAGTTGTGTAGATCGCTTGGTTCTTGCCACAGCTGCATCTCATTCTCAGAATCCCCCAAGAACAACAGTTGTCAATGGGATTCTTTTCCTTTATGTCATGTTGACCCTTGCTGTGTCTACCACACATTGAAATGTTGAATGAAATGTAGTAAAAGCACATTTTAGTCCAAAGCCTAATCTTCCCGCTGTACCCAGATCACAGACATAGTAACTAGAGTATAAAATACCTTTTTCCCCCCAATTATCTACCTTCCAAAATCTACCCTGCAACATCTGCTATAATTAGGCTGTCTAATTAGGTGAAACTATCTGCTCCCTCCAAGTTTTCTCCTACAAACGTTAATCAGCTGTGAATCAGCAGCATTTATGTTGCAGTTGAGAGACTGACCAGCTTCTCGTGGATCTCCAAAAGTGACTAGATTATTGTAAAATCAGGTTATACTTGAAGGTTATATTGGTAATTTATCCCCCCAGATTTCTATTAAATCATGAATTCTTTGCCAGTCAGACAAAAGAGATAAACTCTACCCAAATGTGTCAACATAGCGTTACAGAGTGCATGCCACTTATACTTAGATATGTGCCAGAGCCGCAAAATTCAGACCCAGATTTTGAAACACACTATCTTTGGGGGAGTATTTGGCTCTCAGGTTTGGCAGAGTTAGGGACAGGCCTCAAAATCCTGATTGTACAGTTGGGTCATGATTTGGAGCAAGGAGTGAATGGAGACATGAGGGTAGATTTAAAGTGTTTGAGGCTATCTTGACTTTACCTGGGTAAAGTCAACATCTCGCTTGTCACAAGGGATCAAACCTCAGGACCTCCCGAGCTAAGAGAATGAACTTCTGTGATTCAAGCTAAAGGAGTGGGGGTGAAATCCTCACCCCACTGAAGTCAATGGCAAAACTACCATTGAGTTCTTAGCTGGAAGCTGTAGTAGACTCAACCTCTGTAGATCAGGCACAGAGAAGTACATGTAATATACATTAAATAGTGGGTAGCATATTTCCACCCTTCCCATTGTTTGAAGGTGTTTTAAAAGTGCAGAATCCAAAAACTTGATATCCTCTGACAAAGGGGCAGTTTTCAATATAGGGGTAAATGTCCTTCAACCATCACCTGCTGTGTTTCTTACAAACCTGATTGAATTAAAGTGCTTGATTCTATCCATCAGTGCTAAATTAAGACATCTTTTCTTACCATTCTTGTTTAAAAAACATGGGCAAGTATAGCAGGAGAAAATTTAAGAATATCAGTGGGAAAGGATATTGAATTCTCTGATAAATCTTCCAGAGAAAAAGGATGGAAACTATTATAGGTCAAAATTTTATGCAGGTTTAATTGGACTCCATCTTAAGATTTCAATAAAAGATTCAAGGAAAACTGTTTGGAGATGAATTTTAGAGTGTGGAAATGTTATCCATACTTTATAGTCCTATTATAAGCATGGAATCAAATCCAATATTTGTTGCACTCTCAAAATTCTCATTGACTTTAAATGGAGTTATTAACAACTAATCACATCTGGCAACAATTAATTAAGACATTCACAGATATTCTGGGCTGGAAAACTGAATGAGCACTCCAAATGGTACTTCTCCATGATTTTGGCAAGATAGTGATTTTTTTTCCAATTCTAGCTGGGAGTAGATAAAATCAGCACTGTCAAGCAATAGCACTTCCTTGTAAGGAGCTGAAGATCTACAGAGTGTCCAACGATAAAACTCTGGTATCTCCCAGATGGCAGAGGTAACAGCTTAGAACAGAACATGTTATTTCATCAAAGAATGATACAGATTATTATTCTTACAAATCATATGTATAGCACAGTATCAGCTCCCAGTGATTTATGAACAGAGTAAAACACATTGGGTCACACTCTTGTCTTTCACCAGGTTTACATGTGTTAGTCCGTTGACTTCATACAGTTTTCTGATTTACATATTGGTGAGAGTTCAAAAGCAGGTCCTTTCCCTGATAATGTTCTTATTCTAAGACCCCAATCCTGCAAAGAGATCTCCAGCTAGGATCCTTATACATCTCAGTATCCCATCAGCTTCAATGTGCCTCCATCCAGGTGTAAGGATCCACTCTAGTGGAGTCCTTTTCACAATCATGGCCTAATATAGATCAGATAAACACGTGCAAGGCAAGATACAGACCAACATCTCAGAGAAGATACAGAAAGGAGAAAGTACTGGTGCAGATTCCAGGAAAATGTGGGTTTTAAGGAGGGGTTTGAAGGAGAACAAATACATTGCTTGCAGGAGAGACCGTTGCAAGGACAGGGGGTAGAGTAACAGATGGAACAAAATAAGGAGTGTGAAAAAAAAAGATGGAGGGAACTGTATGGTAAAGATGATTGGGATGACACCAGATCTCCTAAGGGCTGTGTTTCCTCTGCCATATTTTCCCTCTGGATATTGGAAATAGAGGAAATTGGTAGTACATGGGAGGGTTCTGCAGTACATTTTGCCTGTTTTTTATTATTACTAGTTTTACATTTATTACATTTATTTTGTATTATGTTAAATATTTTCTTGATGTGATAGTTCCAAAAGCATCCTGTAAGAAACTGGAAATTCTAAGCTATTCAAAAATGAAATATTATGACCATATAAATCCTTTATTATTCATTATATGTTTTGGGGAAATGGTGTGCCTGGCGCTGCATGAGACAAAAATAAAAAAGTCTCTGCCCTGAGGAACATACTGGGAGACCAAGGAAAATTTATCTGAGCTAACTTACAGCCAAAAAATTACAAAAAGCAAATAAGTCAGTCTGAGAGACTAATTACTCCCTTGCTTCGAGCTGTGCTGAGACGTTAGAGATAAGGAGTAAAATTTTCAAAAGCATTTAAAGTGATTACAGCCAGATTTACAAAGATATTTAGGCACCTAAAGCTACAACTAGGAGCCCTGAGGGATTTTCAGAAGTGCCAAAGGAGGTGAGGCACCAATGGACAGATTTTTAGAGGCCTTTAGGTACCTAAACAGGCAGATAGCTACCTAATCCACTATGTAGGGGGCCACTGACACTTTCAAAGCCACAGCTCAGGTGCCGTCTTATTCCCCATACTGCCTAAGTCCCTATGATGCCTAAGGCCTTTTCTACATTATAAAATGAAGTCAAGATAAGCTAGGTGAGCGTACAGCCACCACAGTAATTACTGCAGTTGTTCATGTCCATACTATGCCCCCTCCGTCAGTGGTGTGCCTCTTCACCAGGAGTGCTTCCACCAACTTAACTGTGTGGGGCATTGTGGGGCACTTACAGCTGGACCCCCCCCACCCCATCCACCCCGGGGCTGGCAGCCTGAGCGGTGAGCCTGGGGGCTGGAGGTTCCAGCTGTGAGCCTTGTTTGGGGCTGACAGCCAACGGGCAATGTAAGTAATACAGTGCCTAACTGCATTGACCTAAGCAATATGCCTCTTGTGGAGATGGTTATTAGGATGATGTAGTGGGTGACTTACGCCAGCGGGAGCAACACTGTAGTGTAGACACTTAGAGAGTTAGGTTGATGTAAGCTAGCTTACGTCAATCGAACTCTGTAGTGTGTTGACCAAGCCTAAATTTCTACCAGCTGGCATTTTCAAAGCAGGCTAAGCCCTGCTGCCACTCCACCGCTAACATGCTGCTCTAGCCCCTGTTGAAGTCGAGGCCTTGGACTTGGACTTGGGCCTTGGAGGCCCTGGCGTGGGTAGAGCTGGTCAAACCTCAGATTTTTGTTGCAAGGGAAATTCCAAATTTCTGAAAAAGTTTTTGTTCTAATTCAAAACAAAACATAGAAATGTTGAAATTTCCTGAGGAAAGGAAATTCCAAAAACTTATATTTGGAAAAGCACATGGCTTTGATTTGATTTAGGAGACTAAGCCCTGGTCTACACTGCAGAATTATTTTGGTGTAACGACAATGCTCAAGGGTGTGAAAAATCTAGTTATACAGACAGCCATAACCCCCCATTTCTGTGACGGCACAAGAGCTTCTCCCACTGACACAGCTCCCACCTCTCATGGAGGTGGATTAACTACACCGACAGGAAGCTCTCTCCCCTTGGCATAGAATGTCTTCATTAAAGCACTACAGCTTTGGTGCAGCTGCGCTGATGCAGCTTTTTAAGTGTGGACCTGCCCTAAGTCACATAGGACATTTTTGAAAATTGAAAATTTTACCCAAATGGGGCTTGTGGGTGGGTGTGTTAGTGCATGCACATTTAAATACATCATTTTAGCTATGCCAAAGTTCCATTTGAGCCATCTTGTTATTGAAAAGATTTTAAAACTTTCACGTAATGTATAGAAAATGGGAAGTTTTTAAGCCAAAGCCTTTTCAACTTAAATTTAACAAGAATCAACATGGACAATGAGCAGAGCCAGGGGAAAATAGGACCATGTCCCTCTTTTCCATTGAAAACACTCTCTTTTTTCCCTTTATCATCCATGTTCTCTTAAAAGCGTGCTCACTCAGAGCTTGCTGAAGCAGGGAACAGTCCGAGAGGTTCGCAGTCTTCTGCTCTCACTCTTTCCTGATTCCAGCTGCCACCTTCTTTTACAATCTTCTCCCTATCTGGGTCTGCATTGGATTCCTCTTGGTGGATTCTAAGACAGTATAGTATATACTCATAGTATAAATACTATCAATAAAAAACATCTAGTAATGGTGATATAATGAGAACCTCAAAAGCTTTATTAGTTACATCTCACAACACACTCCGTGATAGAGATAAGTATTATCCAGTATTACAGGTGGGCAAACTGAGGCACACAGATACTAAATGGCATACCCAATGTCACATAAAAGAGCCAGGAATAGAATACAGAAATTCTAGTTCCCAGGCTCCTGCTCTAACCACTAGACTACACACACTCATAGCTCTGCTTCCACTTTTCTCTGTGGAGGTTAGTGAGCCCACATCTATTTAAGACATTTGCATGTGGCATATTTTAATAGTATGCTGTTTGCTTTACAGGGTGGAACTTTCTGTACTGACAGGAGTTGGTCTAACATTCCATTGATTACCACCAGTCCTGTACACCCATTGAGAGGCAGCATGTTAGCAAACTATTTACAATGCATTTTACTCAGCTGCCAGGTTTTGTCACTAGACACCTCCATTTCAATAAGAACATGCTGGAGACATAGATCAGCCTTAAAGCAAACAACAACAACAAAAACAGGCCAGAGAGCCTTTCTGCAGAATGAAGTATGCTTCATAAAGTGCATTTCTGGATCAATGACAGCCATAAAAGCACTCTGACCATGAAGTAAAGGATTTAAAAGAAGATTTAGTGGGATAAAAAGGGGTTTTTTTCCATTTTTTTTCCATACACTGGTTCCTTGCATAGAAGCAGAGGGAAAAGTGACAGCCATGAAAGAAACCCTGATTGCCTATTATTAACTGCTAGAAGCACCATTAGTTTATTTACTAGAGTGAAAACTAATAAGGAGACTAATGAGCGGTTTAGTTGGAAGCATTGTGGCACTTAATTACAGTCTGGTGGAAAACTGGAAATGCACCTGATAGTTCTGTACTCTTTTAGCTCTTTCTCTAGAATCTGTGTGCAAATGCAAACACACGGGGCTGTATTCACTTGTAATGATCAGAGAGTACCTAATTTTTTTGGACAGTTTTAAGCCTGGAGCTAGAAGCCTTAGGTCCATCTTTTCTCTTGAAGTCTAACTTGTGGTGTTACAACACTAAAATTAGTTGGCAGGCAATGCAATAATAATACTTTGCACTTCTGTGGTGCCTTTGATCAAGGGCTGTCAAAGCACTTTACAAACTGTAACTAATTAAGCCTCCCAACATCCCTGAGTGGTAGGTATGGAATATAGAGGGATCATTTCACCTACCACACACATGCAGCCACCTATGGACACTTTAGCTGTTTGACAGAAACACTTCACAACAGCTGAAACTACAGGGGGGATTTAGAAAACAAAATGTCATCTGTTGGAATTGGGTGAGGACATCAGCGTTAACACCATTGCCTGATGATAAGTGTCCTGGCGACAGTAACCCCCTGATTGTACAGGTGGAGGGGTACAAAGAATACTAGCAACAAAAATGGAAAATTCTCTTGCAAAAAGTTTGAAACTATTTTTTTTCCTGAAAATTATGTGGCACAAACAGAATGCAAGTTGCTATAAAAGTTTCTGTGGTTTGAGATGACCTGCATAGCACACTATTTACTGGCTTTTTCCCTTGTGAATAACAAGGCCATTCCTTTCACATGAAGCTAAAACTTTTATACCAGTCCACTAGGCTCTCTCTCTCTCTCATGTTCACACAAACACACACTTACATTTATATGCATGTGTGGTCTCTAGCAGCTTTGCATTTCTAATTGTTGTTGCAGGCCTCAAGTAAACAGAAGTAGGGATCTAAATATGAAGAATCAAAACCTATTTATGCCAGTATTAAAACAGAAAAGCCACACATTTTTCCCTCCCCCCTCCATAAAAAATGCACTGTGCATTGTTGTTGAGCATTCCATTGATTACCACCAGTTAGATGAATATTCCCTGCAACTGAAAACATCCAGGTTGCGTCATGTCATATGACACAATCTGGCATTTGCACAATATAGCCTCATCTGCTAAAATATGCCATTTTTTTCCATGGGAAACAGGTGGTTGCCACTGATAGCAACTATTAGACCCTCACAATGTCTTTGGGTAGTATTAGGTAATTGGTATATATTATTTTGCCATTCTCTAATCTTTACACCAAAGCAATTAGGAAGAATGATGCCCATACCTCATTAGGATGCCTCCTGTGTTTATGGATGACACTTTGGTTTCTTTGGAAAGAGATATTTTGAGGAAATTCCCTGGCAATTTGTTATAAATACATATTATAGGGACTCTGCAAATAGTCAGAGATGGTCAGTACTTTGGAAATGCACATACAAAGAAAAGTCTGCAATATGGTCTCGAGTTTAATGCCTCCCTCTCCCCATTCCCAAAACAGAAATAGTTGTTTGAAATTGACATGGCTTCAAGTAACATTCTCCCCTTCCTAGGAGAGGGGTATCAGGCAATGCAGATGAGCTAGATAAAGGAGGCAACCTGAAATCCCACAAAGCTCTAGGTCCCCAGGGAAACCAGGCTGTGGCCTCAGAGATGTGGGTTCCCTTTCTCCACAGAAAGCCGTGCCGCCATTGGCTCTATCCCTTTTCCCCCTTTCCTCCCCCTACCAAATCTTTGTGCTCCCCTCATCCTTAAAGGGCATCACTAAACTAGAACATGGACTTCGGTTTGGAAAGCTGTCCCCGGGAGAGAAGAGTGTGTTCTCTGGCTTCTGCCTAACCCAGACACAGCTCCTTCCAAATCCCACAGAGCCCCAGCCATGCAGTTTGAGCACAAAGAGGCTTTGTAGGCTCCTGTGAAGGGGGAAAACAGATCACGAACAGCCCTAGCCTCTTCTTCTCCCTCCTCCACCATACACAATCGTCACTAACTTTGACATACTCCCACCCGTTTATTACCATTTGCTCTGTGCTCCAGAGAAGAACCGTAGGGCCCTTGTTTGGTTTGTAGCTAGACATAGAGCATTATTAGGGGCCCATTGAAATCAGTGTAAATACTCTCACTGACTTTGGTGGATGTTGGATCAGGTCTTAAACTGGGCGCACTTTCCTGTTCATCAGAGCCTAAATATCTTTCGTCACTGGGTGCATGGGACTTAATTAACAAGAAAATCCCCACTTTTCTTTTATTTCTCTCCTGCTTTTGGGTCATGCTTATTGTAAAGTAAAGTATATATTTGTGTTATATGTATAATATATGTATTTATTATACCAAGAACTCAAAAGTTAGTTGTCTTCGTTTTTAACACTGAGTTTCTCTCTTCTATACCTTTTCTTCAGTACCTTATGGGAGAAAACACTCTGAAGACAGAATGGTAGCATGACAAAAATGCTTCTACAGTAGAAATACAGTCATTGTCCATTCTAATGAATGTAATACATTAGCAGTTTTACTGAACTCTGATGTAATGTTGCTATATAGTTAGTGTAGGGATGAATTTAATAAAATAAGAGGGAAAAAAACCAACAAAAAACTTTGAAACACCTTTCATCATCATTAAAGTTTAGACATTAAACACTCCAAAATAACATCCTTGGCTTTCCTAGCGTCTTAAAAATAATTTGCTGATTGAATAGTTTTTCTCTGAAACCTCACAGACGATTCATTATTTCCTCTGGAAAAATTGTACTTTGTTCTTCCTACAATATCCTCCCATTGACTGTAGCTTGCCAAAAGAAGCTGCTTTGGGAACAGGCCAAAAAGAATGAGACAATGTCGTATACTCTAAGCAGAGACCATTATGGGCTATGGGAGAAAATCCTTTTGTAATTCTAAAATCTGCATTTGCTGCAAGTTAATGAGAAACTTTGGAAAGGCTCAGGAGGTCTCATTACAAGATGAGTCACTCCAAGACTGCATCTTTGTTTTCTTCTTTAAATGGTTCTTAAACTAGCTAAAGAGAACTTTTACTCCATAAGAGAGAATTGGGTAGACTTCAGGGATTCATATTTGAAAGCTGAATAGTCCAGATTTAAGACAGTTATTAAGCTAATTTAGCAGGTTGGAACAGCAAAGGCCTACCAGTCAATATCGAAGAGATACAGTAGGCATAGAGCTATATAAAAAAATCTGCAACTTTCTTTCACACTGCTGGAATCCTTTTGTGGCATCATTGGTCTGGGAATAGAGCTGGTGAGACTGTTGTGATTCTGAATACTATTTAGTCCTTTTTCCTACCCTACTTGTGAATCATCTGCTAACCTCTCCTACATTCCTGCAAATGTAGTCATTATTTCAAGCTATTCATCAGGTACTTTAAAATAACAATTTTTCAGTCTGTGAGTTATTTGCAACATGTTCATAGTGACTATTTGATATTCCTAGTGAATGATCGGTCAACTACACCACATGGGATTGTTATTTCTGATCCCCAGATGACTGGAAATATCCCTTCTCAGGAGCATTGCAACATTTCATATTCAAAATAATTCTCCATAATCAAATGTTAACGTATTCATCATTATGATTGTTTATTGGGTGCTGACATTTTACTTAGACAGCCAAATGCGTCCTATTAACTACAACCTATGAGTAGCTAGTTGAGTGATCCTACATTTTGGACCACAGACCCAGGGCATCTCACAAAATAAGCTGTTTTCATAAAATTTTTGCCATCTTGGGCATCTTGTGTCCTTATGAGATTTTGGCTATGTCTGAACCAGAACAGGAATATTTGTCCATGCATTTGTCCATTCTGGAGCCTACTGAGCACTAAAACTAGAAAGCTAGGTTTAGATCTAGGAGTTCAGTTATGAACCTACCTGAAAAATTCAAAGCAATAGCATTCAACCAGCTCTTTTCTGAAAGGTAAAAAAGCATAATATTTAAATCAATTTGCCAGTCAGCAGTTTGTGTTAAAGATACTGAATTGTTAGAAGAGTGGTGATTTCATAGAGATTGAATAAAGTAATACCAAGTCACTGAGAGCAATCACAAGTTTTGGCTTTTAATATGCATAAGGGAATGTGAAGGAAACATATGGAAGCAATCCTTTTCCTCTGATAATCTCAAGTGTGAGTTTTATTGTAACAAGGAAATGTCTGCAATGAGTCATTGCTTCAGCTCAACAGAAACAAAGCTTTACACAGCGTAATGAACATATACTCTTCTGAACTCCACACTCCTTTTAATCACATAAAATAAAAAGCCACACAGGAAACACGAGCAGGTGTCATTCTGCTTTTAAGCACAAATATTCAGAGAAGCTCTGCTGATTTCACAGGAATCAATTTTCTAGTTATAAATCACATAATGGGGGGAACAATCTGCCCTAAAGAGGTTATAAAACATGTGCTGTATAGTCTTTTTTCAGAAACCAATCCAATTGCCAGGTAAATATGTAGCAATCCAGGTTTTAAAAACAAAATCGTATCGTGTAACTGACAGAACAGCATGCCCAAGACTCATTCTAATCAACTGGATTTACAAGCAGAGCTTCAACATGTGTATAATGCACCTGAATGACAGATAAAGACCTTTGGTGCTATTGGCATCTATCAAACATGTCAATAATCAAATCAGCAATAATACAATTTTTAAATTTTTTTTAGAATACATAGGACATGATCCTGTAGTCCTTATACAAACTGAACTCCCTCTTCAATGGGAACTTTGATTCTGCTAAGACAACTGGATCAAAAATTATGATCCTGATCTTGAGGTACATCTAGGCTGCTCTCAAAGCAGCTTAGTGTGGCAAAAGTGGCTTTACCCCCATACTATGGGGCCAACTGGAGACTGGTCCCATACTCTGCGTAAATCAGAGGAGCTGGACCCCCAGCCTGTGTTCCCATGTGGCCATGCTGGCAACTGGAGAGTGCAAATGTATGAAACATACTGTCCAAGTCACTTTCTCTCTGGCCTGGCCTCTAGGTTGAGATGTGGCATAAGAGCCACCATACACCACCTGGTCGAATCCTCAGCCAGCTGGTTGAGCTGATGAGGAATCTGGTCCATTACACATAGCTGTGCAAAATTTTGGTAATTAATGTGCTAATTATTTTATGTGGAATGCTTTCATCTCCTTGAATGAATGGCGTTCTTAAAAGTGATAGAAATTATTATGCTTCTGATCATTGGTTCTTCAGGAAGAAATTACAGGTAACCTTGTAATAATCTCTGGTGTAAATCTCATCTCACCTCAAAATGTTTGAAAGGATTTATTACTTCAGTTCAAGAAAAATCAGTAGTAGAGCTCATTTCATATTCTCTTCCCTACTTTGTAAAGCCTTTAAAATCATTTGCCACCACCAGAAATGTCTCTGCTCTCAATATAATACATTGACACTGGCTGTGTTACGTTTTATTTTCAGCATCTTTCTAGTTTGATACTTGAAATTGCTATTTACTCCCACCCACAATAATTAAATACAAACTCTATATTTAAGAAACAGCAATGCTCTGATAAACCAACAGTAACGCTGAAATTCAGAGTTAGCTCATGCTGTTGGGAAAGTAAGGCACATTAAAGAACACAGCATAATAAAGATGGGCTCTACTCAACCAAATATCATGCACTATTCATGTACACAATGCTACAAAGGTCTCTGTTCCTGTTTCCATGATCACGCTTGAGAAAATGGATCAAAGTCAATGGCTCTACCCACATGCTTAAATTTACACATGTGCTTAAGTGCTTTGGTGGATTGGGAATCAGATCCCTTAGCTGGCAGCTGTGGCAAACTCATTAATAGGTTATGTGGATTGGCAACTAGAGGGAGACAAGGACCCTCATTGTGGTAATGTGGGTTACACAGTGAATGCAAGATTGAGGCCAGAAGTGTTGTACTCACCCTGAAAGGTCAGAAGGTTTGGAATATCAGCAACAACAACAGAGATGACAACAACCACATCCTAGAGAACAACAACGTGCATGCCTTCTTTTTCATGCTAACACTTCATAATGAAGAATTTAAACATAAAACAAAACCCATAATTGCTAACAGAAGATACCCCAGTATTGTGCTACATACATGACATCAAATAATATAATGATGAAAGAAACAAAATATACTGTAGTAGCAACACTAGGCTAGTAAGCTCCACATGAGGTTTAATCAAGAAGGATCATGGTCGAAGTGCTTTTAGTTGTGATGAGAAATAAGGCAGCTTGTCTAATATATTATTGTTTCTAATAAAATAAGAGTTAAGTAGATTAGAAAAAAATTACAAAACTATACGGTGAAAAATAAAGGATCAGATCCGCAGTTTGTGCAAACTGGCATAATTCCATTGAGTCGGAGAGTCTGGCCAAAAATGTATAACTTATAAATATGGAAGGAGACATTTTTCTAATGGTCAAAGCAGGGAGTGAGAGTCAGGACTCTAGTCTGCATTGACTTGCTGTTAAACATGAGCTCAAGTCTCAAAGATTTGATCAAGATTCTAAATCTCTCAAAGCTTGAGATGTTTGGATCTAGGTTTTTGGCATAAGCCCATCTCTATTCACTGTGTGACCTTGCAAAAATAATTTGAATGCCTACGCTCACCCATCTGTAAAATGGGCATAATTGGGATGTTGTCAGATTTAATTATTGTGTATGAAGAGCTTTGAAATCCTCAGATGAAAGGTGCTATATACTATAAAGCAAAATTGTTGAAATGTTGCTGTATTACAATGGATTTGATCGCTCTCTAATACATCCTGAATTTCACAAACTGCTGCATTTGCAAAACTGCACCACAGTTTCAAATGTCACTAGTATGTGTTAAAGAAAACAAACATGTTTTCCACGTTAGAGATACTGATCTATAAAACAAACAACTGTAATAAGCAGCCTTGCTTCTGTTGGCAGTATTGTGGGAACTGTTACTCTCTAATCTCCCTTATTATCCAAAATCCTGTAAAGCTGTCATACATCAAAAGGCTGTAACAAAATAAAATGATGTAGAAGTAATCTCGTGGGAATTTGATTTTTCAGGGTTTAAGGGTGTTTTGTGCTGGTGTTTCCTCGTCCCAAAGACAAAAGTCACCTTGCATTCTGGGAGCGATGATTTTCCCAAACCAGTACTTTCCCCTACTTTCTGCCCTTATGGCAACCCCTGCCCCCAACTGAAACCAGGCGTATGGACTGTCTTTACCAGCCAGCAGAGGGCACACATATAGGGCTCAAAACTCATTTGTAGGCCCAGAGTAGAGCAATCACCTCTTTTTCTCCAAAGCCAAGCACTGCTACCAAACTTGCTGGTGTATTTAAAGGGAAAGGGGAAAACCAGAGTGCAGGAGGGAGCCTGGTGAAGCCTCAGAGAAGGTCAGCAGGAAAGAGGGAACCAAGGAGAGGACTGTGATAAAGCCCGGAGCCTAGGGAGTTGTTGGAGAGAATCCTGCAGTAGCCTGAATAAGACAATCTCAGCCATTCTGAACCCCCCAAATACCCTCATCCATTCCACACCAAATCTATCCTACCTTTCTGCCCCATCATGGCTCCCACCCATTTGGTCTTCAGCCCCTTCTCCCATTATCTGCTCTTTCAGAGCACCACCTGTCTACCCACTACACCCACTGACAACCACTCCCCACCTGCCTTCCCTCATCCCATGCCTCCCCTGTGTCTGAATAAAAGGATCATCACAGCTATTTACCTGTCTCATTTGTAAATTAACCCTGGTGGAACCCAGATGGAATCAAATCAATGGAAGCCTCATTTTCATGTGGGTAAGGAGAAACCCACAGGAAGGTAAAAACAGCATACGGTCATCCTGCATCTTGAAACCGGTCACTGAAGTTTGGAAGATATAAGCAGAGGCAGAAAACCATTTTGGCATTCCTCACTAGACAGACACCAGGGAAGAGAGCTCTTGCAAACTGAAGAAGATGGGTCCTTCAAGCAAGGGGGTGGAAGGTTAAAATCTCTGGAAACTGAACATAGTGAGGAACCTGCTTAGGCAAAGATTTTTCACCTAGGAAGATGAGGGAAACCAGCCTCTTGCACTTCCGTGGAAGGTCCTGACTTAGGGAAAGTCAGCCAGGGCTGGGAAGAAGGAAGATTGGTGAGAGAAACCATCTTGAACTTTGCTGCTGGGGTCAAAGTGGCTGAGCCAGGGCTATCTAGCACACAGACACTCCAGGGCTGTTCTGCATGCTTGTAGGCTGGATGGGAGCATCCTAGGCTGGAAGCTACAGCAACATAGCATTGTAAGATACCAAGGGTTTCAGAGCAAGTGATGACAACCCCTTACTGGTTTGAATTTCACCCCCATAATACTTTGGCACTCTCATTCTGCATCCTGAGCTCATCTTCTGCCTTTCCAGCCTGTCTTCTATATCAGTCTTTGCTGCTGGGCACTGTGGAAGTCACCTCCCATCTCCTCCACATGCTGCCCACTACTCTATGCTGGTTAGGAGGTGACAGCAGGGGAGCTATGAGAGCAGAATAGGAGAGAGAACATAGTCTGCTTACTGTTAATTGTCTACAGTGGCTCGCAGTGGCATGGCAAAATGCAGGGGAAACACTGTTGCCTACCAATATCCTGGTTGATACATTGCATTTTAGTGGGACTACATGCAAGAGTTACTGAAGGATGGGGGAGGAATGTGTGTCACACCCATTGCATGTCAGTTGGCAGCCCTGTTATTAGTCATCATTTTTACAGTGCTGTAAATTTGCATAGCTATTTGGAAACAGAGGAAGGCATGTTTCTTGCCCCAAAGAGTACCATTTAAGATAGGCAAGACAAACAAAGGCAGGATGAAACCCTGAAGAACAGTTCCAGTAAACAAGGCAGAGTGAGGAGATCACTGGTGAGAACAAGACAAAAGGATACCTGGAATTGCAGCTCTCCACCTGCCGAGGCCCAAACATGGGACACAATGTGTGACGAAAACCCAAAATGAGGGACAGAAAAACGATTTGTTCAAGAAACTTAAAATACCATGGGATTTGTCCCTTTAGGGTCAACAACCCTTTCCATAACTTCAGTTTAAACGAGCCTCCTTCAAAGTAAACCATTTTCAACAATAAAAGTTCATGGACACCAAATCTGTGCAGAACATCAGTAACTTTGTCACTAGTTGGAAGAGAAGTGACTGTTCAAAAGCTTATCAGAGTCAATTGAGAGATCTCCCATTAATTTCAGCAGGCTCTGGAGCAGGGCATAGGGGACTATTTCAGAGACTGAAGTCTCGTCAAGAGGAAGGAGCAGAAAGGACAAAGGAGAGAGGATTCAGGGAGCATAGGAAGCATGGAATAGAGAAAATTTGTTAAGAGAGAAAGTCTGTTCTTTTGTTTCACAGCTACTTATATATCAGCTTATGCATCAAGTTTCTCTTAGGACTGATTTACAAAAGAAAAGGCACATGCAATTCCCTAGCTCCATGCCCCCTCCAGGCACTGAAGAAAAAGTCACAGTAGCAACCCCATAAACAGACAAGGAAAAGTATCAGTCCCAGGAAGATGAGCTCCACACAAATGGGTAAGAACATTTTATGTTTTTAACCACAATGTCTCAATGTTATTTAAAAACGATAATACCAGATTTTCAGCTAAAATGGAGTGGGAAATTACCAATTACAATAGAAGGCAGAAGGAATTCCTATCTTTGGAATCAGAGAGGCACCATGAAAGTCAAGTAGTTTAGGTGCAAGGAAAAGTAACAGATGGCTACATAAGATGGTTACTCTTTGATGATGCCTCTTCCCCCTAGAGATAGCTATAGACAGATTGATGACTAAGAATATGAAAGACTGAACAATCTCTGAGCAGAACAATACAACATAATTTAAAATAAGTAATTCTCTCCACCTATTCACCTCTGCCACAGTCATAGAGTTTAAGGTCATTAGGGGCCATCAGATTATCTAGTCTGACCTGCATATCACAGGCCACCAACACCACCCAGCACCTGCCCCCTAACCTCAACAACTGAAATTAGACTCAAATATGACAACCCACTGGAGACTAGATTATTATGTGCCATAGGCAGCCAACAGGACATACCGAGGTGCCCAAAACTCCCTGCAGTGGCAGAGAAATAATTAAGGAATATATACCCAGATAACCCTGGCAAGTTACCTGCCCTGCACAGGAAAGTGAATGAAAACCAAACCAAACCCAAGACTAGTTAATAATCATGTTCTTTCTTCATACAGATCACCTCATTTCCCATTTAAACACCTCCAGGAAATGGCCTGGTTTCCTAAAGGGCTCAGCACCCATGAGCTTCCATAGGAGCTACTGAATATTATTGAGCTCTTCTGAAAATCTGGCCACAAGGCTCTTTGAGCTTTACTTGATGTTAACACAATCTAATCTAAGTCAACATTTTTGTGAGAGAGTGTAGGTGGCATAGCTATTTCTAAAGCTGTATCATCTTTGCCATCTCACCTGTGCTGAATTTAATCTAAAGCAAAATTCTTCTCTCAGGTCTTAGGGTATGTCTTCACTGATGGCAGCAAATTCACCACAGTCAGATCGATTCTTCAGGAACAACTGAGCAGAAGTGAAGACCCACTCAATTGATCTGGAAGTCAACTTAATAAATCCAGCCCCAGAAAAAGAGTAACACTGTGCCAACAGAAGCGCATTTCCCACCAGCACAGCGAAGATGCCGCAGTAAAGTAGCAATTAGGAAAATGACGGGAGATATGCAAGCTAGTCTACATAGCTTGCGTATCTCCCATCGACTGCCACTGAGTTTCCCATTCAGTGTAGACCAGGCCTAAGTGTCAGGTCACAACACTGACATTTTGTTCTCCCTGTGCATGTAGATTTTCCACTGGCATCCATGGGGAGTTTTGCACATATAAAGAGGATAGAATATTAGAGTCTTAACCCACTGTGGCTCCATACAGAATAACTTTGCTCGTATTAAATGGGCAGGGAGGATTTCTAGATTTCTACATTTTAAATTCAAACCCTGGGTATTAATGTAATTTTCCTCACCTCAGAATTGCAAGTGTTTTTAAAAAGTCAGCCTGCAGCAGTGTTAGAATCTGAGTCCTTGCTTTCCATTATTCAATTCTGTTTGCTTGTTTGGTTGGTTTGGTTTTTTGTGGGTTTTTTTTAAAAAAAAACAAACCAAAGATTCCCCCCATTCCTCACCATTCAGCATATTTAGGTCATTAAGAAATGTTAACAGCTGGAGACTCTCCAAAGATGTTGGTCCATCAAATGATAAGATTGCAGCGTAGGGTGGTAGAGTGGATCAGCTAGTTCAGGAAAACAAGTGTTCCTTTTGTCAGCATATTTGTCTCATCAGAGCTTCGCTCTTGAGACTTTAGAGTGATGGGCTGCAGGAGAAGCAAAGTAAAATGATTTTGTATAACAAGAGCACACAAAGAGTCCAGCCTGGGCTGCACAACCTACCCTGCGCCAACTGGATGTTGCTCTATCCCTCCTAAAGGCTCTCTCCCTAGCGGACTAGCGAGTAGCTGTTTTTATAGAGTTTTATAACCCTTGTGGGAACCTGATTGGGCTTTCAGTCCCTCGCCTTTGGGTGAAGTCTAAGGCCTGGTTTATATCAGAAAACAAGGTCAGCACAACTACGTCGCTCAGGGGTGTGAAAAATGGAAGAATTCTTCTGTCACCCTAGCTACTGTCTCTTGGGGAGGTGGCGTGCCTATGCTGCTGGGACAATCTATCCCGTCAGCTTAGGTGGTGTCTACCCTGAGGTGCTGCAGTGGGGCAACTGTGCACTGTAGCATTTTTAAGCGTAGACAACCCCTAAAGCTCCCAGCTTGTGGAAACCATCTAGAGTCTCAGGATCCTCAATCATACATTTTTTCAAGAGTTAATTTTGCATATCCCGTCAGTTTACCTTGCAGCAGTTATTGGTGAGTAATTCTAAATAGCTGTTTCCATGACTATCTCGCTTTCATGGAAGCTGACACCTGACTGAGTGCTAAATGTGTAGGTGCTCACAGACATCATAAACACACACAGAATGCATAACCCTAACAAAACCGGGTTAAAACGGTGTCGCTGCCACAGGCCCCTGGCGGTTTTTAAGAACAGGTTAGACAAACACCTGTCAGGAATGGTTTAGTTATTACCGAGTCCAGCCCTGAGTGCAGAGGACTGGACTAGCTGACCTATTGAGTTCCCCTCCAGCCCTACACTTTTCTGATTCCATGATAACAATATTCCCTATGGCTTGCATTTCTTGCTGCTACAGCTATGAAACACACTTAGTGCCACCTTTCTTAAATCAGTGGAATTGGGTTAGACAGCTGTGTTTTGACTCCAGACCACAAAACAGGATGATATAATCAGAGCTTTCCTGTATAGCTGCTCATAGGTTCAAGATGGCTATGCGTTGGTGAGCTAATCTAATTAATTATACGATTTAATGTATCCCTCAACCAAGCCACAAACAAAGAAACTGGTCTTGAACGCCACTTCCCACGAAAGGTATCCTTAGCTAACTCCTGCCTAAAGCCAAGCATGGCAATTCAGTGATCACTCACTGCTTAAGGTGCTTGCAAGAGCTCTGCTTTACTCGGAGTCCCGTTCCAATTGGCTGTGCATAACAAGAGCTTCAGAGGGCCTGGCCCACAGGCTCTGTCAGGACAGCCCACCCCTTACAGGTGCAGACTCTAATAACACACAAGCAGTTTGAATCTATCCAAAAAGCAATGTGAGCCACTAAACCTTTTGCCAAAAGGCAGCTAAAATATAGACACTTGTTTTGGGTTGTACCCCAGGGGTCTGGTGCAGAGACACAAAAGTGGATAAGGACTTGTTTTAGTCTGTACCCTATTCTAACTCGCTCCCCACACATCTGATTCAGATTGTTATTCTATTAACCATGGTGCAGCTCCTCAGCCATAACCAGACAACAATGGACAGACGGACACTTGAACTGGAAATCCTGTTCTTCACGGTCGTATGAAGAAAGGATGCAGAATGAATGCTATCTCGCATGCCAGAAATGTTTCAGTTCTTAGGACAACATGGTAGTTATTCACTAGCTGGCTATAACTTTGCCCTCGCACACAGACAGCGTCGGCTCTCAATGGGCTCCACTGCCAGTGGTGTCGCTTCTGCAGGAAGTTCTCTCTGCGTGCCAGCACTGAAGCATCAATACCACATGCTTCCCTGTCCTAGGGCTGGGCAGAAGATAACCATGAAGTTTTGATTTGCTATATATCAGAGGAGTGCCAAGGCAAGGACTTTGTTCCTGCATCCCTGACACTCTTTTTACATTTCAGTTGCCAAACACTGGTTTGTTGATGTTATTAAGATGCCAGGAAAACAATCAGTCTATTCTCCTCTTTGACGCTGGCATTGATTGGTAATATCATTGCCAAAGGCACATTACCTCAGCTTTGCTGCTCCATCTCTACAAGCTTTTCTTCTTAGGGATTATACTGGACATTTTGTGTTCAATGGGTTATGTCTTGTAGAACAGTGGTCTTTTAAACAAGACTATCCCAGTCAAACCTGGACAGGTAGCAGCTTGAAGTGGATTGAAGAAAGACATGCAGCATTCATGGGTATTTAGTTTTCCACAACTTAGGCTATGTTGCTGTGGGCACCAAAGAGAACACCATAAAGGTAACTTTCATGTAAATGTCCAATGGCATTGTTACTCTAAGAGCATCACTGTGCCAGAAGGCAAGGGGCTTCCTGATATCTAGTAGTGAATTTCAGCAGCTGGACCAGCTCAGTGTACCCCAACTCACTATTGTTATAATCTGTATCTAAAAGATGTCATGTAATGTGTCACTGGGAAACTAATAATTAATATTCTTGCATGATATATGTATGGTCCACCCCTAAGAGATTATATTGATATGCTGGAATTATGGCTAATGTGTTTAAACCAGGCATATCCGGGGGAGTTGATAAACAGGTTTTTTCCTCCCAGACAAAGGAATGTGGTTCTGCCTGCCTGAATGTGTCTCCCATGTAAATGGAGCAAGGTGTGACCAAAGACAAAGAAAAGCACATTTGCATGCTGGGCAAACAAAGCCATCAGGAGAGCAAGTGACGGGGAAAGTGACAACTTAACAAACTCAACAAGGGATGGAGATGGCACTTCCCAGGCAGCCTTCCTGCCTATGAATTTTTCAATGTTTTATTGAACCAGAGGAATGCCTAAAGGGGGGCAAATTGGCAGGGTCACAGAACAACTCCAGCCTTGGGGCTGTAGAGGAGCAAGCACCTCCAACCCCAAGGATGCAATGAGGAGAGCAAGCTACTTCAACCTGGGGCCACAGCAGGAGCTGACAGCACTTCCAGCTTGAGGGCCATGGCTGGGGAACAGAACATGCCCCTCCAAAAGCAGTCAAATTTAAATTCCTGCTCACGCCCCCAGACTGGGCTATAAAGAGAGGGGCAGGCAGCCTCTGAATTATCCTTTTCCTGAGGAGACAAGGAAAACCAGTGCCTTGGACTCTGTGAGGAGCCTAAGAACTAGTCAGCCACTGTTGAACAAGGAAGATTGGTGAGGAAATTACCTTGACCAAAGACTGTAGCTTGTGATGTTAAGCCTTAGCCATTAGAAAGTCTATTTTTACTTCTGTTTCTTTATAACCCTTTCTGTCCATATCCTTTATACTTCACTTCAAACCTCTCTTTTTGATTAAATAAATTAGATTCACTTTTCATCTAAACCAACCCACTGCTGAATTGAAGTGACTGTTAACTACAGTCAAGATAACAAGCTGCTGTTTCTGTCTCTTTAAAGGAGCAACGAAATTAATAACTTCTGTAAGTGTTCCACTACAAGGAAACATTTTGGGGGAAAATTCGGGACTGTAGGACACTGGGGTCACTCTGCAAACAGTAACTGCGTGGTGGAAGCCAGGATGTGACCTGTGTGTTGTTGGTGTCCAGGCTGTGAGCCACAGCAGCATAGGATTTAAGGCACCCAGAGTTGCAGGGCAGGTGGTGACACACCACCTTACTGGCTGGCATGAACCCCAAACATCACAGGCATTTTGTGTGGAAGCAAATGTGGGAAGAGATACACGCAAAGGAAGGAATCAGAAAAACTAACAGTACCACAGTTCTCTTGGGCAGCATCAGACTTTATGACAATCAAGCTGTGAAAAGTTCCTGAGAGGCATCGGACAATTCAAAATATCGAATCAGAGAAATATTTGGTTTGGAAGGGACCTCAAGAGATCACTAGTCTATCCTCCTGTGCTGAGGCAGGACTACGTAAACCTAGTCCATCCATGGCAGGTTTTGTCCAACCTGTTCTTAAAAACCTCCAATGGTGGGGGTGGGGGAGGGAGCTTCCTCCCTTGGAAGCTTGTTCCAGTGCATAACTATGCCTATAGCTGGGAAGCTTTCCTAACAGCTAACCTAAATCTGCCTTGCTGCAAACTAAGCCAATTACTTGTACCCTCAGTGGACATGGAGAACAATTGGTCATTGTCTTCTTTATGTTTGAAAAGACTGCTAAATTGCTTTTTTCTAACTCACCCAAGAATATTTTATCATGTTAGTCTAAAAAGCTGCATACATTAAGATTAATGGCAAAGATTGTTTAAAAAAAAAAAAAAAGCATGTGAAGCAAATTTCCTGCACCTTGCGAGCATATTTTGACAGCATAATATGATTAATGATAGTGAAGAATTGTACTAACTGTTAAATTTATTAATCAAAAGGTGGATTCAAATTTTCACAATTATAGGGCCTACTCCTGCTCACATTGGAGCTAATGGGAGTTTTGCCATGGATTTTAATGGGAGCAGGAACAGCCCTGTAAAGTCCACAAGACAAGTGTATGGCTATTTGGCTAGAGAGCCTCAGGTAGCCTTTGTCAAATGAGGTCACCGGCGCTGCTAAAACTTCATTTTGACCTCAAGACATCCCTCCCGATGAGCTAATTTCTTGGATCATATGCAAATAATGGGCCAGATTTTCAACTGGTGTAAGTCAGTTTAGCTCCACTGATTTACACCAGCTGAGGAGCTAGCAAAAAAGGATCATGTTTAAAACATTTATGTGGTAAAGTCTGTCAAAACTTAAGAAAACTCAGGCTGAACAGTTAGAAACAAATCTATTAATAACATGGTGTTGGGTCAGGTCAGCTCCAAGATTGCCTATGCTTTGGTACTGAAACAAGACAGTGCAGTTATAAATCCATATCTACCAATCCCTGCCCCTCCTTGCTATCTGGGTATCTGAGTGCCCTACATGCAGTACGGTCACCATTACCAGACAAGCTGCACTCTGTCCCCTCTCTAAAGACATCCTGAGCCACTGTGTCCTAGCTTGATTCCTTACAACGTACCATTAAATTAAATTGATATATTCAGACAGTAAACACCCCATAACCAGGTCAGCATACAGTATTCATATAGTATTACAGAGCAGCTCCATTTCTGTTGCATCCTGTCATGCTGTGTGGTATATGTTGGTCAGGGTCTGATAGACACTGGGGAGAATGTGAGGAATGTAATTCCTTCCACCACATCTGCTGGGAAAGTCTTGCAATCAGGAATTTGGATATCAACATTATCAGCCACATTTTAAAAATCAGGAGACAATTACAACTGCGAACACTAGACTATTAGCACATGTCCATGTTTAACTGTGAACCAATCATTCAGCTGTCAACAGCCACAGCTGTTAATGGTTCAGACCTCCTTCCTTTGAAATCAAACCAAAATGCCACTGACTTCAATCAGAGTGGGATTGGGTCAGTGTGAGATGCTGCATGGTCTTGTGGATAGACTACTGGAGTCAAGAGACCTAAGGTTTATTCTCAGCTCTGTCCCTGGCCTGCTCTCACATGCTTCTGTCATGCCTATTTAAACTGTAAGCTCTTCAGGACAGGGCTGTCTCTTACTATGTGCACATGGGGTGTCTCGCACAAGGGAGCCCCAAATCCAGTTGGAACCTTTAGACTCTATAGCAACAAATTAAACAAAAACAAATTATTAAAAAGAATAATAATAAAATAGCACTAAACAGAAGTTCTGACGTCTGGTCTTAGCTCTCATTAGGCCAACCACGGAATAATTCAGTGCCTCATTTTTCCCATCTGTAACATGGAGAGAATACTAGAGAATAATGATTGTGAAGATTCAAATTTATAAAGTACGTTAGGCCCCTCAGAAGATTCCGACCATTATTAGCAAGGGCTGATGCCTACACGGACATGTTAGTATGGCTGTATTTTAGAGACACAAATGAGATGAAAAATATGAGTCTTATTGGAGAAGAATCACAACTATCCTTCAATCAGGTTATTATTTATTCTGGGTCAGTGCACGTTGCACTGACAAAGTAATAGGGCTCTATCCCGACACACAAAGGGGGATTACAATATAAAGGCACAATGAGGATAATGCAGGACAATGCCAAACTGAACAAAGGCAAAACACTGTGGACTCACCACTGCTAAAAGTGCTTGAAGTGGTTTAGGAACCTACATCCCATGGCTTTCAATCAGAAGTTCATATCCAAAATCAGATCTCTATTTCCCCGAAGTTGAGTAATGCTAGAAGTGGGTCTGAATTCAAAATATTCTTGAGGCCTTTTGTTAAATTTGTAGTGGGATGTATCTTGGCAAGCTTCTCTGCATATTATCTCAACCACCAGATTTTTCCTCTCCTGAAAATTCCAATTTCTTGGATTCTGATTAGAATGATTTGATTGATTATATTGTCCTTGTCTTTTGATTTTTGGTAAATAGACATCAGCTCATAGCAAAAATTCAAATTTGGATCCGGATTTCAAAGAGCCCCAAGTTGAGGTTTGAATGTCATCATGGGATGTTGGAATTTAGACCTGATTCTGAACCATTAAAGTCAATGGCAAATTTACCATTAACTTCAACAAACATAGGATCAAGCCCTCAGATAGTATGATAGACAATATGGCAATAGGCTACTTATAAATACAATAGATTTGCCTGATAGATCAGTTAGCTGGGTTAGACAGACAATATTTTGGTTCAGCCCATTATTAGATATGTACCATTTGCAAAATTCAGCTCTGGAACCAGATTTTGAGCACCTCCAACAGTCACAGATTTGGTTCATGCCCAGTAGTAGACAGCCTCCTCCCCCCCCCCATGTGTGTTGGCGGGGGGGGAGAAGATACACTTTACCGGGGCCCGGAGGCCCTGGGGGGGGCCTGACCCAAGCTGCAACCCCCATGGGTGTGTGTGTACAAGTTTGTACTGGGCCCAAAAATATTATGCTTGGCTCTGGTAGTAGATGTGACTTTTATTTCTGTAGCCACAATATAATACTCTAGAAAATTTCTTTTTGCAATATCTCTTTCCATCTACCGAGAAGAATAGAATCCTGATTTTTCTTAAACAGCAAAAGACAATCTATTTACTCACTCATTTTCAGACCTTAAAGACCCGTATGAATAAGACCATTGTTACATATCAGTGTTCAAGACTAAGATTTCATTTCTTTCTACTCATAAATTACTGAGGTATTGCCACTCCCAGCAAAATAATATTTTATTTTTAAAAATACAGTAATATACCAAATTAATATTATTTGCAGTTAATGTTACATCTCTCTTTAGCTTTTATTCATTAATCAACATTACAGCTTTGGCCTAGCTGTCATGATGTAAAACAATATCTTGCCACCAGATAAACAAAAAAATCCAGCTTTCCATTTGCATTATCTCCCTTCATTTATCAAATTTAAAGTAACAATGGGAATATTGAAGAAATCCAAAGAGGAAACACAGAGCTATTGAGTCGCTGCAGTGTATCGAGAATTCTAGCAATCTTAATGTCTAATGCTACATTCTTCTTCACTTAAATTTCAAAGGGTACATGAAAGAGTCAAGTAAATTTCATGTAATTGCTGTGCACTTAAAAGTTCTAGAGGAAACAGTATTTCAAGTTTAGTTACCTTACAAAACATGAAACAAAAGTGCTGTGAAGCCTTATGCTAATGGTCATCTGCAGTCACCTGACAAAGTGGGCAGTAAAATCTCACATTAATGGCACAGCATTATTTGGCCTCCTTTTGCAATGGCCATAAAAACAGCAGTTGGTTGAGTGACCCTTACTAATAAATTTCACAGTATCTTTAGATTGTAAGACAGACCTCTATCTGGTGTACTGTGCTGGAGCTAAACTATCAGCATAGTAGAGGGAGGAATACAGAGCCAGAGTGAATCTGCATTTTGCTTAGGGACAAATTGTGGAGTCCTTATGTTGGTGAGCATTAAGTTCAATGGGATGACGCACATGAGTAAGTACTCGCAACACAGTGAGTGTTTCACAGTGTGACTCAGTGTTGCATCCTTGTTACTAGGAACTTCTTAAATGAAACCCCTGGAATTCAGTAACAATGTACACAACTGAGTTTATCCATTGGGGTAAAATTTTCACACGTGCCTAGGGCTCAGATCCTCAAAGGTATTTAGGAGTCTGTGACAGGGTGTTGAACCTCTGGTCAGCCCCTTGCCAAGCTAGCTTAGCTAGCTCAAGGGCAGCAGAGTGGGTATCAGGGCTGGGGCTTGATTGCCTGAGATGACCAGCCTCCCGAGTATAGGCCAGAAGCTGTCGCTGTCCTGCTGGCCCAGCACGGTTTATAAGCCAGACCCCGTAGGGTTTGAGGGCCAGAGGGAAAGGAGTCAGAGGGCATGCAGAAGTGTTGCCTGTCTCCCCAGACCCTGAGCAGCTCCAGAGATGGCTGGCCCAGGCAATGCCCCATATGGGGGCGGAAGATTCTTGTGCACGTTGTAAATAAACCACTGGGGACTGCAAGCTTGAGGGTCTCTGAGTCCTTTGTGGTCCAGAGGGACACCGAAGAGTGGGACAGCGAGGGGACACCGCACTACAGAGTCTAACATCCATTGATTTCAGTGGGAGTTAGGTACCTTAATACCTTTGAGGATCTGGTCTTGGTGACTAAGGAGCCTACATCCCATTTTCAGAAGTGACTTAGCCACTTAGGGCCAGAATTTTAAAGGTGTTTAAATAGTATTTTAAAGGTAGTGGCAAAACTTCACCAGCTTAAATGGAAGCTGGATTGCATTACAAATATTTAACTCTTGCCCATTCACACTCAGACTGTTTGGGTTTATTACACGTGACGTCTCATGCCTTGGTATTTCCTAACAACTAGCGCCCAGCTTCTGTACTACTCCTTGGCCTGGGGCAGCGTGGCTTCTGCAGGAGACATGATCCCATGCACATGAAGCTGGCACTCTCTATGGTGCTCTGTTTGTCTTTGGTAACACGAGTCTATGCTCCCGCTGGACTCTGAGGGCTTGGAGATATGAAAGGGAGAGGCATAGGAGCCACTTTTCCCCACTTCTATGCCTTCTGCCCCATTTATAATTGCCGTTGCCTGTCTCTGCCTGTGGAACTTGAGGGGCACATTGGACCCTTTTACCTTGTACCTAATTGGCACCTCAGAGACAACTCTGTAAAAAGTTGAATTTAAAGACAACTCTGCTTCTCTAACCCCTGGCCCAGCTGCCATATATGATGGTTGCATGCTTGACAAAGAGGTTGGGAAACACTCTGAACTGTGTGTCCTAAAAGCTGGAAGTAAGCTCCTGGAAGGTTGAATGTCTGTCAGCTGGGGAAGAATTTTAAAGAGGCTTGGGCTAAAGATATCTAGACTTCCTGGGGGAGTGAAGCAAAGGGAAGCACTGGGCAAAGACTAACCTCATCCTTGAAAATAATGTTAATAGGAGCAGTGCAGGAAAACCCCTCTGCTGAAAAATTCCCCAAATTATGGTTTATTTCTCATCACATACACGTTGGATGGTTATTTCATTACCAGAAAGGAGAGTACTTGTTGCATTGGCTTTCAAAAAATGAGTCATTAAACCCCTCTTTTATATCTGAGGGGCAAGTCAAATGTGTGGGTGTTTTGTCATTACCAGTGTTCAGATCCCACCTGAAATCCAAGGTACGTACTCAAGGAGCTAGCCCTCGCTGCTGCTCACGCCACCGCAGCAACACAATTTTCAGTGCACTAGCTCAGTCAGAGCTAGTGGGGATAGGTCCCCTAGAACTGGAAATTATTCCTCCAGCCCCCATGCAGACACAGCCTGAGAAGCAAAGAGATGTAAGGCTGCACTTACACTACAAGCTAGGGGTGTGATTCCACTTCCTGGACGCATACCTGCAATACCCCTCATTGAGCTAGCATGCTAAAAATAGTAGTGTAAACATGGTAGCTAGGCACCCAGAGCGTGTCCCAAAGGGGTCCAGGCGGGTTTTATTGGGGCATCCAGCCCACACTGCTCCAGCTGCACTACTATTTTTAGCATGCTAGCTCAGATGACAGCTAATGTGAGTACATGTACGGGAAGTGGAAATCACATCCCAAGCTCAAAGCATAGATGTAGCCAACGTGCTAGTCTAAGATCATACTGGAAGTCTGTGGCAGAGCCAGGAATTGAACAGAGAACTCCTGGGTCCCAGTCCACTGCTTAATCACACACCTATTCTTCTGTATATTACGTAATACATTAAATCCCCTTCAGAATGGCCAGGAAAGCAATAGGGTTCACTAATCTATAGAAAGCAATTTAAAACTTTCCAAACTTTGTTTTGATTCTATTTTGGTTTAATCAGTTGCTTTAGCCTAAATGGCTTACAATGCTTTCAATTCTTAGTAATACTAAGACCTGAAAGAGTTCATTATAAACTTCTCTGTCTAATATAGGACACTGGTTATTGATACCTACACTGTAAAACTATCCGATTGTTGCCCCATCTGTATGATTAACTGTTGGTTTTCTCCAGAGGCCTACCTCTCTCAGCTCTTTTCAGACAACCTGTAATTCAGCTGTCTTTACACTCTCGAAACATATCGACTTGTGCTGGATTCATACAAGAAAGATTTATAGCTCATGATGGCAGGAGGGCTTGGAGGTTAGTTAAGGAAGCTCAAAGATTACTTTGCCTTAGGACAGTGAATTCCAAAGCAGCTTTACTAAACCACAGGCACAATGATTGCTTTGCATAGACTCATGACAGATAGAAATATATGATTCAGCATTAAATGGTTCAAGTTGTACTATATGTGGAATTCTCCTAGTTATTTTGTGTTTGCAATACAAATCATTCATGGTTAAAGTACAACATGTTTAACACTTAGAGCCATTTATAAGTCATTTATCAGGGGTTTGTAACCCAATATGTATAACACCAATGTGCTTGTTTGAAAAGCTTAATCATTCTCCTTGTGTGTGTCATACAGTACCACTACAACACTTGCTGTTTCAGTTCATCTGAGTTAAAAGGCAGCTTCAGTTTAATCGTTGTTGCAGCTTAGATCCATTCACATTTTAACACAAGTTTTATATCCTGCTTCAGCTCAGCTGGATTTTAAGTTTAATTTCAAATTGTTCTCTGTAACTGTGATGTGGTACTACTGAGCTCTGCTCCAGTGCCGTTCCTGCACCATAAATTGTCTGGTCATCTCCCCAAGACTATAAGTTTTCCATCCTCCTTCATCAAAGAGTTGCTTCCTATGAGCCATGCTTCCCCATACTACTACAACAATTTGACTTTTCTACCCCACATTTAGGTTTCCTGTTTCTTATCACCTAACCTTCCAGTTCCAAGACAACCAGACTAGCCAACCCTCCCTGCTGTCGGTCACCCAGTCAGTAAGAAATTCCATAAAACTCTTCAACCACCATAATCAGGATTTTATGTCACATTATCTTGGATATTTGCTGAGTACACTATGATCCTACACATGTTACCTACCTCACCAAACATTTATTAAAATTCAAGATTCTCCTGCTTGGGTTCCTCATATTGACCTCAACCAGGTAACACTTTTTCATCCAAGTCAGTACCAAACTCACATCTCAACATAGTGTCACAAGAGACTTTGATTCTAGATGCAGTCTTTTTGATGAATTATAAAACAAGGTTCTGAGTGCTCAAATTCGTGAAGAATCCCATGGTACTCTCCATAAAAAGTAGAGGTGCAAACACTGGTATTCTAGCCAAATTCTAACTTGGGTAATTATAGGTTGCCCACCCCCATTTCCCCTGCAGTTTTAATTGGATAACGTACTCCCCTACTCCCTTGCATTTTCTTACTCCCTGTCCTAAAATACTGTGTAAAACAACAGTTGTGCTCTATCTTCAGAATGGAGCTTTTCAGTAGTCAGCCTTGGTGACTCCTGTCTATCCCATACTCCACCATCTAAGGCTTAATCAGTTAAGATTTGTGAAGTGCTTCGAGATCCTTAGATGACAGATGCTATAGAAATGATGTTGTGCAGCTTTTGCTTTCGTAAACTGAAGAATCACTGATTTCTGTGGTCTGAGGGCCTGTTTTTGAAATCTATATGCAGTTACTTGAAAATTCTCTTACTATGCCTCACAGTCCTCTTCAAGCAAATATTTTCACTGGCTTCCTTTAAAATTCTGGATTAAATTTGATAGTACTGCTATGTTTATTTTGCTTTGTTGAAAGAGACTACTATTATCTTACTCTTTCTTTAGAAATTGAGAGGTGCTATAGTTTCTCTGCTTAAGAAGCTGTCATTTAATACATTCATCATTTCTTCTAGCTTATGTTCTTATCTTAGATGGTTCCCAATTAATACCCTGAAGGATGAAATTCATCCTTATCACAGTCTTGTTATCTTTTCATGGCTCTCTCATATCATCATATAGCATTTAATGCTGTCATTTATATCCCAGGTATTTAGAAGGCATGTTAGTTTAAAATACTAAAAGGCATGAGCTCAGAGGAAAATGAAGTTAGAAAAAAATGTGTTGGATGTCGTCAGAGACTATTGAGAAGAATCCAGAACATAAGTTTTGATATTAAAAGTCAAAGCTGAATTAAATTAGAAACAATAATTTGTTGTGCCAAACATCTTCTAATAGATTCTTATGGTAAAGATTTAGGGATATGATGATTATTTTTAAAGATTCTTCAGTTGGTCAGGATTTTTTTTACTGCATCTTGAGTAGGGCGTGAATTCACAAAACTTATATGGTCAACTGAAGGGTACTGATAAAATAAAATCAACATTGATATCTTCCCCCATCAAAGTCTCTTGTGACACTATGTTGAGATGTGAGTTTGGTACTGACTTGGATGAAAAAGTGTTACCTGGTTGAATGCAGATTCAGGTTGAACAAAGCAATTTGGGATAATTTTTGTTTGAAAAAAAAGCAAGAAAATGTCAAAATGTCATTTTAGTATTTCTAAAATGAAATGGTCCCACTTTTGTTTTGGAAAGACATTTCATGTCGGAATTTCTCACAATTTTTTTTAAATGTAATGTAATAATCCTTGAAGTCTAAATGAAATGCAAATTTTCAGTTATTCAGACAGCCCTGTTACCTCCAGTCAGTCACCAGTACAATTGCTCCTGGAAGCTTTCTTTCAAGTACCATCCAGTCCCAAACCTGCTTACATCTGATATTGAACTGGATCAGAACACATGGTGATATTGTTGAAGGTAAAGCCACTGCTTAAATAATCTCAAATATTACAGGTGAATTTGACAATGATCATGAGATAAACTCAGTTTTCATAATAATAAATGACATAGCACTTAATAGCATTTCTCCCCAGAGATCTCAGGGTCCTTTACAAAGTGGATAAAGTATGATCCTATTTTCAGACAGGGAAACTGAGGTACAGACAGCCATTGGAAGAACCAAGAATGGAAGCCAGATCTGACTGTTAGTAATATTAGTAAAAATGCCTTATTGACAATATTAGAAAAAATTCCACTTAATAGGGATGCATTTGGCTAATGCCAGCAGGTTTAAGTGGTGCAGAACAAGGTGCTAAGTAGGGATGAAATACTAAGCATTGTTATATTATGCAGAAGTTGCCAGCAAATGATTAAGATATGCTGGGGCAGAAAGGGCAGGACCAGAGCACACAGCTTTCTGGCCAGTCCTGAGACTGGCTTTATGCTGCTTTACATTATCCTGGGAACCATTTCAGCCCCAGGCTGAGGAGAGTTAAAAAGTGATTTAGAGCCTTCTCATTTTTAATGAACTATCAAGGTTATAGATGATGAGATTTAAAACATAAAGAGTGAGTATGTGACTATCAAGACCAATTCCAGGATTTTTCAGCCCATCTTCCACATGCAAATGAAATACTTTGTTATGGCTGCAACAACAGAAAAATCTAGCGCTGGAGAAAAAAGCCCAAAATAGGAGGAAATAAAAAGTGAGTCATATATCATTCAATTAAATCCTGCAAAGGTGCAGATTTTTGATGGGTAGGGCAGGAACTGTATTTGATTTTTATTGCTTTAGTCTTTAAAAGAAAAATTTGTCATAAAAGCCAAATTAATCAAAGAGTTTTCTAAGTAGACAATGACAGAAGAGAATGTCTGATGAATGGAGAAGCTTCTTAGAGGGCCAAAGAGCTCACTCACAGGGCTATGTAACAAAACAAAGCAAAAAACCTAAAGGCTACTATCAGCAGAAATCTCTGTTATAGAGGTGCATCAGCCACACACAGCAGCTTTGATTTGCTATTATAACCACTTTGGTATTCTCCATGCTGACAACAAAAACAATTGGCAGATCCACCTTCAACTTAAAATGATATGAAGAAAGGATCAGTTTTTTTGATGCTGTACTTAAAGGATTCAGATCAAGCTGGGTGATAAACATTGCCATATAGAAAGTCACATGGGTGAATAGTGTGAAAGACTGTCATTGCAATATCTGCCTTATAAAAGAGCAAACAAGACAAGAGAAATTCACTAGCATGCTACACTTGGATCCAACAATCTGAAGTACACACACTGGGGGATATGCATAGGAGCTCTCTTTTCCTCCTGCTTTCCCAGACCATTCATATTGTTCAATGTACATTTGAAAATGACATTTCATTCTCAATGAAACGTGGAAGGAAAATCAAGACAGAAGAGTGTCATTACTTTCACTTAGGAGTGGCAATCTAGTGCGTACAAACATGGGCATACACATTCTAGCAGGATATGCACTCATGGAAGCTGTACACATCTGTTGACTGGCTTGAGGTTTCTGACTTGAGCGGTTATGAACCTTTCTATTTTGAGGTCAAAAACAGTTTTCACTCCGTTTTTTGTTAGCTGTAAGGAATGTGGTTTAAAGTAACAAAGGGCAAGATTTTCAAAAGTAACAATGGTATATCTATTTTCTTGCACACATTTATAATCACAAGGAGACTGCTATTGTTCACTATTGCATAAAAATGTGAGGGACAGATCATTTCCATCAAAGGACATTATCTCACATTTTGGAGCAAGCTGCCAGTAATTAATTTTAACATGCAAAATTATGCATGTTCAAAAAGTCAATTGGAGGCCTCCCATGAACTTCAATAGGAATCAGATCAGGCCCTTAAAGAGCAGTTTCTATCTACTTTATTTATTTCTGTTATTTGTCTTCCATCATAGTGGAAGCTGAATGTAGAAAAGCCACATTGTTGGAGTTGAAGTGAGACATCAGTTGGTGAAGCAGAGAGAAAATATGGTTATGGTTTGTTATTAAATGGGACACAATTATTTAGCACAACATTTTGAAATAAACAAAGCTTTGAAGGAGGATTCCAAGGAATTTAATAAAAGAATGCACTTGTATTCCCCTTGCATTTGATAAACATTTGTTGATTAATGAATATTTTTAGGCAGTTTAGGTTTTATCACTGTTAAAATTAATGAGTTTGTAGTCAAAGGAGATCACAGAGTACACAGTTCCATGTTTAGGAAATGTGGTTTGCTATTAAGCCTGAATGAGAAATAGTACACACGTTACAGTGATGGGTGCCTCATGAATGCTGATAATAATCATTACTAAATATGACATGTATTCTTTAGTATTTATATGGAAAATGCATTTTTAAAAGACAAATCTGGATGAATCTGGAAATTATTTTGGGCACTGCTCCTGGTATGCAATGGAAGGCAGCAGTGGCTTGAAGCTACTGTTCCAGGGCTGGCAGAGAAGGGCCTGACAGCAGTTTGTGGAAGTACTTCCCAATTTCTGAGAGTCATTTCTCTTCCAGTAGAAGGGGCCATCTTTTCTCCAGGAGCCTCAAATATAACATTCACTGGTGCCTCTTAATCATCATCATCCAGAGGGAAAAATGCCAATCTGTGCCAGGCTTATAAAGAAGTCATATCACATCACAGCAGCATCTTCTGTTTATTGATGGTTACTGGTTACACCTCCTGTTACAGTATCATCTTCCTTCTAATTTTACCATTAATTTCCTATTTTTAATTGCATACTATAAAAGACAAATTAATGGGTTTACAACTTCTTGGTTGATCTTCTCTATCTTCTGAAGGTCAATAGGATCCAGGAGATGGGAACGTATCTGACTTATTGCATTTGCACATACTTTGACAACTTGAAAAAGGCATCAGCTAAACCAAGCATTTTCTCTAATGAGCATCCCTGGGGGATGTGACACTGGCACAGAGGGAGTGGGAAACAAATACTTCAAGTAACAGAACAGCTAATAAACATGAAGGGTGAAAGAACGTATGAAATAATGAAAACACAGAAGAGCCATGCACCCCAATAAAAAATATTACTGAAGACTTAATTTTATGTGCTCCAAGAGCACTCTTAGACCTTTCTGATATTGATTGTCTCAAATTTTAAGAAGCTAAATGACTGTTTTCCATCCATTTTGATTCCCCTAGACTTTTATATTGTAAGCTCTTTGTGGCAGAGTCTGTCACATACTGTGTCTGAAAAGAGTTTAACACAAAGGGGCCCAACTTAGCTGAGGCCTCTACCACAGTATAAGTGATTAATAAAAATCATGCACTGTAGCAACACCAGATTTTAATGGTTCCCTCCCTCTGCTTTTCCCATGTTGAGCTGAATACACATTTTGGAAACACTGGGCCAAATTCATCCTTAGTATAACTCCTTTGACTTCAGTGCTGTTATTTCAGGGATGAATTAGGCTCAGCTTCTTCTGTTGGGAAGAGCACAGTTTTCAGAAGAGCTAACTCTGGCAAGGGCAATAGGAAAAACTTAGAAGCATGTTAAAAACAAGGTTTGGCCATGGAGAAGAAAAGAGGAAGCAGAATTTATTGACTTATTCAGCTTCTTTTCCCCCTGCTTCACTCCTACCAATCCAAATGATGAAATATTCAAGCAGCCCTGCTCAGTTTTATAAAAATAATTGAAAAGTGGCATTTATTTGTTACAAAAAAAAAATTCTAGTGGGAGTTTTGGCTTTATTTAAAGTCAAGTGAACCGTGGCAACAAATACTGCTGTTTGACTTTAGGTTTAAAATATTTTAGATCTGGTCTCTGTTCATTTGACATTACTAAAATAAAAGGTTAATTGACTCATTTGTATTGTGGTAGCACTTAGGAGCCCCAGTCATGGATCAAGGCCACATTTTGTTTGTACAGCTAGGTACAAACAGAACAAAAATATAGGCCTTACTACCCTGAACAGTTTACAATCTAAGAGTGAAAATTAAAAACAAGTATCTTTTCTTGAATATCATTTACAATCTGATGGAGGACTGGTGACCTGTGTGACATGGATTTGATAGCCTTAGTCCAGTTCCTAGTTCTAGGTCCATGTCCCAAGAAGTACCATAGCTCATGGAACTAATTTCACTCTGGTTGGAAGCCAGCAGAGAAAAGGAGGAATATAGGCATGGAGACTGAACACCCTCATCCCTCAAAGAGGTAGTATTCTTGCAGAGGTGAACATTGGTGAACAGCATGGGGAAGTCTGCACCATTTCTGCATGTGATAAGCCTTTAGTGTGGATAAAAGAGGGACTTCAATCTCCAAGGCTCTGACGGTCGCACGTTTGCCCAGTAATAAATTCTTGAAGAATATCATTTTGAAGAATTTAATGTTCTGCTGACCATTTGGCATCTCTCTCATAACATAGCCCCAATAAGAAGCTTTGTGTTGTAATTAATGACAATGTGGTCGACAATAACAACATGAAGAAGAGGATCTTTACAGTTTGTTTGTGGATGTGATTCTCTCCTTCCTCCCCCACTCCCTTTGAGGAAGACATCTATAACCTTTTCAGATAGTGAAGACAGAAAATTGGCTCCTGTTCTGTACATGATGAAATCATTTGTTCTGTGGAAGACAAAAACTGACAACCTTATTAAGGCCTGGGTTAGGACCTCCTACAAAGAGGCAGTGCTGAAAGATCTTTTATATTTCTACGTGACGGGAAAAAGATAGAAGAAAGCTGCATTCTGTACATCCTACGAAACCTTAATGAAAAATATCCCACAGATCTTCTAATAATTTAACAACTGCCATGAAATAAGGGAGGAAATGCATTTGCACTCAAAAACAATTCAGGAGAGACAGTTTACAAAGTAACTAATATAATTTGGAATAATTTAAAGGGAATTAATAATAAAACCTTATATTAATTACTACAGGTAAATTTCATGTGCAATCCATGCAGTTCACATGCAGATGCTACCTGAATATTTAAAGAGCAATTGTTTTTAAGACTCGTTTAAAATCATTCTTCTTATTGATCATTTTGTGGACTTGTGGACTAAAGACTTTTATAGAGTTAAAACAATAGTCAATTTTAATTTGATCCGCAAATTAAATTTTATAACAGAAGTTTTTATATAGCGTAATACCAAGAGGAATATTTCCATATTTTAAAAGATTTCAAATGAAAAATAGCTGTTTGTAAATAAACAAACACCCCCTCCCCTTCCCAAAGACTTTTAAAACACTGCAGCACCAATCAATGAAAGTGAAAATATTAGTAACATCACAGAGGAGCATTTGCAGTACTCTTGAACTGTGAAAGTAATTTTTAAAGAAGCATGGCTTGCCATCTTTTATAGTAAAATGAAGAGTTAGATGGTATGTTTCATTAAAATTAATAAAAAATGCAGTTAGGTTTTAACAAGACCAGATATTCCTGATTCATTTAAAATATGAGACCTTAAATCCCAGGCAAATATAGGAACTATAGTCTAACTTTAAAAAAATTGCTCAACTGTAAGAGATACCCCTGTTATCTCCATGTTTCTAAAACACAGGAAGCTGTAAATAGAGATCACTGAAACCTAGATGTTAAGCAGGACTACAGTGATGAGAAACTAATTGCTGGTGTAAAGTATCTGATATTTTTAAATCAAGTCAAGCAATTTACTATCTTCTACAATGTTCTCTGCCAAAGTAAAGATGCCAAGAGAAAACTGAGTCCCATTCACTCTGGTTTGTCTTGCAGAATATGGCCAAAACGTAGCTGAATATCCAGCGGCCTTTCAGCACAAATATATATTTCTGGGAAGATTTAGCATTTCCTCCACTCTCTCTTTGCTTCTCTCTCAGTAGTAAGCAAGGTCCAAACCATTGGCAGTCATATAGGCTGGCTATACTTTTTACTAGAGTCAAAGGAATCCAGTAAAGTGTGGGAACTTTTCAGTATGAGGTTCTTTATTATCAACTGTGTTTCACTTTTCATACCTCCTCCTACAGTCAAAATCTCACCAGCTTCCTCAATAATAACGTGACTGAGAAACCATCAAAATTTTGTATCCTGGGAGAGTAGCAATTTCTAAACTGATGTTATGGCACTGAGAGTCTCCTTATTTCCTTTCCCACCCATGAGACCTCAGGCAATGGCCACCATTACAGCTGAACAAAAAGTGCAGAAAGAAATTACAATATTTTGAAAAAATAATTGTCCTAAATTAGGATGAAAAGTCAAAATTTTGAAGTTTTCCATGAAATGGAAATTCCAAAAAGATTTAGCTTTGGAAGCATCAGGTTGGTTCATTTAGATAACATCAAAACATTTAATGTAAATATAAAATATAATATAAAAATATAACATTAGCATTAACAGTACAATATAATATCAAAGTCAAAACAAAATTAAACAAAATAATAAAATGAAATGAAACCATTTTCAAAACCAGAAAGCTAAACAAATTGTTTTGAAATTTTCCAGTAGAAAATGTCATCAAAATTGACATGCTCCTAAACTGAATTTTTGATTTTTGATGAAACTGCACTTTCTAGTGGAAAAGTGTTTCTCAAAAAACTTTCAACCAGCTCCAGTCATCTTATTGTCTTTCCTGAAGGACTACACAGAATTCCCTTTGGGGCCTCTCCTTCTGCTCTTTAATAGGATGTAAAGTTCCATGTGAAATGCTGCAAAGGACTCCTTTTCCAAGGCTTTAAGGACTGAGAACATCCAGGCAGAACACAACGAACTAAGACTTGGAGTTCAAATCAGGTCTCCCACTGCAGTATAGGCTGTTTACCATGAGGCCAGCCTGAAAGCTGCAGTTTGAAAAGCCACACTATTTTCCATCTGGACTTATGTGAAGGAAGTGAATTACATGGCATGCTTCCTTTTTCCCTTGGCGTGCTGAAAATGCGCTCTGCTGATAGGGAGGGGGACAGGGCTGAGGGGACAGACGCTCCCAGGTTCTTCCAAACCTGCAGGAACGCTGTGCATAAATTAATAATGATCACAACAGTGCTAATGAATGCAAATATATAAAGATTCCTACCTCTTATAGGGAACAGATTGATCTATAGTTATTGACCTTGTTGGAGCAATGTTTTGAAGCTAATATATTATTGTGGCAAATGTGGTTAAGACATGAACTTCCACCTAAAAGGAATAATAAATCACTGTAGCCCTTCTCATTGCCCTAATGAGATATGTATTAACCAAGATAACTTGATGTGTTGGACAGAGAAAACAAAACACTGCATGTCTTAAATCCAAGAATCTACAGTCAACTGCATAAATATTGTAAAGAGATTTGACAGGTAAAAAACTGTGAAAACTTCTTAATCCTGTCCAAACTCAGACATATAAATCAACAAATGACATGATCAGTTCTGGAAAGTTATTGCCTATTTGCTTCATGCAGATTAATCTAGTGCCAAGATCTATGGCCACGTCCTCCTCACCTTACAGACTAATCATGTAAATTTAGCAAGATTTGGTGTTGAATTAGATGCCAAAATAAACATGGCCTTAAAGCTGTTTGGAGGCCTGGAGAAAAAAAGTGTGTATGTGTGTATTTCACAGCTTTATCTGGGTAGCACAAGCACAGAAAGATCTGATTATATTTCCAAATGCAGCAGCTCCAAGGAAGCTATGTTCAAGCTGACACAAAATTACTATTCGGTGTACAAGTGAGATAATTAAATTGACATTGAGCCTCTAAAATTCCCCTTTTAAATGCACAAATTAAAGCATTAAACAACTGTCCATGTGGGATTAATAAAAAGGAAAAGAAATCAATTGACCTCTCCCATAGGATGATTATTGCACATACTTATTAATCAATCAAAATCTTTGGCTAAATAACCTAATGAGAAATTCTGCATGAGGCAGAGATATAGCAAAAGTAAATTAACATCTCCAAATCTATCATATAAGCATTTTATTTTAAAACAAAAGTCTGTTCTTAGGAGTAACTCTGACACCTAAACTCTGAATCCAAACACTCCTGAAATGAAATCCAGATGTGAATTTACTGTGTGTCTCATGTCAGCTTACTATAGTGGGCTGGTAGCACCATGAAAGTTAAAGCTGAGCAGAGATTGGCTTGAGCTGTGAACTGTGACCTGAAGCATGAGGATTTGGCACCAAGGTTGAGTGCCAGTTCATCCCATCACTTTTTCCTTTGTGCTAATGCTGTTCTAAGGGCTCACTAAGTTAGACCCAGAAAGGATTCCAGACTGCTAAATATTTAGCAAGAACACCTCCAGATATGGGTTACTGTATTATTAACGGTTGTATCTCCTGAGATGATTTATTCTTTTAAGATTAAAGGAAAGCTGATCAGCAAGAGAAAATGATGTCCCAATGGACAACTCTCATTAGTAAAATAGGTTTTCCATGAGAAGTATTTTTACAATCTTGTTACTGCCAATATGGACAGATTAACTAAGCATAACAACTGCCCTCTTATTTCATCCAAATGATGATCTTCAGCAACTGGGTTTTACGTATTAGCATGCATAGTGTCCCAGGAATCTAGAAACAGGTTTTTTTTTTTTTAAACCAGTTGCGTCTCCATTTCAGATCACGAGGTGAAAATCACCCATGCACTGAGAGGTAGCACAAGGCCTAATGCACCAATTAAGACCCATTTAACCCTATTCTGAGGATGTGACTTTAGCACTGCATAGGCCTCATGCTGGCCATCATCATGGGGAGAATTCCACCCAGGGGGAACACGGTATGACTTGTCTCCTTCTACTTTTGCATTTTATTTTAAAATATTTTAAAGTCATTTGTGCACATACATTTGCTCTAGCAAAAGACCGTTTGTATTCATCCCACTGCTATCTGTCCCCATACTATTGCTACCCCAAGGTGGCCCTTAAAATCATGTTTCAAGTTCCAGGAAATTGGATACACTTTGCCTTTATTTGATTTGGGGGAGAATAAAAGACAATACACGGAGAACCTTTGGAGAAAGCTACAGATTAAGAGGCAGATTTTCAAAGGCACACATGTGAGGTAAGCTCCCAACTCCACTGATTTGCAGTGTGAGCTGAGTGCCCAACAGTCCCAGAGGTACTAGAACAATTTGTATAGTGGGATGCTGAGAGCCATTGAACCAAACTGTAAACTCTGTATATGATGGAAACCACTTCAAGTCAGAGGGGGTGGCAGCATCACCGGCACCTATGAACAGTCCTTTGTGCCATGGGAAATATTCTCCTAAATAAAATATACTGAAAATGAGATATCCTCATAAGTGTGATTCTTGCAACTCTCACTGCATGTAAAGATCCATCTTCATTTGTTTTCGGCACCAGGGTGGTACATGACGTGCCTGCTGGAACCAAATTTAAAAGTTATGACTCAAGGGATGATAATTAATGTGAGATGTGTGGTCTCTTCCTGGCTCTGCCACTGACCTACTAGGAGACCTTGGGCAAGGTACTTCACCTCCTTGTGCCTCAGATCCTCCTATGTAAAATGAGGATAATGATGCTCCTCTGTTGTAAAGCACTTTGTGAGCCACTGATGAAAAGTACTATATAAGAGCTAAGTTTCATTATAACTGCCTTCAGCTGGCCACAGTAACATTCTATTGCTTCTGATTATTTCTCCCCACTAACATCAGTCCTTCATCAATTCTGTACTGCACGATTCATTGAACAATCCCACTAAGAAGGTAAGTGCATTAGTAGCAGCACTAACAGCAGATCGAGGGAAGTGATTATTCCCCTCAATTTGGCACTGGTGAGGCCATATTTGGAGTACTGTCTCCAGTTTTGGGCCCCCCCCCCACACAGGAAGGATGTGGACAAATTGGAGAGTCTAGAGGAGGGCAACAAAAATGATTAGGGGGCTGGAGCACATGATTTATGAGGAGAGGCTAAGGGAACTTGGCTTGTTTAGTCTGCAAGAGAAGAGTGATGGAGGATTTGATAGCAATCTTTAACTACCTGAAAGGGGGTTCCAGGGAGGATGGAGCTAGGCTGTTCTCAGTGGTAGTAGAACTAGGAGTGATGATCTCAAGTTGCAGTGGGGAAGGTCGAGGTTGGATATTAGGAAAATCTTTTTCACTAGGAGGGGGAGTGAAGCATTGGAATGGATTACCTAGGGAGGTTGTGGAATCTCCATCCTTAGAGGTTTTTAAGGTGCTGCTTAATAAAGCCCTGGCGGGGATGGTTTAGTTGGCATTGGTCCTGCTTTGAGCAGGGGGTTGGACTAGATGGCCTCCTGAGGTCCCTTCCAACCCTAATATTCTATGATTCTAAGTCTTTGGCTATTTAGTGCCTCAGGTCAATATGTTTTGTCACCTTAGGTGTCAACTCATTTATCACGTACACACACATGCGGATGTGCACACACGTACACTTCTCAAGTGCTAGGAAAAGCAATTCAGTATTCTTCATGTGATTCACCATATACAAATAACTTTAGCCAGCCTTATTTAAATCAGCAGGATCTACCCGGAAGCCCTTTCTGAATTAACCTCATCACAGTAATTAATTCATCTTATCACACTGGTTGAATGGACTGTATGCTAACAGACTTTTTCCTGCTATTTGTACAACTCTCATTTTGGTTTAAAAAAAATAATTGTGCATGTGAGTAACAACCATGTATGTTGTGTGAAATACTTGCCCAACTGAAGGCAATGGCAAAATCTGCATGGACTTCAATGGAACACAGATTTCACCTATTGTATTCAAAACATACATGGATCATTTAAATATCGCTTTCCAAAATACATCTTATGTTTCCTTTTGTGTGCCATACTGCTCTTTAGCAGTATATTCTCTTTTCAAAGTTAAATAACGTAGAAGAAAGAATAACATAAAAACCTGGGATAGAGTTGGTTTAGGGACACAGTCTAGTCTGTCAAAGCACGAATGAAATTCCAAAAATATATCTAATGATAGATTTCGCAGTGCTCTGAGCTCTACCTGTATTCAGAAAGGGAAAGAATGAAATAAAGGTTGTTAAATGTAGATTAAAAAGTAGCCATAATATAAGCCACATTCGCTTGTGTGTGTCCAGCTGACAGTTTAGACAACAGTGATCATGTTTAAGGAGAACGAAAGAGAAGCCACTGGGTTGCAAAACACTAACACAATTCTTGGAAACTGCAATACGATTCAAGAATTGCAGATTGAGAGGAAGCATGGTCTTGTGGTTAAACCACTGGATGCATCCCTAGAAGATAAAGTGTCTGTTGTATACGGATCCCTCTGTCCCAAATTCCGCATCTGTAAAGATAGGATAATAGTATTTCCACACCATACTTATGAGCCTAAATCCATTAATAATGTTTGTGGGGGTCTCAGATATTTCTCTGATAGAGACAACATTAATTCAGGCAAGAAACAGGGGGTTGCTTGTTTATAGATGGTGAGTACAATGTTCCTATATGCATATCTGCATATGTATACACATTCTCTCTCTCACTATTCTGTGAGTTATTCTTTTACTCCCTAAAATCCTAAATCAGTGTCACAGAAAGACCAGTTAGTTACTCCGACTTACCTACTACGATACAAAAGGGAATGCGCATGAGGAGACAATGATGTTTAAAACAGACACAAGGAAATATTTTCCTAAACACAAGGTATAATTAACCTGTGGAATTTTTGGCCACCAGGATATTATAAACTAAAAATAGCTTTCTAAACTAGGCTCATTGACTTAATTATAAGTCTGAGTAAACGTAAATTGTTGTTATTTCCTTCATCACCCCTCCCATATTCCTTCTGATTTTACATCCCATTTTAACATCTTGCCACAAATTAGACTGTTAGCTCTCTGGGGCAGGGACTGTCCTTTATTCTATGTACAAACAGCACTTGGTGGGGTTGCCATCCTGAACAGGGCCTCCGGGTGCTACCATAGTACAAATAAAAAACAACAAAGAAAAGCTCAATAGAGGAAGAAAAGTCACATTAAACACAAACATTGGCACGATGTGGTTAAGTTCTGTACAAACAGTGGGAAAGGTCAGACATGATTTGGACAGTTGAAACTAAAACGGGAGAAACAAATGCAAGAATGTGTTTAGAAGAGCCAAACTAGGAGCTGTACAGCTCCTCTAAGCAGAACTTTTGTTTATTTCAAAGGGAAGTTTCAATGCAACTACATTGTACTAATCAAGCACTACATTCATTTTGTTTTCATATTACTTAAATGAGTGGTTCTCTTCCCACGTGCTAATTTATACATCATTCCAAAGTAAATACGTTCAACTCTACAACAGGATTGTCACTTCAAAATAGCATCACATCACTCTTTCTTCTGTTTTTAGTGGCACAACATAAGGGGAGGTGGTTTGGAAACCAATAATAAGCAGTAAAAAGCCCAGAGCAAAGGAAAACAAAGGAACACTGTGATGTGACCTTAAAACCCCTTCCCTTCCGTTGGTTCATCCTTGCACAAATATATTTAGTCGTTCAAAACACTGAACATCTTCAAAAAGTTTCCCTACTTTTGATAACGGAGTTTGCTAACAGAACACTTTCCACTGACACTAAATTTTAAGGCCACCATGCCAAATTGTCATGAAAGTTCAGCAGTTCAGCACAATGAAAAAATATGTATGTAATATGTTCATTCCCCTTTCTATCTTCCACCCACATACTCATCAGGCCCAAACCTACTTACAAGGAATCATGAGCACAGTCTGAGATTGTAGTTGTAGGCCTGTGAAGAGCATTACAGATGTGCATCAGATATGTCTATTACAGATATGTGCTCCATGAGATATGTGCCTGATACAGAAAGCTAATCCTGCAGACAAAAGGTTAATTATCTTTTACTCAGTGACATGAGAGTTAATTAGACTACTTAGCACCTGCCTTGTTCCTACTGGCTACTAAATTATCATTCTGTAATAATTTGCCTGGATTTAGGGCCAGATAGAGCTATGTTGATTTACACCAGCCAAGGATCTGGCCCATAGAGTTTTGCCAGACCCTGTTAGATTTGCATTGATCTTTACTGCTACTTGTAATACCCTCAATGTGCTCCCTTAGAGTAGCATTTCATTAAAGAAATCCAAATGGGTGCTCTGTGAATTACGACTCTTCTATGCACAATGTCCCTCGAGTCATATTTTTCAGTGGGAATCTCTGAGTTCACTGAGTGTCTCATGTCATATGTAAGCAGACAACTGCCTGTTTTCGGAGCAGTTTAACTCCTGCTCCACACTTTCCCAGCAGCAACAACTCTTGTTCCATGAGGCTGTTTTTTCCACAAGGTTTTTCCGGCTGTTGCGACCTGGTGCATTGTGTTGCAGAGCCATTCAGCTTTTGCCCCTCTCCAAGAGGAGAGCTGTGGGTGCACAAAATACGGCAGGAACTGCTCATCCCCTATGAGCCTGCCCCGAAGAAATGGAGATACTCCACTGAAAATCTAAACACCTACAGCTTTTCTTTTCATCAGAGGCAGCACTGTTTGGTAGGGGTCTGTGCTGTGGATCTAAAGGCCTAACTAGAGCTGACCAGGAAACAAAATCTCCATCCCACTATACATTTTGAGTGAGTTCTGGGGAGAAAAATTGGCCTGAATTGGGACAAAAATTGAAAACCTCAACATTTTCCATGGGACTAAAATGTTCCCACTGCCTGGGCTTGTTGGCTCTCCTACTGCCCTCCTGGCAGATGGGTGCGGCTGCCCAGTTCACCAGCTGTCTGGGCTTGCCAGGCACCACCTGGATGCCTGGGAGAGAGGCAGGCACAGCCCGGTTCTCCACCTGGTAGGCAGGCTGCCAGCTCCCTGCCAACTGGCCGGGCAGCCAGCCAAACAGGCAACTGAACACCCTAAGCAGCTCATCAGCCCAGGGAGCTTGTGAGCCAGGCATCCTAGGAAGCTGGGCATGCAGGTATCCCAGGTACCTGGGCACCGGCCAGATGTGGAGTGAGGCAGCCTGGGAGCCAAGCAACTCATCAGGCAGGGAACCAGACAAAGTGGCTGAGCAGCCATCCAAAAGTTTCAGTGGAATAGATTTGTCCGCATGGAATATGGAGATTTCACAACAGTTTGACCAGTTGTAGTTGCAACCTTGTTGGCACCCAATTGAGGAGCAATATGGCTCCATATAATAGGACTGTTTTTTAAAAATTAGAAGTTACACATTGTTAATAATAATTGCATTAAAAGAATGTTAAAATTGCAAAATTAAGCACTTGGAAGTTAGGAAAATTAAGGTTGACCTTGCAGCTCTTATTCAGGCTCTTCATTAAAAACATGCAGTCTTTAAATACATGACAACATACTGTTCTTTCCACACGATCCCTGCCTCACTCAGCGAACAGGATGGATCGTGCCCAGAGAATCAGTGTTGTGTTGTGAAGGAGGTAGCTGTCCATAGGACTCCTATCTCCTTAGTTACAGGAGCTGGAAGATACACAACTGAGATAAGGGATTGCAGAAAAAGAAAGGATAGTCTCTTGGTTAAGGCAGTTGAATGCTGGATTGGATTCTATCCCTGCCTCTGTCACAGATTTCCTATGGGATGCTAGGAAAGTCAAATTTTTCACAGATGATCCCTAATTGCATGTTCCTTGGTTTTTCTTTGTCCCCAACTGGAGACTTTTCAAACCCAATAATTCTGCTACCAATCAGCAGAGGGGCAATACTAGTATCAGAAGCTGGGCACTGGTGTTGGAAGAAGAGGTAACAGTACTAAACAAGATGAGTTTGAGCATCACAATCTGGCCTCAAGTTCTAGATCAATAAATCCCACAATACCAAAATTTGTCACTCTTACTTACCAAACTGAGTACTACATAACTCCACATGGGGGGTCAATTGAAATGGATGGACTGGAATGACTTCTGGAGTCAAAGAACATGGAAGGGTGACAGTCTGGACTGCAATATTTAATTTTTTTAAGAAGCAAAATTCAGTTCTTCCTTATTGGCTAGTTCAGTGTATAAATATTCTCCAACAATTAAATATCTTAATACCTTTAATAAAAAGTGCCAAAGAAGGCTTAAAACAGAGTGATAAGAAACAGACACAAACATTGAATAATGACAAGGTTTTGTTACAAATACATTAAAACTTTGGAAAAACAGAGTTGACTCTTGTCTGTCATTAGTGCAATGTAAAAATGCAATATTTGAACAAAGTTGTTTACCACTTAATTGTACAAATTACTTCAAAGATAAAAGCAATACCCTTTTTGTGCCCTATTTGTTATAATCTTTGAATAACCAGTGTGTGGTCATGAGAACTTAATCCTCATAACAGTCATGGGCCAAATTCATCCATGGTGTAACTCCATGTGTTGTATTTCACACAGTATATTTAATTTTGCTTTAAAGCACAATACAAAGGGATCATTCTTGTCCTTGGATGCCCGTGAGCATAGGTCGCATTGATTTTGACGAGTGCTCGCTGAATCCAAAGACGTTTGGTCCATCACTGATGACAATGCAATAACATTTAATACCTATTTGGTAGGAGTACATTCATGTGTGTAAGTACACAAAGTGCCTAGCTACTGAAAATCATACTCCTAGGGTCACATGTGGCCCCACGTGCTCCCACTGAAGATAACAGGACTTGCACATGGATAACAGAAAGCAGAATGTAATGCGTATATTAACCTATGTCTTAAATGCAAAAATGCTACATTAACATAACATGATTGCACATGCAAGCCTTACAAAGCCAAAAATTTAAAAGCTAACATTTAATATGAAAAGTGTGTATCTCTTCTATGCACTTTGTGATGCAGTCTTACATTATGTAATCACACCCTATTTCTCTAATACACTAGCACACAATCTTTTTCTAGGAGCTTGGATTCACAAGTATGTGAAGATGTGCAAGATAAAACACAATTATAAATATAGAGGTTTTATGTATGTGGAAAATGGCAGAGGCAATGATGCACTGTCAATCTTAACTTTCACATTTCCTGATCAGAGGGCTTAACTGTGCAATCTTCACGTTGAACTGACAGTTTTCTGCATTTAATTTCCTATAGTTTCTTAAAAGGAAAAAGAACCCAGTTCTACAACAAACAGATATCAATTAACCAAGGCCAACTAGAGCCAATCAATGTCATTAGCAGCCTGCACATTTGCAGACTTATCAAGCACCAGACAGTCAGTGAAGAACGACTGCCTCTTATTATTGTCAGTTACATTCCTCACCTGTGCATGCACAGCAGCTAACCTTATCAGTTTAAGCATAAACATGGCCAACCCTCTGGCCAGCGCTTCAGGACCCTAGCTCTACTTCCAAGCTGTGTAGTTGGGAGTATTATTTGCATTATAAACAAATCTAAAATTTTAGATCTTCTAAAAACTATTTCCAGTAAACTCATCTAAGGCCATAAGCCCTGTTAAGCCTTATATTGTCATTTTCAACTGCACAAATCATTCCAAGTAGAAGAATTTGAGGGAGCCCCTAGAGCCCAGAGGGCTGGCCGCAGGTGGGAGAGTGCAGGTTAAGAGGCAGAAGTCAATAAAGTGTATTCTTACATTCTTTCATAATTCAGAAAACCATTGAAAAGGTTTTGCTTTAACTTTACTGAAGAATTCACCTTTGGGCGGAGAACCACGCCAGGAAAATGTCAGCCCAAAAAAGAATGCTTCAGAAACCTAAAACCAGGAACTAATAATAGAAAGTGCTGTGATCTCAACTGCAGCTGTCATTACCTGCTAAATTGATATGACAATTAAAGCTGCAGCTGTGTTACTTAGACATTACCTTTAAAGAAAGAAACATTTTGCTCAATACTAGGAAATTCTAACTTATAGCTTGATCTGTTGGACTGTGGAATAGTCAGTTTCCCATAAGAAGATGTCAAACATCCACCCATTGCTTGAAACATTTAGATTTAGATGGCGGGAAAGAATCCTGCCGTGGCAAGCAAAGGGAGTGGATGATCTTTTCCATCTGTAACTTTTTACAACTCTAATTTTTTTTTGTAAGTGCCTTTTCATGAGATCGTGGAGATAGATTTTAGACTGAGTCACATATTTACATACAGGAAAAACAAAAGAAAAAGGGCCACCATTCTAAGATCTTCTCTGGATAATTGTTGGAGCAGTTACAGATCACCATCAATTTTGAAAATATAAGCGAAGAAGTTTTTCCAATTGCCCGTTAAAATTAAAATAGATAAGTGTATTTAAACAAGTTAGAAAGAAATACCAAACATTTGACACACAGGCTGAAACTATAGATTTGATCAAAATTTTCTGATTCAATTTTTAATGAAATCTTTATGTTAATACTGAAAATTTCAATTAAAAATTCACAAAAATATTTGGACAAAATTTTCACAAATTCCCCCCCCCTCATATTTTCAACCAATTCTGATTTATTAAACAGAAAGCTTTTGCTGAAAAACTAAAATGATGAGAAATCTGAAAAGTAACTTTTTAGTGGTTACACAAAAAAAAAAAATCTGAAACTAAAAATGCAATGCAGTGTTCTGTTCAAACTGTATGGATCCAGCTCATGGCCATGTTGCAGTACAAAGGAGATGGGGGATTCAGTAAGTGAAGGTTTGACACGCTGTGGCTTGACAAAGCCCTGGCTGGGATGATTCAGCTGAGGTTAGTCCTGCTTTGAGCAGGGGGTTGGACTAGATGACCTCCTGAGGTCCCTTCCAACTCTAATATTCAGTGCAGGCTTAGGCAAAAAGGAGGTATAACAAACTTCCCCCCATCCACAACCATCAGCACAGGTCCCATGTGGCTGCTAGAAGGTAGGCTAAGACAGAGCAGCCTTGAAATTGTGCTCACTACTGACCTGACGTATGCTGGTCCCTGGGATCAGGGAGTTTACAAGCCCAGAGAATCTGAGCCAAAACATTAACAAGAAAAATAATCTCTATTGGCATATGCTGTGAATCTGACTGAATACTGTCTGAAAATAAGTGAAATCAGTCTCTCTCAGTCTTCAGGATTGACTTCTTCATGTGAAAGACCAGAGATGGTGAACCTGGAGGTATCCACCCCTTGAACCAGAGGGATGAGAATACAGATATATATGATACACACACTGTTCATTGCAAGGCCTACAAAAGAAAACAAAGATTTTTTGTAACATGCAATCATAATCTAAATTCTCCCATTTTTAATTTTGCCAGTCGGACAGATGTGTGTTATTAGTCAAAATATGCGATAAGCCAGACTTTAAAAAAAAATCTACTATAGCTATGAAAAGAAAGGGTAAGACTGGTAACTTTTAGAGAAACTTAGGCCAAACTTTTCAAAGCTGGATGCCTAAAGTTAGGATCCTAAATGAAAGTGGTGGGGTATCTGGAAGAACTGATTGTCCAGCAAATCCTATCCAAGATACAGGTGTTCAGCACTCTGGAAAATCAGGCTCCTTTTACTTACATGCTTAATAAAGATTTATAGGAGCCTAAACTGTTGATCATCTTTTGTTAGGATTTTGACTTTTTCATGGATTCATATCATTTTATAATCTGAGGAGGTGACACAATGTTGTAGCAGGAGATAGACAGGATTTTTAAAAATATTTTTCAGTATTTCCATAGGACATGGCCATTCTGACCAAAACTGAATTAAAAAAAACACATTTGTCTATTTTTTAGGCACCTTGTTGGAAAACGTATTGTTCTTCATGAACACTAGGATTAAGGATGAATTTAAACATAATATTTTCTCATCAGTAAGGCAGACAAGAGTCTCAACACTGCAAGTCGATCCTGAAAGTTATGAAAAAAGTGGCTTCTCTTGAGACAAGCTTGGTACAGCTGTGGCATCTTGAAAGTATCCCTTTATCGCACCTGGTCAAGTGACTGCCTACAGACAACTAATTTCCTTGTTCAAGTAATGTGCAGAGTGCATACATGCTTCCACCACCAAATGGAGAATTCTGATAACTGATTGTCTACTATAATATCTGGTCACCATTTTCTTCTTTTAAATACTGTAGACTATTTGCAAAAATTTTCAAACAACGATCAACAAACTTTATGATGTGAATATGCATGTTTTCCTACCATCTTCTATAATCGGAAGAGGGCCAGAGACTTTTTTCAAACTGAAATGTTCTTCTTACAGTTTCATGTTACAGCCCAGAAAGTTTGAATCCCTATGAATCACATTTGGTACATGGAAAGCTGCATCATAACAATATAACTGTTATAACCGATGCAAGCAACGGAATGCTAATTGTCCTTCTGCTGCCGTCTGACGTCCTCTTAGCATGCATTACTGCAAATACTGCATTTGTGTGATTGGTCGGTATTTCTACATTGCAGATCATCCCTTCACAGCAAGAAACACATTCCTGTTAATAAAAAGGAGATTGGTAGACAGGAGTGGCTGCAGAAGTATATAGTGTATATGTTTTCAATTGCAGGAGTTATTACTAAACACACACACACACACACACACACCACCCCCCGCTGAGCAGGCGACAGTTTTCGTGTCCCAAAAGAGTTTAAGATTTTGAAAAAAAATGTCCACCCTGAGTCCTGACAAAATTCAGAAAGTTTTGTGACCCTAAAAACCAAAAGAATTTTTGTAATGGGATCAATCAAAATGTCTCATTTAGATTTTAACTTAATTTTTAAAAAAAAATTCCTATAAATTAACTAATATTGTGAAATGAAAAGTCCTTTCAACAATTTCAGTTTTCCCCCCCAAAAAATTAGAAAATCAGATTTGTTCAAACTGACCCTTTCCCACAAACAGTTTCAGTTTTGGAAAAAAATCAACATTTAGCAACAAAAAAAAATATTTTATCAGAAAATTCCCAACCAGCTATACTAATTACTTCTGTCTGGTAGCCTCTGGTCTGAGTTGGCGTATCCGTTACAGCTGCAAAATCATGTACTGCAGTGTTCTCGCAGCTCAGATTATCATGTATTGTAATTAATAGACTCCTGTTACCATGATATGATGAGAGTTAACCATGTTAGCAATGTCTGACAGATTGCCCAAAATATTAGAAAGTAGGGAAAGCTCCCCCTATTTATCATCTACCTATGTATTAAGCGCAAACATACTTTTGAATGTTTTGTTGTCAGACACTTTTTAATGAAAATAGACACTATGATCATGTTTAATTTCTCTCATAAGCTTTTACACACCATCCCATATTTTGATCTTAACATTTGCATCTCCTGTCAAATTTCCAGTGCCAGAGAACAACTGTTAATGTTCACTTATCTTCACTAGTAGTTTATTTGGGGAATTATTGAAACTGATGTTCCTTACTTTAGCATGTGAAGATGTAGAGCACACGCATTCCTGCATTGCAGTTTGCACTGTATGTAAAGGCACAATAGTATATCTTACAAGATAAAATGGAGCAGAAGACAGGCTGGAGTTCCTAAAGATCATATACTTCCCTCAGTCCATTAACATCCATTGACACCTGTCTGTGCTCAGATAAAGGCAGCATATATATGTCCTTTCATATTTAACATACAGATTGACTGTTATTTTCAAGAAGTCTGAAATTTTACACTCAAAAATCATTCAAATCTTGCTAAAAGATTTTACTAAAACACCAATGTCTGAAATATCCTTCCAGCTCCGTATTATATATAATATAAAGCATACCAACTATTTTACCTAGAACGTTGCTATACTTTCTTTTCAAAAACAAGAGTTATAGTAAAGATGCTTGCATCAGTCATTACTGTATAATACACTACTACACAACTCTTCAACATTATACTGTACTGTAACATATTTTAAAAAATAAAGATATTAATTTTTACAGTGGATGGGTTTATACCATCTAAAAAAGTAATGATCTGTAATTTTAGCAATTTGTAATTTACCAGATCATAAACTTAGGTCATATCTGAAATGGGACAAAAGCAAGATGGTAATAAGAATGGCATGGTTTTAAAGTCTGGTATCTTGGTAATCAACTTACCAAATGTTGTAGTACATTCTTCTCCACTTACAAATGGTTGTGACTAAAAGCACCTTTCAATTCACACCCTCCACATTACTGTAATAATCTTTGTGCAAAATAGGCCTTTTGAGATATCATTTAAAAACTAATAACCAACAGATCATCAATATTTTTGTGTAATGTATGTATGACGTACATATTGAAAGTTATGAACATAAACTGAAATTATGATTAGTGTGTTTACCAGACAAGTCTGTGGAGAGGGTAAACTGGTTTCTCAAAGACAAATGACAAACTGCCACCTCTAGCCAGGTGTCATCAAAGTAGATTGGCAATGTGACAATAGTACACAGCTTTTGTTTAAGTCCCTTATGGTTTCTAAGACATGGGTCCTTTTAGCTTACATCAGCCCCTTAATATAGCAGGGCTTTTTTGACACTGCTGTGCAAAGGGATACAGCAAGCTCCAAGCCTAAGTCCAGGGTTGTTCTCTTTCCATGACTTACACTGGAAATTATTCTTCTGACTGAATAAAGCTGAACATGGTTGCTTCCAGAAAGGTCACTACAAAGCTAGGTGCATCCTCTCCAAAGGGAAACTGTACTCCTTTTATGAGCAAGCCAGACAATTGCCACCTAGAGAAGGAATGGCCAAGTTTGAAATGGAACTCTGGTCCTCTACAAGGTAGCTCAATGCACTCCTGCGAGATCACCAGGAGGAGGCAAATTATTTTTTAAATATCGATTGATCCTTCCAATGGTCCTTCCTTGCAACTATAGCTTAGCTTCTTCATAGAAAAATAGGAAGATGTGCTAGCCTGGCTCCTGTTCTAGAACTTTGACTTCCATTACTAAAATATTGTCATGACCCACAGGCCTCAAACCCAGGTCCACGGGGTTTACAAGAGCAGCCATGCTTCAACCTTCCTCTTGGCAGCTTGTTGACAACTGCTGACCCAGGACCCATGAAGCCCAGCCCCAGTTTGTGGCTCCGCCCCTGATGTCTCATTGGTGGAGTCCCAGAGCAGCCAACTGGCCTGCTGGTTCTACTTAAGCCAGCAACGGAAAACTGTCCAAACAACTGGGATCCACCTTGCTCTGGACTGCATACCTTGTGCCTCCTGCTCCCCCGCTTAACTTCCTAGAGCCTGACCTGGCTTGGCTCAGGACATCTGACTTGTGGTTCTGATCTCTTATTTGTCTCCTGCCTCTGATCTCCCGGTATCCTGATGCAGCTGATTCTTGTATCCTGACTGTGGACCCTGACTCTAACCCTTAGGTCTAGCTGCCCAAGACCCAGCTCTGGCAAACATTAGATAGTCTCATTTGGCAGGTGTCATTCACGCCAGCAGTGGTTATCGGAGCAATGAGTGTTGAACAGGACCTTTATTTAGAAAATCTTAAAACAAACATTCGCCATTACAAAAACTGATGCTTACTTTCTGACCAATCTCTCTGTGAGGGTGACAGCCAACAAAACGGCATTCATCCCTGGTTGCACATTTTTTGGTGACAGATGTACTCCTTCCATGGCTTGTGAAATGGTGGACTGTCAAACAGTACTGTGTATCTAAGAAATAAACCAAAGCCAGGTTCATTTTCATGCAAAGTAAGTTCCATCACATACTTTGAAAGCTTTCGCTAAATGACAAGTTACAATACAATGCTTGCACTGAGAAAAGTTAGAGGTTGGGTGGGGTTTAGAGCAGTAAGATGGCATTCTATTAAAAAACATTTGTCATTTCACAGTCACAGTGTATTAGCTAGACCATTTGGCTCCTATGCCACAACTTATAAGAAAGGCCACTGAGGTGGTTCTACCTAGTGCTTCAGCTCCAGCTAGTTAATTTTAGCAGCTGCTATCCTTTCCCGCTTGCACTCCCTTCTCATTCCTTCTCCCCTCCATTCAGACTTATTTCCCTTTTTCCTTTCACTCTTCCACCCTATTTCTCTCCTAGCCGCCAACTCTCCTTCTTCTCACATTTCCCCCCCCCTTCTACCTCTCTTTAGGGTACATTCCCTTTCCTAGTTTCAGTGTCTGTGCTATTCTCTCTTCTAAGTGTGATCTTCAGGCCTTATTACTTATTGTCAGATGTTTCTGCACTACCAATGGATGCACCAACATGACACTTTCCATTTTGAGAGTTCACATATAAGACATCTGAAACCACATACAGCAATGGTTTATGTCTACAGCTTAGCATAAACCTCACATTAGACCTTTTATAGAGCTGTATTTTATAAAGTCATCCCTAAATAACAAATCTGCACTAAATATTAGAAGTAATTGTTTGAGCTCCTATGTTAACTTTGCAAAAGACACTATACTTGAGGGTAGTCTTGGTAGCACCTTTATCTTTGACTCCAGGGCTGAATTCATAAATTAGACTCTTGGAGACAGTACTAAGGCAACAGCTGGCTTTGGAGAGGGGAATATCATTTGAGAGGGCAAAATGTTTTCCAGCCATGTAACAATGCTGGGTAAGTTAATGGCTAAGTTAAGAGAAAACTCAAACAAGGCCAACATTACATTAAAAGTTTAAAAACAACGTAATAAAACTCTTTGTTTCTTTACAAGCACAAGGAAAACAGAAAAAAGAATTGGAAAATAGGAACCCAAAGTATCTTTACAGACATTTATGATACATATTAATCTGGCATAAAACTACAAAAAGGGAGTACAAAATACAAACATAAGAAAGGCCACACTGGGTCAGACCAATTGCCCATTTAGCCTAGCATCCTGTCTTCCGACAGTGGCCAGTGCCAGACACTTCAGAGAGAATAAACAGAACAGAGCAATTTTCAAGTGAGGCATCCCAACACCCAGCCGCAGCTCCTGGCAGTCAGAGGTTTAGGGACACCCAAAGCATGTGATTATGTCCCTGACCATCTTGGCTAATAGCCATTGATAGACCTATCTTCCATGAACTCATGTAATTCTTTTTGAGCCCAGTTATACTTTTGCCTTTCACAACATCCCCTGGCAAAAGGTTCTACAGGTTGACTGTGTGTTGTGCGAAGAAGTACTTCCTTTTATTTGTTTCAAACTTGCTGCCTATTAATTTCATTGGGCAATTTCTGGTTCTTGTGTTATGTGAAAGGATAAATAACACTTCCCTATTGACTTTCTCCACACCATTCAGGATTCTGTAGACATCTCTCATATTTCCCCCCTTAGTCATCTCTTTTCCAAGATGAAGAGTCCCAGTCTTTTTAATATCTCCTTGTATAGAAGCTGTTCCATACCCCTAATCATTTTGCTGCCCTTCTCTGTACCTTTTGCAATTCAAATATATCTTTTTTTGAGATGCAACAACAGAACTGCAAGCAGTATTAAAGGTGTGGGCGTACTACGGATTTATATAGTGGCATAATTATATTTTCTGTCTTAGTATCTATCCTTTTCCTAATGGTTCCTAAGTTTGTTTTGACTGTTGCTGTACATAGAGTATTTTCAGAGAACTATCCATGATGACTCCAAGATCTTTTTCTTACATGGCAACAGATAATTTAAACCCTATCACTTTATACGTATAGTTGGGATTATTTTCTAGTGTGTATTTACTTTGCACTTATTGATATTGAAATTCATCTGCCATTGTGTTGTCATCCAATTTAGTGACATCTCTTTGTAACTCTTCACAGACAGCTTTGGACTAACTATCTTGAGTAATTAAATGGAAGTGTCAGCTAGGACTGTGCTTTGATCATTCATTTTGAATCTAGAATGTATACAGGGCTAATTCAGCTGTATACATAATCTCAAATCCTATATTCTCCACTCAGTGCACACACATCACTACAAGACCTCCATCCATCCAGAAACATGACTATGCTTTAAGAGTACAGTACTCTAAAATTCCTCTAAAATCCTTACTGCAATCCAGCCAACCCATGGAAATGGTCAAATCACATAGCAAATTTCTAGTTACACACATTCTACCGAGCAGCTTCCTTATTCTATAAAAAGATACTTTACACAGTACTCATTCAAATACATATTAAACCTAAAAATACAAGGCCTTCAATACGACTTGAAGCATTGCTTAGCACATTCAAATGGCTGGAATAGTCATCTCAAGAGAAATCATAAGACTCAGTGCTACTAATGATACCCCAAGGCATCAGTGTGATGGTATGTTAATCCTACATAACTAGCTGGCCACGAGATGGTTGAATCAGGGGAAAAACAAAACGAAATACCTTAAAGAATCTCCCTAAGACAGGCACACTTACTTTCAGGACACCATTTATCTTCAGCCCATCTGTTGCAGTTGTAATTGTCGACTGCATTTGCACACGTGAAACACTTAAAGCTGTTTGGAAACGGAGTGGCTTTAAAAATATTAAAAGTATATTAAGTTTGCAAATATAAAAAATGAAAATGTCAAAACAGGGCTTGCTTTTACATTTATTAGACAAAAATATTTATATATAAACATTTGAATACATATATACACATATACACACATTTATACACATACGTGTATAACCGCAGCATATACAGTTCATGTCAATCTACGGGGTAATAAGAACTATTTTATACCTTACCATAGGAGCTTTTACTTCTTGTACTATCATCATCAAGTCTTAACTTTAAAACATTTTCTGGTCTTTTCATTCTCTCTCACAATCAAAAACACTGTTTAAATGGAGAAAGAGTGTATCACTGCACATTACATATAACATACAAGATACACGTCATCCATTTGTATGTACACAGTCACACAATCTACATTTAATCAGCTTTTGCTTCCCTAGATGTGACAGATTCTGCTTCGAAACCAGCTCCAAATCACTGCCCCCAACTCTGAGCAAGCGGTCGCCAATAAGGGATTAGTGAGATTGGTTTCAAATTCTGTTTTTATAGTATTTTACCCAGACACATATGAGTTTTAAAGCAGCTTGGCATCAAACACGCCACCTGCTAAACATAACTACTTTCCCGCTTTAATCCTTTATATCACAGAGACTATAACCCACTTGGATACATAGGGAGAGAGTAATTTGAGTGCAAGGAAAGAAGCAGACATGTGATGCTATTACTGACAGCTGATTCCACAGCTACTACAGTGGAATCAGCTTAATTACTTATTACTTAATTACTTTCATTAAGTACTAACTTTAAAAAAGTGTTCAATACATCCACCTCCCTACAAAAAAGCAGTACAAAAACCAGAAAGAGCTAGTCCATTGCATACGTTTACATTGTACAAAATGAAGTCATTTTTGAGACACAAAAGCATCCAAAATCTGAAAATGTTTTCTTTATTATCCAAGTACAAATCAAACACTTCTCTCCCTCTCTGCTCAACTTCATTCACACTGTATCTCAAAATGTTAGGAATAATACTGAGCAGCCAGATGAGGCACCCAAAGGAATGTTTTGTTTTAAACTCTAGAGGAGACCCCAAATGTCTAAGAGAAAGCCACTGTATTTTAAAGAGAGAGTCCTGAAAACGAGGGGTAACATTAGAAAAGCTGATAGGTGAAATATTAACCTATGTTCTCAAATACAAAAAAGCCAAAACTGGCTACTTACGGTCTAGTAGAGGTCTCACATTATAGAAGTTGATGTTCTTGGCTATAGCCCAATTCCCTGAACGGATGAAGATCTGAAGAAAAGCTACAGCCAACATGCGATAGAATAATAGCATGCTGACTAGAATTGAACAGGGAAATCTGAAATACTGGTGCCTAGAAAAGAAGAAACATGTATTATGACCGAGGAACCATAAAAGATTGAGAATGTGGTGCACTGGACTTCATGTAAACTTTATTTCAAACCTTGACAATTCAGTGCTTGGACCTGGACTGCTAGTGTCTGTAAGCATACCTTACTAACAATGCTGAGCCACTCAAAGCTGATCACCTACTGCCTTCTACTGGTTAAGATCTTGTACAGTACAGCTACATTTCTACAATCAGTATTGTAGTGATTTTCGTTACGCTGTTAGTCAGCTACATGATGAGTTCACCCAGGCAACATCAGTCTTGGAAACGGCTCATAAGGGTATGCCTACACTGCGATACCAAACCCGCAGCACTGAGTCTCAATGCCCAGGTCAGTGGACAGGCGCGTGGGGCACGATCTGCAGTGCTAAAAACAGCAGTGAAGAAATTCTGGCTCGGGCTGGAACCCATGCTTCAAGGGTATGTCTACATGGGGATAAAAGCCCCATGGCCTGGCTTCAGCTGGCCCAGGTCATCTGACTCAGTCTTGTGGGGCTACAAACTGCTGTGTAGATGTTTAGCAATTTTTCAGCCCCACCACCTGAGCCCCATGGGCCTGAATAAGCTGATCCAGGCCAGCCGTGTGTGTTTTATTCCTGTGTAGACATACACTGAGACTGTCCTCCTCACGAGAACTCAGAGCCTGGGCTCCAGTCTGAGCCTGAACATCTGCACTGTTATTTCATAACCCCGCAAGCCAAGCCCCATAAGCCCAATTCCACTGACCTGGGCCAGCCATGGCTGTGCCACAGGTCTTTTACTGCAGCCCAGCAATAGAGAGTGTCCTTGGAAAAAATACTTCTTGTAACTTGCTTATAATGTGAGTTTGACCAAATTAAAACATTTGTAGACAAAGCAAGATGCAATCTCAGATATAATTTTTACATCAGCAATGTAAAATCGCAATACAAAGGGCCAGATCCCAGCTGGCATAAATTGGAATGGCACCCCAGACATCAATGGAGTTATGCCAGTGCAGGATCTGGGTTAAAATTGTGAAGCTTGTTTTTCATAAGTTCACTTATGACTGGCATGGTATTTAAATACATGCTTTTACACTGTAATGTATCCTTAAAAATACATTCCTCAAAGCAAGCCATTATGATAAACACAATCAGAGGGAGAACCGTCAATAGGATTCTGCCATTCCTTTACCCTGGTGCACTTAAACTTGGCCTCTTGCAATACTGTACCTAACAGGTCCAATTGTCATATCAGTCCCACCAAAACTCTCTTTTGTACATATTCAGCTTTGTGTTCAAACTTTTTAAGCAACTGCTTGCACAGAATATAGGACTTCAGTGTGAACCTCTATCTCCTGGGCTTATGCACATAAATCCTAGTGCTGGTCAAAATAATTTCACCACTCAACATTTTTCTGTGAAAAACAGGGACACATTTTTTGCTGACATTTTCACAAATGACTCATGTTACTTTTGTTATTTTAGCCACTTTCAATAAATTCTGCCCCATGCATGCACAGGAATTAAGTCCTTTTCCTTGCATGTGCTGGTGCTAGTGCTGGGGAACTATGAGTGCAAGATTTACGTGTGCATTATGGAGCAAAGCCTGTCCCCCGTCTGCATGGATATAGAGGATTCCAGATTCAATGGAACAGTGACATTCCGCAAGGAGAAGGGTAGGGTTAGGATGGACATCAGGTAGCCCTCAGGGGCCCACTGCATACAAGTGTGTAGCAAACCTTCGAAGACAGAGCAGGGATGGGTAAGGAGAGCTGATTCGTGAATTCTACAGTCAAATCTACTCCACGTGGTGGGGGAATCAAAGTGCCATCAAGTCAACTCCCAGCTGGAAGCTGCAGGAACAGCAACTGTGACACATGAAAACTCAGGGGGAGAGGGAGGGGCCCAAGACTTTCACTTACAAGACTTTCTTCCTGCTCCTATGCTTCAGGTGGGACAGCAAGCAGGAAAGAACTACTTCAAACAGGTTCTTGGCCTGCAAGCAGTCAGTGGCAGAAGATTGGTTTTGTGTACTAGGCCTTACTGACACTGGTGAATGTCGGTTTTTTCATTTATGTTTATTTTTAGGGATATTTTAGCAGATATTTGAAAAACTGTTTTTGCACCACACTTACAGTGTCTCTCCAGGACTGTTTCCTGTGGACACCCCAGGTCTTCTTTGCACTGGAGCCCAAGGAGTTCACAAACAGGTCAAGAAAAGCATCTGAAAGCACCAAACAGTGCCTTTGTGATCATCGTTATTCTATGCACAGGGAAAGAGTCAGCTCAGACCTAATGTACCTTTAATACTATTGGTAATAAAAGAAAAGAACATATGTACCTAGGCTGGACATGTGCCATGACACATTTAAATTATATAACCCTACTGTTCACTAGACAGTGCCAAGCTAATAGAGATGTACAGATTTCCCACTTTCCATTATACCCTAATCTCAAGGGGAGGTTGACTCAGTGAAAGCAAAAGAGAAGAAGCAAAAGTTTTGATAATGATATACCACAAGGACAAAAAATTTCCTTCTTTAGCAAGAGAAGAGAACGGCACAATAATTTCTCCATCTGCTCTATCTGATCAAAGTCCAAGTAAAGACTTAGGGCCAGGTCTTTACTCCAGATGACTATTTGGCTCTTAATCTGTAGTTTTATTTCTCAAAGCTATCAACAGTCCCTGTGATTCAAGATGGAGGAACTGATCTCTAGCAAGATAATCCCTGGAGAAAAAGAAAAAGAATTCCAGTTTCCAAGACAGAGATTAATAATGAGGCGTGAGCTAAACAGCTCCCCAACAGTTCACCATTCAGTGAAACAGGAAGACAAACGCATTGATCTAAACCAGAGCCCAACAAATCTAGGATATAATCAGAAATTTTTTGAAAGAGGAGTACATGTGCTCATATTGCATTATTATGAGACTGCTACTTTAGAAGACATAATGCATAATAACACCACATCCAATACATGCAATAAAATCTACTACATATTGTAAACACAAGCATGGTTTTGGCAGTTTTGAGCATTTAACACATGGGACAAGTGTACATGTCATGAACGAGACTTTTCTGCTGGCAGGGCATAAATCAACATGACATTGCATCACAATGCTGTAAACCGATTTCATGATGCATTGATGTTCTATAGCTGCTGAAGTTTATTTAAGGACCCTTTAATAATCTACAAACTAGATCTGTGGAACATAGGATTATCCCATGGAAATCAGAACTAACAACGGAGAAAACGAGTTGGTGACCCTCTCACATCTCACCAATATCCCAGTACTTTATCTGGCTTATTTTGTCCTCATTTAATCCTTCTTAGAACGAATGGTTTGCACCAACACTTGTTAAGCGAGCAACAGTCCCCCCAAAGCTCTCTGTGTATTCTGCATTATTTGCTTTTATTTTAAGCCCGTGCTTGAAGAAGGTCCCCTGGAAGAAACACCAGTTATATTCTGTTTCCACCCTATATATTACAAATCACTTGGCTGATTTCTCTGTGTCAGTTTTTGCTCCTGGATTAACATTTTATCCCTGTGTTGAAAGATGGAAGCTTTTCAGTTCCTTTCCTCTGAGAGACCCATTGAGAAATGTGCTGAGGTCCCTCTTTGCTTCACCCACCAAGATAAAAAAAAATCCTCAACCTTATGTCTGTTCCGAGGCTGCTCTAATTTTTGCCAGGACAAACTGGCCTCACTACAGGGATGACACAAAGTTACCTTTATGCCTCCACCTGAACCCCTGCACCCTTTAGACAGGCAGCATGACATGTTTACTCTCAGGTCAATTTGGAATGTTTGCTTCAAATCCGTAAGGGCTAAATACTTAATTAGGCCCAGAAGGCTTTGAACACTTTGGTGGCATTGCCACAACTCAGTTGTTTTTTTGCCCCAAATGCAAACAACTTTCCTTCCTTTCTTTCATTGAATAGCTCCCGCTATGCTCTTCAAATACCACAAATTGTTGCTTTTACCTAGTCAGGCCAATTATCATCACACAATCTGGACTTTAAATGTACTTCTGACAGCTGGGCTAGCAAGTCTATTGTTTTTATGCTTACTCTGTGAAGGTGAACTGCTCTGTGAGCAGTTTGTATTGACAAACTGGGAAACATTGGCCTTTATATAAAGAAAGATCCATAAATTGGTTAACTTTGTCAAAGGGACATGACAGTAAACAGAAGCACAATGACACCTGGGCCAGCTTTCTACAAATTCAAACCTCCCCCACCCTATCTCAGTTCCCATTGTTCAAACCAGATAGCCTGTGGTAAATGGAAAATTTTAGGGAATAAAACTACAGAAGGGCAGATTCTCATCATGTGCAGGCAAGGTCTTCCTCCCAGGACACCCCAGACACAGAACCTCAGGATCTCCCTCCTTCCCCTGGGACTCTTCTCTCCCTTTCCTTCTCGAGAAACACTGCTCAGGAGCCAGCATCTCCTGTTGGGACTGAGGAATCTAGCACACAAGCGGGGCCCTCTCCCCATGACACCCCGTCCCCTTCCTGGCCCTGGCACCATGAGATGTGGGGCTTCTTAGGCCAAGGTGGAGAGGCATGCAGGCAGCAGAGTGGCTCAGAAAATAGTATGTCCCCACTCCTGCAGACACCTATGATGTGAGTGATATTAGAAATGGGAGTAATCTCACTAAAGCAAAGTTGCTCATAGTCATAAGCATTTGCAGGATTGAGGCCTATATTTGTATACACACATACCCCATGAGTAGGATTGCCGACACTCCAGGATTGTCCTGGAATATCCAGGAATTAAAGATTATGTCATGCGATGAAACCTCCAGGAATACGTCCAACCAAAACTGGCAACCCATGAGAAAAAGTGATATCCATGTAATGTGATGATTTATCATGCACCTTTTACTGCCTAACCTGCTCGCTGCCTATTGATCTTCAACTTATTCTTAAATTGCAAAGCTCTAATCACCTTTGAAAAGCTGCCTTTTCCCTCCTTCCTTCCCTCACTCCCTCTTTTAAATTTAGAACCTGCCATGGGAATGTTTCTTCCTCTGTTCTACAAATGTTGAATTTCCTCAAAGAACTACACCTGCCCAAGGGCATGGATGGGCAAGCAATTTGGTCCTGGGCCAGTAACAGCTTTTATGTACAACAACTGTCATGACTTTAAAATCTGCATCTGCCCACCCTAAAGAGCTGAAAATGTGATCTTATACCAATCAGGAAGAGGAGATTACTTACCTGTAACTGGAGGTCCTACAAGGCGTGTAGTCCATATCTGTATTCCACTGAGGGTTTATGCATGTGTGCCATGCATCTGGAGCCAGAGAATTTGAAAGTAGTAGTGTCTGTTGGTCCACACATGCCCTTGCTTTGCCTCATGGTTTCAACCGAGGCAATAAAGGGCAAGGAAGACCAACCCTGCCTCCAGTTCCTTCTCCACCACAAATTGAACACAACCGCAGCAGAGGGGAAGGAGAATGGGAAGTAGAATACGGATAGGGACCTTTGAGTAATGGCCACCATTGTAGTCCACTGAGGGAGATCAACAAGTGGTATCTAATTTGGAGGAGGGTGCAAGGAAGAGCATGGAACAAAGGACCGGAGGACAGCCACACCGAACAAGGCATCTACTGCAGATTCTTGCACCAAAGCGCAGTGCACAGTGAAAGTATGTACCGAACTTCACATGGTTGTCCTATATATGTCTGGCAGCAGTACATCGTGCAGGGCGCTTGTGGTCAATGCTTGTGCTCTTGTGGAATGGGCTCTCATCCCAAGGGGTGGAGGCAGTCCTGACAACCAATAGCAAAACGTAATGCATTCCAAAATCCACTTAGAAATCTTGTGTGTAGATCCTGTGCCCCTTAATCCTTTCAGTTATAGCGACAAATGATCTAGGGGTTTTCCTAATTGATTTTGTTCTCTGTAGAGAAAAGGCCAATGCCCTGTGGATATTAAGGGACTGAAAGCACCACTCCTTCACTGAGGCATGAGGCTTTGGAAAGAAAGCAGGTAAGTGTTGGGCTTGGTTGAGATAAAACCAGGATATAACCTTTGATAGAAACTTAGGGTGTAGGTGCAGTGCGACTTTGTCCTTATGGAACATGGGGAAATGGGGGCCCACTATCATGGCCTCCAGTTCACCTACCCTTCTCACGGAAGTAATAGCTAATAAGAAGGTGACTTTCATGGAATGAAGGGACAGGGAGCAGGAAGCCAATGGCTTGAAAGGTGATTTCATTAATATCAAGAGAATGAGCTTGAGGCCCCACTGGGTGGGAAGGACACCCTTCCAAAATCGGGCATTCAGTGGATGTATAAATCTGCCTCCCACTGAGGGAGGGGAGGAGGAGGCAGTGATAGCCACTATGTGGACCTTGATGGAATTGAGAGCAAGTTCTGATGTCTCCGAGAACAGAAGGTAGTCCAAAAAAGGGGAATGTCTACATCCTCAGGGACAAGACCCCTTTGTTGGGCGAAGGCGAAGCGCTTTCACTTGCCCAATAGAAATGCCTCATGGACTCTTTCCTGCTGTTCGTAAGGATGTCTTGTACCGCCACTGAACATTCCCATTCTAGCAAAGATGCCCATCCAAAAACCAAGCTCTGGGATGAAGCGTCTGCAGATGGAGATGCCTGATCCTGCCGCTAGGGTTCTGAGAAAGCTGGCAGGCTAAGTGGGGCTTAGGCATGTGCAGGCTGTCATGTGGCCAAGAAGGGATAGGCAAGTCCTGATCAGAACAGAAGGACCGTGGACCACTCGGACAATGAGTTCATGCAGAGACTGGAATCTGTCCCTCAGTAGGTAGGCTTGTGCTGAGACTGCATCAGTGAAGATCCCTATGAAATCCAGGGACTGTGTAGGAACCAAAGACGATTTTTCAACATTTACACTTACCTGCCAGGGAGGAAAGAAGTCCTAACATGGAGGTCAAACCTCAAGCCTCATCTCTTGATCATGCTGCTAGTAGCCAATCACCAAGATAGGGGACTTCAAGGATCCTATAATGCCAGAAGTGGGCCGCTTTGATGGAGTAAACCTTGGTGAGGACCTGTGGAGCAGTGGTGAGTCCAAATGGTAGGACCCTGTATTGGAAGTGCTGAGGGCCTACTGTGAATCTCAGGCACCTTCTGTAGGTTGGATGGATGTCTGTATGAAAACAGATGTCCTGCATATCTGCATATCGAGAGTGGTAAACCACCTCTTTCTATAGAGCCTCTTTCTAGTGTCTCTTTCTAGTGACAGTATGAAGGTTTCTAAGGTGACTTGGGTTTGCAGATGAAATGATTAAGGCAGCAGAGATCAGGATTGATCTCCACCTGCCCTTTTTCTTGGGTACCAGAAAATAAGTAGAATAGAACCCCGTGTGCAAATAATTCAGAGGAACACATTCTATCGCTCCACTTTACAGTAGGAAGGCTACCTCTAGAGTGAGGATGTTGTCATATAAGTGGTCCCTGAGGAGGGATTGGGACTGGGGACGTGGATGAGGTAGTGTTGTGAACTCGATTGTATAGC
>ML675620.1:50361521-50378615 GCA_007922155.1 Mesoclemmys tuberculata
GATCATATTGGTCCCTTCTGACCTATGAGTCTATGAGTCTATTCCAACCTCTGCTCCATTGATACTAGACTGAATGGCTCCTTCTCCAAAACTGGCTCCAAACGCCTACTCAAGTGTGATAGCAGTGAACTCCCTCACTGAAGAGAAGAGCTCCAAAGGATGATAACAAGATGAGGGTCCATCAGGAGTGGGATACCAGTGGCTTCTCTGCTGCCATGAAGCTAGTGGTCTCTTAGGTTACTTGTAGTAGCAGTAGGGGATGGGTAGTCCCTACACTTCATCCAAATCCTCAGTGATTTCAACTCAGATCCTGGTTCCAATGGTTGTACCATCAGAGCCGGTGGAACTGTACACACCATAAGGGAATGGATGGAAGCATGACTCAACTGAGGTAAGTCCTGGGCTGGAAATTGTAGCTCTCTACATGCCAACAGCAGAAGAAGGCATGCAGATGTCAGTTCTCCAATGACGAAGACTTCATGTGGCTCTGGAGTTGTCACTAACCTCCCCAGTGTCAGCGGCACATGCTCCATAATAGGAACCAGAATTGGAGCCAGAGGACTGTCTCAAAACTGATGGTTCCCTGGACTTCAGGGGGGCCAACACAGAAGGCATGCATGACTCAGTGCTCAGTACCAGCAGATCCGCCGGTCTGCGTGATTTCTTGTCCTGTTTGTGAGCCCTGGAATGCGCTGCTTCTCTGTAGCTGGAACTCATGGAAGGCACATTAACCTTCTTAGTCCTGGACGGGTTACTGCCATGCTTACGCACATGCTTCCTTGCCTCCCGAATAAGCCCTGGCCTGGGTTCCGTAGTATTGGTACCTCTGGAACCGGATCAATCTCTGCAGTTGGGGGCACGCTCTCAAGCAGTAGAGGCAGCATTGTTGCTCATCACTTACTGAGAAGAAACGCAGGCAGGAGAGACAGATCTTGAACCCAGGCATCTTCAGCATAATCCAGTAACGAGGCATAGGTGCTGGATCGGGTTTGGGCAGGAAAGGGGGCACCGGTAAATAGATTCCCCAAAGTCTCTTTTCTCCTAAAAACTACTACTATACACTAAACTACAATAAAAACAGCAAAAACTAGAATAAACTATATACAATTCTAAAATGATGTGGGTTTTGTTTGTGTGTGTGTTTTTTTTTAAAGTGCATCAGAGACAAGAGAACACTAACAACTCGGATCATGCAGCAGCGAGAAGGAACTGGAAGCACAATCATTCCACCCCACCCTTTATCACTTCGGTCAAAACTATGAGGCAAAGCAAGTGCACGTGCGCAGAACAACGGACACTACTACTTTCAAATTCTCTGGCTCCGGACATATGGCGCGCATGCATAAATCCCCCAGTGGAATACCATAGAAACCATCACTCGAAAAAGAACGAGACGTTTCCCATTTAGCAGGAAGCTTTTACTTTCCTTGTGGAAAATCAGAAGGAAAGGATTTATCCACTCTTGCTTCAAATTGAGATATGTAGACACACACATTTTTCCTTCTACCTCTGAAAATATTTGAATGCTTCTGCATTTCTCTACTTCCTTGCCTAAATTGCTGTATTTATGAGCTTAAGCTTCTTTCAATATCTCATCTAACTATTTTAACACAAGGGTACTATAGAAGTGAAAATTATTATTATATATTAAAGCTGACTTAGCACTTCAAACTGTCAATGGCTTATTACTTCTTTCCTAAAAGTACTCATAAATTAGACTTTTAGTTTTACTATTTTACACTTTTATGGAACTTTTCATTGAAGAAAAGCACTAGATCATCATTAACTAATTGAACCTCAATACCTCTGTGAGGCAAGTAAAAATTAATATATTCCCTTTAGATATGAATAAACTGAGGCACAGACAGCTTAAGTGCCTTAAATAAGGATCATATAAAGCATCATCTAACAAGCTGGAAATACAATCAAGGACTCCTGACTTGCAGTCTCCTGTTGCAGATATAGACCTGGCTCCCTCCTTTTAAATTATAATGTTCTACATTATTACATACATCGTTTATATATTTCTCTATTCTCTCTATCCTCCTATTTGTTTCTGTCAAACAGTTGCTCGGTCATTAGGTAAAATTTATGGTACCATTAGTACCATAAAACAACAGCTTTGTTCCAATGAGCTGAGATTAAATCATTCCTATCCAGCATAATTCATGTAGTGATACAGTTTAATATTGCATGTTCCACAAATAGTAAAGCAGACTTGTCCAGAATTATGGGCGGAAGGAGAAGGGAAGGCAACTAGTGGTCCAAAAACAATGGACTGGATCTTAAATCTGTATTGCTCCACTGATGTTAATGGATTCATGCTGATTTACACCAAATAAGGATCTGACTCATCATGTGTAATGCTGAATGGAGAAAGGAAGTGCGGAATTGCTGTTGATTTTTAAATACAAAATAAAAAAAACAAGAGTACACTTCCTTCATTTTTGATGCTTTTTATGTTTTAGGAGGAATTCTGTTTCCAATTCAAATAAGGCCCCAATGACATAGATCTAGATGTAGTGCAAAGATTATGCACCTACAACCCATCTTGTAAAGAAAGTCATCTAGGCAATAAAAACTGAGAACTTGCCTAAGGTATCCTTATTTGTCATTAGTCAAAATGCTATCTTAAGCTTTGCTCTAAAGAATTACAGCAACAAAACAATCTTCAGCCTCAACAATGAAAAATAAATAATCTTTTTTGTAGAACAGTTAACATTACATTTTAAGGCAAAATAGCATAATTATGATTAAGCAGGTCAGAAGATATGGCTTGACAGCTTTGTGTCATTATTCATAAACAGTATTTCTCACAAGCTTCACTCTCAATTGCATCTCCCAAGCAAGATTTCAATAATTTACCACCTTGATTTCAGAACTGAAGAGAATGCTTCTCTCACTCTGGTAACCCAACGTGACTGATACGGAGGGCAAACCCTGATATCAGTCTCCACTTATCTACACCTAGTCATTGATCTCATTTCATGACACTTTGGTTTTTTTCCTCCTCCGGCAGAAAGCTGATGACAGTCACACACACCAAAAAACCGGGTTCCCTCTACCCGGCCTTTTCTATTCTTCCCTATTACAGCTAACATTTTCCAAGTCAAAACCAGTTCAGAGCAGCATACATGTTAATGTAAACTAGTGATGCCAACTTCTGCTTTGAATAAGTGATAAACTCAAATTTTTAAGAAGGGAGACTTTCTTGCCAGAAGGTTTCAGTGAAAGCATAAGATGTTCCAAATTAAAAATTAATAGCTCCACTTTTACAAAGTGTCAGTGTGCATTTCTTTCATGTGTTTCGTGCTGCAAACTGGAACAGCCACATTCCTAACCCTACAATCCTTTTTCTTCCCCACTACTAGTTCATTAATAGGAACTTTGGTCTCTTATCACCTACTTCTGCAAAGGTCAGTTTTAGCAACACACTGGTTATGTCACTTTCAACAGAGAACGCAAGATAGAACAGTCCAGATGGAAAAAATCAGTGCCTGGCTTCAGCACAAAGCAAACATGCAAGATCAACTTTCAAAATGTTTCTGCCCTTAGTTTATTTTGTAATCTCGGAACAAAGAACTAGGCAAGAAAGAGTTAACTTCCATTTTCTATTTGAAAAATGAGATAAAAAACCAAACACAGCATGCTACAGAGAAATATATTTGTTCTAATGGCATGAATGACCCTAAATGGACAGAATAATAAATAATACATTACGTTTAAATAGAGTCGGAGATTATGGAAGCAATTTACCAACATTCATGAATTTAGCCAACAGCTTGTGAGGCAGGGAAACAATCACATCTCAGTTTTACAAGTGGAGAAACTGAAGTAAGAAGATTGGCTGACTTGCTTCGCGTCACACATGAAGCTTGTGGCAAAGCTGGGAATAGACCTCAGATCTCTCCGGGCCCCAACTCACGCTTTCATCTCGACACAATCACTGACTTCAGTGAAATGTCTGCACCTAGTCAGCACAACTGTACATTCTGCAGTGTCCCAGGGTCCTTAAGTTATGCTCCTTTGTATATTTCCTACCACATTAAATCTATAGTTTGACTGAATATGCACTAAGTCAGTTTGTTGTACTGTTATTCATTACATTCTGACCGTTTTTCAGTTTGTCAGTGGAGATTCTGATGGGAATGGGCAATGCCTGAAAATATAAATTCACATGGAGATCAAGGGCTCAATTGTTCCCTGCATCCAAGCTCTACTCAGCACAGAAGGGAACATCAACTAGGCAGTTAAGGGTACCTGTTTCTGCACTGACAGACTCCCTAGCTCTGCCGTGCCCCCACCAACCTCTCCCAGTCTCAGTACATCCACTCAGTCCCCCAACACATACCCCACGATGAGGGTGGGAGAGGAGGTTGGACTTTATGAAAGTGGGTATCTCCGGGCTGCCAACATTAGCCTCAACAGGGCAGAAGCTGGCCACTTTGCACGACCTGAGCATCACAAAGTCGCTAGAGCAGAACTCCAACACTACCCCCCGGGGGCTGCCAAGAAATGTAGTGATGTTCCCTCAGCCACACTGAGCCTCACATTCCATGCAGAGATGAACGTCAGTTGAGAATTTTATTTGCATGGGTTTCATCAGCCATCTTTAGCTGGGCTGTTTTGTTTGCTGTTGCTCATGAGCTTCTCCCCTTCCACTCTAGGCTTGCAAGTGAAGCATTGAAGAACAACAGAAATTGCCTGCAGTTCAACAACAGACTTTGTGATATGGAATGTGGCATGGCTGGAGTTCAAGATTTATAAAAAAGGCCCTTTTTTATAGGAGCAATGCAAAGTCATTTTTAAGGGTATTTTAAAAGTTAGGTTATGAAAGTGAAATGAGTGAAAAACCAGCTACACTGAGTAAGCATTTAACAGGATCATGTTCTAGGAAAAAATCTGAAAACCTGGCGAATGTCACCAGCAGTTGCAGAATGATTACACGCTAACAAATGCAGTCCATACACAAGACTTGATGTGCTCTTGTTTGGCTAATTGCACTCAGTGTTGGAGTAAAAGCATCATGTTTTGGCAAATGTGGTCTATCCCAGTTTATCTCTAGAGCTCTTGCTGTTTGGCAAAGCAATGATCCAAACACACAAACAGGTGAAAGTAAAACTAGGCAGGTTTATCCCTGGAAAATGAAATTTTATTGTGATGCTGGCATGCTAGCACAGGAAGCATGTGTGCATGCAAAGATGCATTCAGGTAAGTTTTCTGCTTCAGGAGACTTGCCAGCACAGGACCATGGCATGCACTCTGCTATTCTAACCTCAGTAGCAAGATGTCCACTACTACCAGGTAGTTTGCACTGCTCATCGTGTTAAGCTGGGAGAGGGGACATAGCATGTACCAAAGACCAAACCCACCTAGGAGATTCAATGCCTGGGCCAGTATACTATCAACATATATGTCCTGGCACTCAAATGCTACAGAGAAATTCTGCAAAGCATCTGAAATCCCATGCAGAGCTGTTCCTAGGGGGTTCTATAGTTGCCGATAATCTCCTGTCCTGTGAACAAACAGGACGGATCATAGCGCTATGCTTGCTGTTTTTCAGCTGTTTAGAATTTAAAGTCCAAATGGGTATTAAACATTTTTATTGTATCTACCCAACCAAGCCAGGGCCCTTTTGTACTAGACACAATACAAACATGTTGTTATAGCAGGAGCCACAAGATTGTGCTGCTACATATAGTCTTACAAGTTCTCATTTTTTAGTTTGCGAGGAAGTTTTTAGTCTCTGAAGGAATGCTGTCCTGTTAATTTTGTTATGTAGAAGTCCTTGGAAAGAAGTCATGACAGACAAAGTTTGCTCTCCACTTTATTTTCTATATTTGGATGCAAGTCAACGGACAGCGTAGCTTCCTGAGAACCAGACATTATATGTGGGCTGAGATTTCTGGAAGAGACGACTCCATGGCGGCGTCTGTTGCAGGAATGGTGAATGTGTGTCAATAAAGCAGATTATTCCTGGAATCATCTATGTCATTGATATCTCTTCCACTAATTACACAGAGATTTCTATTTATCACTGTACACGGGTGATAGATAGATAAATTGTAATCAGATCCATTTATCCATACTTTCTTGGGGATCCTATTTCTGAATTCCAGAGGATAAAATGAAACCCAGATATGCCAGATCCAAGACCATCCCTCATTTTGCCCATGTCTAAATCACAGATTAAAAGTTATGCATAAGGTGTCCCTTGTGCACACAATGGAAAATCAGTATGCCTATTTGCACAAGTAAGGGTTGCAAATCCAACCTGCACTCTCTCCGCTCAGTATTCAATTATGTTTCATTTGTCTTAAAATGTGAGCTACAAGAACTTGGAAAACAGAATATAAACGTCTGGTTTTACATTCTTTTATAACTTCCTATCCCAAAACCCTTCTTTGAAACACAACAGATACCCTCATAACTTCTGCAACAACAGAACACTAGAGGGACTATTTCTCCACTTTTTCTCCAGCAGTAAAGCACAGGAACATTAAAAAAAAGAAGTGCCCAATCAAGATGCTGGCACTAACTAGCCCTGCATTTCAATTTATACCAAAAAATTAATCCTTGGATTCTATTAACAGGGATATACTGAGTGGGATTTTCATCAATTCCAAGGCCACAAGGGACCATTGTGCTCATCTAGTCTGACCTCCTATATAAGACAGGCTACAGAACTGCCTCAAAATAATTCCTAGCACATATCTTTTAGAATTGCCAGTGATGGGGAATCCACCAATATCCTTGGTAAATTGTTATGATGAATTATCCTCTCTGTTAAAAATGCATACTTTACTTCTCGTCTGAATTTGTCTAGCTTCAACTTCCAACCATTAGACTGTATTATCCCTTTCTCTGATAGACTGAAGAGCTATCATCAAATATTTGTTCTCCATGGAAGCATGTACAGATTGTAATCAAATCACCCCTTACCTTTCTCTTTGTTAAGCTAAATAAATTGAGTTCCTTGAGTCTATCGCTATAAAGCATGTTTCCTTATCCTTTAATGATTCTTGTGGCTCTTCTTCAAACCCGCTCCAATGTGTCAGCATCCTTTTCAACATGTGGACACCAGGGCTGGAAACAGTATTCCAGCAGTGGTTGCACCACTGCAAATACAGAAGTAAAATAATCTTTCTGCTCCTACTCGAGATTTCCTTGTTTATGCAGCCAATAATCGCATTAGCCCTTTTGGCCACAAAGTAGCACTAGAGCTCATGTTCAGCTAATTATCCACCGCTCTTACTATTTAACTACACTTACCTTCTGGATTCGACAGCAGTTAACGGGAGATAAGCAAGTTCTGTAAATCACTTGCGTATCTCCCGTTGATTTCGCTGCGTCTGCTCCGCGTGCCATCCACACTGCGCTGCGCCAACAGGAACAGCATTCCCTTCGATGCAGTGCTATGCCACTTACCCGGGTGGTTTTCTTATGCCAATTGCTGAATCAACTGAGCTGGTCTACACAGACCGCTCAGTCGATCCAGAGCAATCAACCTGATGGCGGTGAATTTGCTGCCGTCAGTGTAGATCCAGCCTCTGTATCAGCAGCAAATTTGATCAGTGATGATTTTATGTTTTCTCCCAGTCCATTGATTAACATATTAAGAATGTAAGGTTAAGAACTAATCCCTGCTAGATTCCTCTAGAAACACCCTTTTGATGATTCCCCAGTTCCAGTTAAATTTTGAGACCTTTCAGCATGCCATTAATACTTGTCTGTTACTGTATATATTTTATGATTTTAGATTTTGAAGTCCCTTCTAATGCACTGGGACCGACCACAAGGACCATTTAGGGGTGCCTGTTGGGTCCTGCTCTGTAATTCTGTATCCAGAGAATCAAAACTCCATTGCAATAACCGTAAACAAATTGCTCATGATCCTGCTAATTTATATTACGTTTATAGAACTTGTCACAAACTTATCTCCAGAAAGTTAGTTATGAAGAAATGTTGCTCCTATGCACTACAGCAGTCACACAGCACTAGGCAACTGAAAAAGAGCCTGTATTGGCTTTCTGCCTAGGAAAATGTTTTTCCTTAGGGCTGGAATGAGACTCTCTCTCTCAGCTTGTATATGAATAGTACACAGATGAGCCCCATAGCAACCCAGGGTGACTCAGAGTCACACTTTTTACCTGGGTCCACCCTGGATATCCAAGGAGACGTCAATTATCTCACTCCTTAGAGGTACAGATAACTTCCTTACCCCCAATGCCAGATCAGATCCGCAGACTGGCATGTCGGGAACATGGCAGAAACAAGACCACTCCCTGAACAGGAAGGGCTGGGGAAACTAGTGGCCTCATAGAGCCTGGTTTCCCCCTCCAACATACAGGGCAGTGATCTGGGTAGGCAATGCAGCTGCACAAGCAAAACAAGCACCCTCACAAACATCTCCAGTGCACGGCATCTGCCTAGGCTCAAGCAAGCCCAGCTTTTATGAAATAACCACAAAAGCGTATTTTTGTAAAATTAAGTGACTGGAAATTTCAGGTCTCCAAATTATGTTTCATGGCTCACACGTTCTTATGTTTATCAAGTGAATTGATTTTAAATCAGAAATATGTTGGAAGCCAGCGGTGAAAAATCCTAGTTATATTAAAATCATTGGAGAAACTCCCATTAGATTTAATGGTGCTAGGATTTCACCTATGATGTTTGTTTTCTGAGAGGTTTACTAAAAGCAGCAGCAGCTAGCTAATTCATATAAAAGCTTGTCACTTAAAAGTTGTGGACCCTGCATGGATGTGTATCATTATGACATAGCATAACATGTCACATTTAATGTAGCACAACTAATTTCAAATAAAATTACACACAGTACCACCCATTATACCTATCAGATAATGCAAATGTTATTGTACAAGTTTGAACTCTTCCAGATTTCTCATATAGACACAGGTTCTGGCAGCTGACTGAAAAATACTGTCTCTCTCCACTCACATTCATCATGAGCTCAAGAGATTGCCTCAGCTCTCTTCTCTGCTGTCTCAGAAATTCCCCTTTCCCCTACAATAATCTCCTAAATGTCTCTACCCTTGAGATGTCTTCACTGGACAGCGTGCAGACCTCTTTTTCTCAGATAAGCCTGGGACACCTGACGCATTCATATCATGCATTGTTCTATGGTTTTTCTCTCAGAAGCACTTTACATAAATAGATCCGTCTGGAGTAATGGATACACCAATTAAAACTTCTTAAAATGTAGTAGTAAGCAGCCTATTAAAAGTTATGGAAAGAAATATTTCCACTATGAAGCTTTCTGTATGCAGTATACACTGGGGACTCTTTCCACTTGAACCTTTTCATTCTCAGTACTTGCAATCAGAGAGAGATGACTGGCTGGAGCTGATGAGAGTTACCAGTGCTCTTCTTCATTCCTCCTAAATATATTTGATATGCGTGGCAGAATACATGACAGCATTTGCTTTTTAATTAGAGGCTTGCATACAAGGTTCAGATCCCCTCCACTTCACAATAAACACAAGTGATGGGGAAAGGAGAAGCAGTATTTGTTTGTTTTTATAATGTTTGACAAGTGCTAAATGTTTCCCATGAATATTAGTGAACAGATGAAAAGTTAATTTTAATTCCTTATATGCTAACATTATTGTATCGAGCACAGTGCTAATGTTATTGAGCTATAACATTAAGAGTATGGAGGGAGGGGTGGGAGAGGGTTCTTGTTTTTGCTTGCAAGGCAAGAGGCAGCCTCTGCTTTGTGTGTTCAGCAATCAGTTCTGCTGAAAGTCAACTTACAGTAAGGTGGGGCAAGGTATATGTGTGTGTCTATCCGAGGGAGCAGCCTGTTTTCTCTATGTGTTTTGGGGTCCATGCAAGGTTTCATTATGAATTCTCACAAATAAAGTAGATAATGTTGCAACATTCCAACAAAGGTAATTATATTTCTCTAATTTCTCTGTATGTATGATGTGAACATAAACACTACAACACAAAAGCATAAAGAGTTCATTTAAAAAAAAAAAAAGGCTGTATCTCTGGGACTGGTTTCACAGATTTCCTGCCCAGAAGGAACTGCTAGATCACACAATCTGACCTCATGTATAACACAACTCTTGTTTCACACTATCCAACTTTACAATCCAGAAAGCGGAACATAACAAATGGCAGATCACGCTGCTTGGTTTTCAGGCTTGCTAGTTCACAACTATTTCAGTAAACCATTGTTCAGCACAATTTACCTTTTCAATATAATTTATTACTTTTTGCAGTGTAGGAGCAAAATGAATTGCTTATACTGCTGAAGTGTGTGTGAACATAAATATCTCCTATTTGGAAGTGTCCAAACGTTTTGCTGACAGGTATACAATAACTGCAACTAGAAAATACAAATATTGCTCTGCTCCATTCCACTCTAAGGGTCAAATCTTCTAGACAGGCATGAGCACACAACAACTTCTACTCACAAAATTCCACTGGGACAATCTGGTGCTAAGCATTAGGTTTTGTACAATTTTTAATGCTCCTCCCTCACCATGAATATCCTACCTCCAGCCTACTGAGCTGAAGTTGTAGTTTATTCCAGGAGATACAAGAAACTTAATTAACCACTGCATATGCCAGCTGCAAGCGAGACCTGGCTTCCATCCTCTCTGGGTTTCTAGGCTCATTTGCTAGAGTGAATCATCCGAACACTCATTCCCAGGGTTCACAAAGAATCAGAACATCCATCAAAGATACAGGGCACTTCAAGGTGCTCATTGTCAAATCCAAACTAATATTTATTTTATTAGAGACACAAGGGGGTGTGAAGAAATAGCTTTTATTGGACCGAATTCTGTTGGAAAGAGACAAGCTTTTGAGCTTATAGAGAGCTCTTCTTACCCTCACTCACTTTGCCTCTCTATTACCTTGGGACCAAACAGCTACACCCCCACTGCAGACAACATTTATTTTACAGTATAGTTCTCATCAGTGATTCGCTTTTCTTTTAAAGTCTGATGTGAAAGGCAGAACAGCCTGCACAAGGCTGGGAGTCCGGAGCACTTGATTTCCAACCCCAGCTCTGCCAGTAATTCACATGTGAACTGCAGCAAGTCACTTTACGGCTTAGTCTCAGGTTCCTTTCCATGCCCCTGCCTCTATTTGAAGAATACAAATCACCACACCTGGCCCCCTCCCATTCCCCAGATATTAGAAGCAATCTCAGCTTTAATTTAGTACTTTGCACCATGGAAGGAGGCGGTCGGCTAGTGCTAGCTAGTCTTTTGCCTGTGGAGAACTGAGTTCAAATCCTCTTTGGAGTACAAATCAAAGCGAGTTTGGGGGCTTTTTTCCTAATTTATCTGTGCGCATGACTGACATTTTCTGCTCAAACAGACATCCACCATATGGACTGCCTTTCTCAGTGCTATGTACACTCCTCTTCCCGCTCAGAGGCTGTTTATCTTTTTACAAAGTAGTCCCAATCAGGCAGAGAGGATTTCCCACCAGCAGGGCTGGCTGCAGCATGCCCTTAGCTGGGAGGAGCCCTAAAAAAGAGTTCTGTGCGTGTTTGCTCTGCTCAATCTTCGCGCATGTATCAGGAACGATTGAGCCAAGTGCCCCTCTCAACCTCACGGACAGAGGCCCTGCCAGAGTTCCAGATCCTGTTGCATTCCTGGCACAATGACATGCAGAGGTTGAGAGGCCTAGACACAGGTACAGAAGGAGCTGTACATATTACATTGCTTAGGGACCTGCCAAAACTGGGTTTGGCACTGTCAAGAACAGACCCTCATGCTAATGATGATGCTACAAAATCATTGGCGGTTCCCCTGAATATTTGTTCTACTGCTAGACATTTTTTCCATTATACAAAAAAACTTCTCTCCTTCCCTACAAAGTGTATGCACTCTGAGAAATAGCTTGATTTTTGGAACTACCTCCCCAATGGTAAGATGGAAAAATTCATTGCCTCTGCTTAAACTGGAAATCTTGAGTGAACTGGGAATGTCAGCAATTTGAAGAGCAGTAGCACTTTTCTTGTGAATAAATGCAGCCTCTACAGACCCTGCTGACAATGGCTAGAGTTTTAGCGTGCATGCCAAGATACAGTAACAGTAACTTTAAGGCTTGCGCAAGTTAGAGCAGTGACCGTTTGGCAGTATCAGTCTTCAAGGACCTTCTCTTCATCCCAATGTTCTCTCCATCCCATGTTCACAGACTCTGAATTTAAGTTTGGGATTTAAATAAAGACCTGAAAAACAATAAATTTTACCTACTTCTGAGATGAAATCATTAGGTTTTCATCATTTCAACTACAGGTGGTCTGAATTGGAATATCAGCTCCAAACATACATCAGATTTGCGGGAAGGTGGGGTTTAGAGATGAACCTAGAACCAAATTTCACTGTTTGACCATATCTCTAGTTTTACAACAAAACCATATATTAGTCCAGCCTTAAAAGTTAAGCAAAGATATTATTACCTTTAGACTATCCTGGGCCTTGTTTCTTGTTAGTAATGGAACCCAAACCAGGCATGCTCTTCAAGGATGGAACCTTTGGTTCTAGTGAGGTCTCACCTTCTATAATACTTGTCTTCTCTCCCACCCAGCCTTCATTCCAGATTAAACATTAAAAAGCAGCTGAGATAATCCTTGTTATTACACTAAAAAGTCTCTTGAAAAATAGGCTGCCTGTTTAAACTGCAGAAAACAAAAAGTAACTTCTTTGAATACTTCTGAAGAATTATTGCCTACCACCAGTGACTTCATTTATCAAGTTGGTTTCACAAGTGTAATGGTGTGTAACCTGAATTTGCTACTATAAAGCTTCCTGAATCAAAGTGCAAGAACAACTAGTGAAGTTTAGCAAAATCTGGCATTTCTTATACTTAGAAACTAAAGAGAATGCAATACCTCCATTAGTTTTTACTTCCTATTTTTTTATTAAAAGGTAAATAGATCTACTGACAGTACAAGGCACTGTTTTACATAAGGCATAAGAGCATTAGGTGTTCAAGAGAATATACTGTGTTGCTGGTTATGGGTTAGTTTGAATTCAGACCATCATAAAAGCTATAAGAGTTATTTGTTTTTAATCAATTCTTTCCTCTTGCTCCAACTTTCCTTAGATAGTTGTGTTCAGCTATAGCAATACAGGCAGTAAATCTTTCAACTTCTCAATTATTTGCTTTTATTCTTGAACAACATTTTCACCACAATTCACAGAAGTTGATTTAATTGTATATTAAAGTTTTTGACAAAAACACATTCTCTAGAGAGTTGCATTATACATTTTCTATTTATCAGCAAATGTCCGCCAAATCCTCCAAGACCAAGAGTGACCCAAGCACTCAAACAATGCAAGATTCCTAAACACCCACTTTCTAAAAATAAAAAGCAGACACACTCCAGGACTGTTAGCTTTTGACAGTTCCGAACCATTTTACCAATCCATTGTACTGCAGCTAAATTACAGGAGGTTTTCCTCACCACCATTGCTTTGCTTTTGTTCCACAGGGCTAAGATACTAAGCAGAGCCTGGAATTCCCGTATTCAAATCCCACAGGATGATAGTTGTTAAGAGATTGCTTTACATTTGTATCTATCTGTTTATCTATATAGTTAATAAATAAAGTGCCAGTAGATGATGATCAAGAATATTTAGCATAGCTCCTGGGTTTTGTATGACCACTAAAACTACTTGTTCTTCTGCACTGTTAAAGGCTTACCCATCAGCAGATAATTTAAATTTATAGTGTCAATCAGTGTACAGAGTGACATTAACAACAGCATTTACTGCATGATATTTGACTCAGCTAGTTAATATAACAAATAACATAGCAAATACTGCAGATACATTGGTAAATTTACCAACCACAGGTATTAAATGCTAACTGCTTTTTAATATAAGCTCTTTGGGGTAGGAATCACTTTTCCTGTGAGTGCATGTATTAGTTCCTAGCACAATGAGGCCCCAATTGATGGGGGCTTTGAGTTGCTGAAGCAATACAAATGATAAATTACAATAATGCCACCCACTGCATGGTAGATTACCACATATCTTATAACAAAGAGCATATAAACACATTGTACCGCTATTTCTTATTAGGGGGTCACATGTTAGACTGAGGCCTTAGATCATGGGTATATTTTGGTAACTTAAACCATCAAGTTTATCGTTCTAAAAGGCATGGTCATGACGGGGATAGGCTCATAGTAGTTAACCCTGAATCACCTCAAATAGAAAGCTATAGCAATTTTAAAATCCATGGCTGACTGTTTTAAAATCATGATTTCATATGATGTGGCTGGGAAGGATCATGTTGGAAAACGCTTGTTCTCTGTGCCAAACTATTCTGGGAATATTGCTACACCTCACTCTACAGCTGGGTTGTAATTCATAGCTGTAAAATCCCAGACTTGAGACTTGTAAAAGGAAATATTTCAATTTAGCAAAGCTAAATTGATGGCAATTTGTTGCCATCCACAAGCCTGTAGCTGAGTGCTATATAATGTGTTTTACTAGACTAGCTTTCAGGATTTCAAAACTTTCCTTCCTAGTAGGGTACAGCTGTAACACAATCACCATGTCTTAATGTGTCAAGGACCATACCCAAAAGAAAAGCTATTGCTTGTCAAATAGCCAAGTTAAGAACCAGTCCATGCAGTCACCTCCATACTCTCCATATTGTCATTTCTATAAATGTAACATTACATATATGCTGTACATGTCTGTATATTGAGAGGATCCCCTTTCAGCTTTAGTCTACATTAATTTTTTACTCTTTAGGATATAATAAATTTGTGTCCTGGGAACTTTCTTCCTCTCACTGTGATGTCACTTGTCTTCAAGTTGGAAAACAAAACTAGTATTGAAATATATAGTGTAGCCCATAGGACTACCCTGCTTGCTTGCATATATATCTTTATGCATTTAATTGCCTGTTTTATTATAATAGGTTTATAGATTTGTATTACAGTATTTTGGCTGTAACACAAGAAACCATATCCTGCATGATGAGCTAAGGTAAATTAGCATATACATGTTTGGGACCTTTAGCCTAAATAAGTGATGAAGAACTAAAGCATAAAGTATATATTTGTAACCTTTATCCAAGATAAAGCAGGATGCATTAAGATAGGGGGCTACCTCAGTAGTCTACCTGGGTAGACTTAACAGGTACATCTTAAAGAACATGGCTAGGCCAGAAATAACAAACGTGAGAATGAGCTAATTTTCTGTAAAAGGTATGGATATGTCATTAATACGCACGAACATGTCAGTCCATAGAATAAGAGAACCCTGATATTTTGTGGGTGAGGAAGTTAAGTTTGGACGTGGAAGGAGGGCACACAGTGCTCAGCCTATAAGTGGGGCAACCCACCATGTTAAGTTAGTCCTATCTACAGAATTCTTTTTAGTTCTAATTCAATCTACAGTTCATATCGTCTATAGTCTTATAGCTCCTACAGTCTTAGTCTAAATTTAAATCTTGGTCTGTCTTAGTTTTATAGTTCTCAGTTCTTAAATTAGTTAGATGAGTCAAACTCTAAGTTAGACCTTATAGTCTTTCTATACCTCTTAGACCTCTAGCATCTCCTAAGGTCTCCACCTTCCACTCGAGAATTGAGGAACCTGGACATCAACATATTAGAGGTAAGGCTGGTCCTTTTCTCTTACCAGCAGGTTACCAAGGAAGGGTGTGAATATATTAATCTAAGAAGTTTTAGTATATAATACAACATGTATCTCTAGAACAAGGTTATTGCCTTTGTAATCCTGATTGATTATTATCCATTTGATTATTCTTCTCTTTTATCTCAATAAAATTCTTTAAGGCTATATTTTGTTCTCAGTGTGAGTGTCCTTGTCATACATCCTGAGGGTCCTTGCAAAATTCCATGCAAAAGCCTGATTCTGGGATAAGAACTTTATGCTCTTCCTATCAGATTAGTTGGTGAGCCTATAACCCATTCTATAAACAATAATACTGAGCATCTAAAATCAAGCAACAAAAGATTTTAACTCTTTCTCTGTTAAAAAAAAACTTGGCAGCTTAACAGATGAATTCAGGGACCCAGCCCTTTTTCAGCTCTTCCTTTTTGGGGCCTCATTTAGTTTTATGAAGCTTGTATCATAAACACCTTTACACCTATAAAAATAGAGAAATTGGGGCATACTTTGCAGAACCTGTGACAGAGAATATGAAATATACATGAGCAATAGGCATCACAGACAGTGAAAATTGGTATAGAGGATGACATTCTGCCTCTCTGAGAGACTGATAAATTAGCACAAAGAGATTGAGTGCATGACCTAACACCTGTAAGTAAAACAATGGACATGTGAATTAGCATTTAATCACTACCTTTGCAGAAGAAAGCATGTGATCTACCTTCAGTAAACTAATTTGTTAATGTGATGCAGGCCATTGCAAAAACGAAGCATTCTTTAAACTTCTTAAGAAGAGATAGCAAAAGGTGAAGGATGTCTGGTTCTCAATCAGAAGCTTCAGTCAAAAGGACACAGGCAAAGATGTCCTTTTCCCAGAAGGTGTGTTGCAAAGGGCTGTGGCCAGGCAAACACTCTACCCACTCACCATGGAAGAGGTGAAAGATTCTAAACATCAACGCTATCAGCTGTAGAAATCATATCCATGCACTGAAGGGAGCAGCAAGTTTTCTTCTTCAAATCAGTGTAGTGCTGTTCACCAGAGGAACAGTTCTTTGGAAGTTTAGTTAGGAGTAATGTCTGCAAGCTGTAGCCGCCCCTTGTTTGCCAGTGTTCTAATACCACTCATTATGTTAAACAGGAGACACCAAATTGATTGTTAAGTACCTGAAGGACCACTCACACTTTATTTTGTGTGTGATCACACATGAATGGTATCAGGTTATGGTTTTTTATGTTCTGGTGAGTTTTAGAATTAAGTGTCAGAACAACCCCTGATTTTATTCAATATTTCTCCAGCTTTGACATTCTCCCAGCACAATGTTATTTAAAAATAGAAAATAAAAAGAAATAAAAATTTAAAAATTGCTGTATTTCCTCCAGAAGTTCTGCCAGCTGCTCCTGAGGCATAAATTATCTCCAACGTTTGGATATTCCTGACAGAGCAGAGACAGGCTTG
>ML675620.1:50379015-50512826 GCA_007922155.1 Mesoclemmys tuberculata
ATAAATCATGAGCAACTCTTGATTTAGTCCTAAATAGAGCACAGAATCTGGTCCAAGAGGTGAATATAGCTCAATTTCTCAGTAAGTGTGACCAGAATATAATTAATTTTAACATACTTGTAGGGGGGGAAATGCCAAAGAAACTCACCATAGTAGCATTTAAGTTCAAAAAGGGAATTGAGCAAAAGTGTGGAGCTAGTTAAATGGAAGTTGAAAGGAAAAATCACAAGAGTGAAATGTCTGCAAACTACATGGAAATTATTTAAAAGCACCATTATAGAGGTTCACTAAATATGTATCCCCAAAAAAAACCCAACAGTAAGAGCACCAAAAAAGACACCATGGCTAAACAGAAGAATAAAAGAGGTAATTAGAGGGAAAAGGGCATCCTTTAAAAACTAGAAGTTAAATGCTAGTGAGGAAATTCTGGACAGTCAAGTGTAAATCAGGCATACCAATAAAAAAACTGAAGAGCAACCAGCTAAGGACATGAAAACTAATAGCAAATTTGTTTTAAGTACATCAGAAGCAGGAAACCTGACTAGCAGTTACTGGGGCTACAGGACAATAAGATGCTATAGCATCACTAACAGAAGACAAGGCTATGGTGGAGAACCTAAATTAATTCTTTGCACTGATCTTCACAGCAGAGGATATTGGGGATATCCCCACACTCGAGCCATTCTTTTTAGGTGACAAATCTGAGGAACAGCAACAGATTGAGGTAACAACAGAGGAAGTTTTGGAACAAATTGATAAATTAAACAGTAATAAGCCACCAGGACCACATAGTATTCACCCAAGAGTTCTGAAGGACCCCAAACATAAAACTGCAGAACTACTAACTGTGTATTTAAACACTTAAATCAGCCTCTGCACTAGATGACTGGAGGGCAGCTAATGCGATGCCTATTTTTAAAAAAAAGACTCCCGAGGCAATCCTGGCAATTACAGGCCAGTAAGCCTAATTTCAGTATCAGGCAAATTGCTTGAAAGTTAATAAAGAACAAAATTACCAGATACATAGATAAAATACAAGAGGTTGGGGAAGAGTGAACATGGCTTTTGTAAAGGGAAATCATGCCTCACCAATTATTAAACTTCTTTGAGGGTGTCATCAAGCATGTAGACAAGGGCAATCCAGTTGACAAAGTGTACTTGGTCTTTCAGGGTCCCTCACTAAAGGCTCTTATGCAATAAAGCAGTCATGGGATAAAAGGGAAGGTCCCCTCATGCATCAATAACTGGTTAAAAGATAGGAAATGAAGGGTAGGAGTAAATGGTTGGTTTTCACAAGGGAGAGAGATAAATAGCAGGGTCCTTCAAGGATCTGTACTTGGACCTGTGCTGTTCAACATATTCATAAATGATCTAGAAAACAGGGTGAACAGTGAGATAGCAAAATTTTCAGATGATAATTATCCTGAGTAGTTGTGTAAGTCCAAAACTGACTGCAAAGAGTTATAGAGGGATCTCACTAAACTGGATGACAGGGCAATCACATGGCAGATGATATTCAGTTTTGATAAATGCAAAGTGATGCACATTGGAAAACATAGTCTCAACTATACATACAAAGTTATGCATCTAAATTAGCTGTTACCAGTCAAGAAAGATATTGAAGCCACCATGGACATTTCTCTGAAAACATTCACTCAATGTACAGTGGCAGTCAAAAAAGCTAACAATGTTAGGAACCATTAGGAAAGGAATCGATAATAAGAACAGAAAATACCACTATATAAATCATGCTATGCCCACACCTGAATATGCATGCAGTTCTGGTTGTCCCATTTCAAAAAAGAGACATTTGAATTGGAAAAGGTCCAGAGAAGGGCAACAAAAAAGATTAGGGGTATGGAACAGCTTCTATACAAGGAGAGAATAAAAAGATGGTCTGTTCATTTTAAAAAAGTGATGATTAAAGAGGAATATAATAAGGGTCTATAAAAACATGAACGGTTGGAGAAAGTGCATAAGTATTATTTACCCCTTGACATAACACAAGAACCAATGAACATAATAGGCAGCAGATTTAAAACAAAAGGAAGTACTTCACAAAATGGATAGTCAACCTGTGGAACCTGTTGCTATGGGATGCTGTGAAGGCCAAAAGTCTAACTGGATTAAACAAAGAATTAGGTAAATTCATGAAGGATAGGTTCATTAGTGGTTATTAGCCAAGGCTGTCAGGGATGCAACCCCGTTCTTCATGTGTCCCTAAACCTCAGACTGCCAGAAGCTGGGACTGAACAACAGGGGATGGATCACTTGAAACTGCCAAATTCCATTCATTCCCTCTGAAGCAACTGGCACTGCCCTGTGTCAGGACAGGATAGTGGGCTAGATGGACCATTGGCCTGATCCAGTATGACTGTTCTGATGTTCTTATTCAAAAGAAAACCACCACCAATACAAAACATCTTCTCTTAAGTGATGGGAAATAATTAGATCTCTGTCACCTTCGGGTGATTTTGAACAGGCTACTTAAAAGCTGCTGTTTTCTTTTAAAATGGGATACTGGTTACTGCTTCTGATAACCCCTATTTTCAGGTTAATGATGAATTTCTGATCTAATATCAAAAATTTATAAACTGGTTATCAAGGTGAATGAAAAGACAATGGTTGCAAAGTTAAAACACAGAAGCTCAAACTATCCTTTTTAACTAACTCAGAACCTCCCCACTAAAACGTGACATCACACCCCACCCTTCAGACACACATGCACAGCATCACATACCCATTGGAACAACAAATCGTTTCACTACCCAAAGACAAAGTTTACCTGAAAGTTCAGAAACAATTTCATATGTATTCCATGCACACAGATACTTACATATTGGGTCTGTTTCAAAATAGGTGCACAATTCAGTATAAAAGAGTGAACAAACGTTTGTTCCTGCTGCTCCTCTTTACTCTAATCATGATCAGCATGTACACCAATTCCAAAATCTATAAGACATCATTTCAAAATGCTATCTCCCTACATGAACACAGATGAAAACTTACCTTACTGCTATTCCACTCTAAACAGGAGGTAATTCATAAGGGGAAAAAAGAAATCCTATTCCTTTTGTGTGTAAAAGCTCTCATTCAAACTATTCACAATCAAAGCTACCGCGTGCTTTTCATAACGATACCCAAAACTTTGCACAAATTCTTTGTATGACCTTGGACGTATTTTAGGAAGATATGGTACTATCAAATTAGCAATAGAATAAATGGGACATAAAGGCAAAAGAAAAACATTGGTAAGCAATATACTAGGATCTCTGAATGCAAGAGCTATCCCTTGTACATGGAGTCTTTGGTGATACTCCCACATCAAGAGAGTTTTACAGCCTCTAAAACACAAGGCTATACAGATTCTCTTCATTGTTCACAAACAATTATAAAGTACATGCAAAGAGAGGGACTGTCAGGAAACAAGGAAGTGAAACTATTTCATCAACTAAAGACTGCATTCAGATTAATTTATATAGAAGAAAGTAAGACTATAAAAGACAGATCTCCTCAAATGGTCTTTTCTTTAAGTTTGGAAATCAGTATTCCAAGACATTAAAGCCAGTCTTCATTAGAAAAAATAAACGTAAGGACTATATCTGTATGGATTTTACATTTCATTAAAAAAACCCAAAAAAACTAGAGCTTGGGGGATTGGAAATTAAACAGGACATTTACCTCTAGGACACCAATTCAAATCCACACATTAGTTACTTGCTGGAAGGCAGCATCAAAAGCCAGGTTCTGCCTAATGGATTTTTATACCATAATAAATATTTTATGTTTAAAATCTAGACTCCAGCCTCAGATCATTGAAAGGGACACAGATGGGTGATAGGATGAGAATGAATAAATCTACTCACCTGACTAGAGGAAGAGATGTACATACTTATCTACAAAAACTCCATAAGAGCAGGTAAGATAAAACATTTGTGGAAATAGTGTAGAGGACAATCCTGCACTGCAGCAAGTGGATTTATTGGGGGGAATAGACTAGACGACCCTATAGGTCATTTACAGAATTAATCACCTATGATCTATGTTGTTTTAACCACCACATGAAAAAAAAACAAACAACAACAGGTAAGTCCATAATCTGCATTCAAAGCAATTAATGTTAAGAGTATTCAACTTCTGCTTTGGGGAATTTTTCAAAGAAAAGCAGGTCTCCTTACACCTCTCCTGAAGAGGCCTTCAAGCTTAGAAAAAGGGCCATCACATTTACATGTAGACCCTAAAATGTAATGCCAGGCATTCCTATAAATGTATTTGGACAACTTTTGTTACCAACTCTCATGACTGTATTGCAAGTCTTCAGAGATTTTACATTTCTTGTCAGGTTTCTAGGGCCCATGGTCATGAAGAAAAGCTGAACGAACATGAAGCAGAAAAGCTCAAAAATTCAGAAGGCAAATGAAAAGACACCACACAGTTTTTAAATCCCATAAATCTCCTGATTTTGTGGGCCTGACTCAATTTTTTGAGCCCTTGGGGTTCACAATACTGCTATATATTTTCTTCAAGTATATTTCAAAACATCTTCAATTTATTTTTCATTGGGTTAAATAATAATAAAAGTTCTTAGAAAGTTTTACTATTGTACTTTTTATGTGAAAATAAGAATAGCTATTTTCAAGTATCCAAGAGGTCACCACTGTTCTACTCTTGGCTGTTCCCATAAGGAGATAATGATTCACACTTTGCAGCAGGGTAGCAGTTTTGAAATTCTTCTCTTCTTTCTTTGCAAACAAATTCTGGTGTACACATTGTGTTAGCTATTGGCCCTATAATTGCAAACAATTTTTTAAAATGTTAAGCGACTATTTGGCCTCCACTTCTACTCAGCTGCTGCTTTATCTAATTTCTACTAATGATATTCCCAATTTCCATGTCTTAGCATAAGCATTTCCTAATGGGCTCCTAAAGAAAACACATATTAGAGCCTGGAAATGGACTCTCCAGAGTATAACCATACATGTTGTATGAGCTACACTATATAGTGCAAAATGTGAAAATGAATGTTAGTCAGTCCTTCCTCATATGGACAATCCTGCCGACACCAGTGAGATTCCTCATGTGAGCAAGAGTAGCTGAACCATAGTTTGCTATTACCTGTTATTTTAAAGTGGATTATCTAAAAAGTGACAACAGAAAATCACCATCTACTGTATGACTTTGTAACTGTGTGTAAATATATAGTAAAGTCATTCACAAAACATTCAGAGCTTCTAAGCCAAGTGTCAGCCAGAAGAAAATTTTTATGGTTGAGCTACAATATTCATTCTTGAAAACAGGGAGCAGTACATAAAGGATATACTGACAGATTCTTAATTATTAGTGTCCTGAAAAAAAATATAGCTTAACAAAAGAGTCAGGGGGAAAACCCGATATGGACTGGATCAGGAAAATAATTAGACAATAAAATTCATAGGCAGAAGGTCTAGGACTTTGCTCATAGTGCGAAAAAATATGCTGAATCAGTAAATATCTTTGATTTTTAAGCATAAACTGACAAATTCTGTGGCATAAATTTACACAGCAAATGCAGATATCTGTCTTTCATGTCACCATGCAAATGCATAGAAAGCAATTATGTTTATTACAGGAGAAAAGAAGCTCAGAAGCCTTTTGAAATAATCTCCACTTATCTGTCATGTATGGACTTGAGCGATTCAAAAGCAACAGAAAAAGCATTAGCACCACCCTTGAAACCTGGAACACGCTTATCCTAAACCGAATACTCTGCTGCATTGAATGCCATGGTATAGGGTTGGTCCATTCCATAAACTAAATCAACATATAAACCAAAGAACATGTACATTGTCATGACATAATTAACAGGCTATGTAACTTTTAAGGTATATTTATATTCTAATGCAGTTTCTATAATAATTGTATTTGGGTAGAGTAAAGACAGCCACTGGACAGCTGATTGTTGATAACTGACATCATAGCCTACGCAAAGAAAAGGAAGCAGCAAGTTCAATGGCACACTACGAGATGGACCGATGAGAGACGGTCTAAGTCTTTAGAATAGTGTTCTATCAATTGCTAATGAAGTAGGGCATTGCTGCAAAACGATGAAGAGAAAAGCAAACAAAGTGTGCAGCAGTTGCTTGGATGGGAATAGTGCAAAATCAGAGTGATGCTTTGCCCAGCAGTGGTCTGAAAATAGGAGGTTACTTACCTGTAACTGGAGGTTCTTCAAGATGCGCAGTCCCTATCTGTATTCCACTTAAGGTTTATGCATGTGCACCATGTGCCCAGAGTCAGAGAATTTGAAAGTAATGTCCATTGGTCTGTGCATGCACCCTGGCTCAGATCGTGCTTCCATCCAAGGTGATAAAGGGCAGGGCAGACTGATCGCATCTCCAGTTCTTCCGTACCATGAATCAGGCAGATGCGTAGCAGAAGAGAACGAGAGTGGGAAGAGGAATACAGATAGGGACCACACATTTTGAAGATCCTCCAGTTACAGGTAGCCAATCTCCTCCTCTTGCTGCTATTAAAATTTAGTAGGGAAAGGCCGAATTAGACGGGTAGCAAGACACCGGGTTCTTTTACGAGGATTCTGAGACCGATGGGAAAGAACACCCCAGGTTGAATCAGTGAATAGCTTTATTGACAATAGCACAAACAAACAAGACAATTAACAATACTTCTTGCAATCAAACAATTTGACAATTAACACTTACGCTGATCAGTACCATTTATGGGAGCTTCTCTATTGATTATCCTTATCAACACATGGTCACTGGGGCAGGTCCTTTATGTTATACACAACTTATGCTTGATCCCTAAACCTAAACAAACCTAACTATTTCCCTTAATTTCCTATTAGCCTATATTCCTTATAAGCACTCTAGCAATTGCCTAGGGGAGACGTGCTTCGCAGATCTCAATTAAATCCCCCTGATTCCCTGAGTCCACAGACTCCTGAACTTCTATACTGCTATACTCATGGCCAGACTCTGTCTCAGCCTCTGGCCTGGATCCTTGCTTCAAAACCTTCATCCTCGACAGGTGGTCGCTGGGATCTGGAGCTCACAAGCTTCTTAGAGCTGGTGTCTTCTCAACATACTCAAGAGTAGACAACCCCCTCTTGAGCCGGGCTGCAGTTCACTGAACTCCTGTCTGCTCTGAGTATTTCTTTACTTTTCCGAGCACTCTGTGGTCGAACAATTTCACATGGTTTAGCTATCCTGTGGAAGCCTGTCTAAGTGCATCCGGTGCTCTGTGGTTGCTCGCCCCCGAACGCTGACCTGTGGGTGAGCTTATCTCTATTGTTGAGCGTATTTCTATTCTATTCTTGATCAACTGTTTTTGCTCAGTCATTGCTCTGTCTGAGTTCCCTATGTAGCTTGGTCAATTCTTTATATTTTGCTAGGCCTTGCATAATTTCAGGCCTAGTCCTGATAGCCAATTCCCCTATTATCACACTCCTCTTCTTTGAGTGATGATCTCTAGTATATTCCACTGAGGTTGATTAACAAGCAGTATATAAGTCGGAGAAAGATATGAGGATGAAGATGGAATTGTCATGCAGAAAACTGCCACACCGAAGGAGGCATCCACCTCCAAGTCCTGTACTAAGGTGTAGTGTGCTGCAAAGGTGTGTACAGGACACCACATGGCCACTCTACATATTTCCAGGAGCACATCCTGGAGGGAAGCCATGATAGAAGTCTGGGTTCTCTTAGAATGGGTGCGCATCCCTTTGGGGAGAGGCAGGACAGATAGTTGATAGCAAAGTTTAACACAACTTGAAATCCATGGAGAGATTCTCTGGGTGGAGATGGCCTGTCCCCTGAGTCTTTCTGCTACTGCAAAAAAGGAGTCTGGGGGACTTACTGATGAGTCGCATTCTCTGCGGGTAGAAGGCTAAAGCTCGTCAAACGTCTAAGGAGTGGAGTCGCTGTTCCTCTGCACATGCATGTGGTTTCAGGAAGAAAACAGGTAAAGGAACAACAGATTGATTGATGTGAAACTGGGAGATTATCTTTGGTAAAAATTTGGGTTGCAGGTGCAGAGACACAATCCGTGGAAAATTGTGAAAGGCAGGTCCTCCATCATAGCTCTGAGTTTGCCAACCCTTCTTGCAGAAGGGATTGCAACAAGGAAGTTGACTTTCATGGAAAGGAGGGACATAGAGCACGATGCCAGCGATTCAAAGGGTAGTTTTGTTAGCATGGATAGAACTAGGTTCAGGTCCCATTGGGGAGCAATGGGTTGGACAGGTGTAAAGGTTTTGATGATGCTCTTCCAAAACCTAGCGGTTAGCGAGTTTGTAAAGACAGAATGACTTTCCATAGGACAGGTAGAATGTGCTAATTACTGCCAGGTAGACTTTCAGAGAGTTAATGGCTAGATCCGAAGCCTTCAAGGATAGAAGGTAGTCCAGGAGGAGGGGGATGCCTCCTGATTCTGGTGAAACTCCATTTGGGTTTGGCTCAGAAGGTGACATTTCCACTTGGCCTGATAACAGTGTCTAGTGGATTCTTTCCTGCTGCTGGAGAGGATATCTTGCATGGATTCTTTCCTGCTGCTGGAGAGGATATCTTGCATGGATGAAGAAAGCAGATGCCTATCCAAATCCTACACTTAGAGATGGAGCACCAATGGATTGAGATGTCTGATGTCATTGTTGCACTGTGTCAACAGATTGGGGAAGATGGGGATAGGAATTGGTGGACGGGTTGACACACGAAGCAGATTGGAAAACCAGAATTGTCTGGGTCAGCAGGGGACTATCAGAATGACCATCTCTCTGTCTCATCAGATCTTGTGGAGTATCTGAGGCAGGAGCAGTAGGGAAGGGAAGACATAGTTGATTTGGTCTGACCAAGACCGCCCCTGTAGCAGTTTGTGGTGCATCTGCTGTTTATATAGGAGGTGAAAAAGTCTCTGGATGGAATCCTCCACTAGGTGAAGATGTCATGAACTAATGAATCATGGAGTTCCCACTCATGGTCAATCACAAAATGTCTGCTGAGCAAGTCCGTGAGCACATTCTGTCTCCCCAGAAGATAGGGGACAAGAGGATCTGGTGAGTGATGCACTAGTTCCAGAGACTGACTGCTTCTGTGCCTAAAGCAGTCCACCTTGTGCCTGATTGTTGATGTAGAAGACAATGATGGTATCATCTGACACGATGAGAACATGATGGGGATGGATGAAGGGGAGAAAGGATTGACATAATTTCCTTACAGTTTGAAGTTCCAGGATATTGATGTGCATCCTGGATTCTTGAGGAAACCACGTTCCCCATGTCATGCAATCACCCATATGTGCTCCCCAGCCAAGAAAGGATGCATCAGTGATTATCATTTAGTTTGGGGAGAAAGAAAACCCTTATGTATACATGACATGGGTCTGCCTACCACTTTCGGGGTGACAATATGCTGGTGGGGACTGTCAGCATGAGGTCCATGGTGTGATGTCTTGGTGTGTAAACTGTGTTGAGCCACATCTGGAGGCAGCAAAAGTTGTATTGAGCGAAGGTGTTCACATATGTACATGAAGCCATGTGGCCAAGGAGGAACAGGCAAGTCCTGACTGGTACATAAGAATTGTTGACAATGTGAGTTATGATTTCTCACACTGTCTGGAACCTGCCTCTCAGTAGGTAGGCCCATGCTGTGACAGAATTGATAGTGGCCCCTATAAAGTCCAGGGATTATGTATGATCTACGATTTATTTCTTGACATTGATTCTGACTCCCATGGACAAAAGAAGGTTGAGTAACATGGAGGTTGATACTTGGGTTTTGTGCCTGGACAGTGCAGCTAGGAGCCAGTCACAGTGATATGGAAACATCAGGACCCCATAAAGTCTAATATAGGCTGCTGCAATACAGAAAATCTTGGTGAAGACTCTAAGGGTGATGGTTATTCCAACGGGGAACACCCTATACTGGAAATGATGCGTGTAGACTATGAATCTCAGGAAGTGTCTGGGGGCTGGGTAGATATCCATGTGAAAATAAGTGTCCTGCATATCAAGAGCTGTAAACCACATGCCTCTTTCTAGGGATGACATAACAGCTGCCAACGTGACCATATGAAACTTGCGTTTGTGGATGAAGCGATTGAGATAATGGAGATCTAGAACTGGCCTCCATCCGCCTTTCTTCTTGCGTTTCAGGAAGTCAAATAGAACCTCATTCCCTAATATTCCAGATGAACATATTTTACCACTCCCGACGGTAGTTAGGAATTCACCTCTTTGGTGAGAATGCTGTCAAGAGAGTGGTTCCTGAGGAAGGATTGGGAGGGGATTTTTGGAGGAGGCAGCATGATGAATTTGATCATATAGCCATGGTAGGTGATGTTGTGCATCCATTAGTACATTGTTATTGCATTCCAAGCTTGGGAAACAAATCAAACGATTCCCAAAGGGGGTAGGGTGGTCTTCAGGTGGCAGGCAAGGTTGTTGGTGGCTGTTGAGGTTGACTCAGATATATCTATTGGTCAGAGGTTGAAACTGTGACGTGGAAGCCTTTGAAGGGGGTCCCAGGAGGTGAGATTTCTGGGTTTTCTGTCACTTCATTGGTAGCTCATAAGATCTCTGAGGCTAGAACTGGGATGGCCTGTAGTATGTGGGTCGCAGGAAGTGGCACTTATATTTTGGGGTAGGAGTGTAGCTGCCAGCCAGCGAAGGGTGACTTTAGAATCCTTGAGAGTATGTAAGGAATCATCCATCTTTTGATTAAAAAGATGGGATTCATCAAAGGAAAAGTCTTTGACAGTGCTTCGCACCTCCCAAGAGAAACCAGAAAAGTGGAGCCAAGATTCTCTATGCGTAACTATTGCCATAACCATACCGTGGAAGAGGCATCTGCTGCATCCACAGCTGATTAGCGTGCTGTGCTGGCTACCAGCTTCCCTTCCTCAACCAGCATCTGAAAATGAGACCGGTCCTGTTGTGGGAGCCTATCAGCAAATTCCTCAAATGTGCTGTAATCCAAGAAATCTTATTTGGCTAGTAAGACCTGACTGTTTGAAATCCTGAATTGGAGACTGGTTGAAGAAAAGACCTTACTCCCCAAAAGGTCCAAACACTTGCCCTCCTTGTCAGATAGTGTGGCACAAGGGTGCTGTTGTGTGGCTCATTCAGTCGCTGCTTGGACAACCAGGGAGTTGGGAGGGCGAGAAGAGAAACTCGCATCCTTTAGCAGTAACATACTAGAGATTTTCTGCCCCTTTGAAAGTAGGCGTGCATGTGGTTGGGATGTGCCATGCCTCCTGGCAGGCTCAAGAATGGCATTCATTAATAGGCAATGCAACTCTAGTTAATCCCAAGGAATGGAGGATATCCCCCAAGACTCTGCACAGTAGCTCTTGGAACTGCCTAAAATCATCCGGAAGTGAAGGGGATGCTGTAAATACTACTTCATGTGGGGAAGAGAAGGGAAATCTCACTGGTTCCAGCAGCACCGTCGGAACCCAGTTACGGGGTTCCTCCTCCAGCCATGGATCCAGCACTGCTAGAAAGGGCCCTCAATGCGGAGGTAGATCAGGCTGGCTCTGAGGGAGGGAATTTGGATCAGGGTCCCCAGTACAGCCATTAGTTAGGATCCAAAGGATGTTTAGGGGGTCTCCACGCCATGGGATGCCAGTGGCTCCATGGCAGTTGGAGCAGAGGGTGTTGCCAAGACCAGGATGGCCTCTGAGAGCATTTAGAGGAGGTATGACATAGGTGTTCCCTCTCTGGCATCTGATTCATTAGATGATGAGAAAACAGACTCTGGTTTCATTAGCGGTACTGTTGGATTGATGGAAGGGTGTAGATCATTGGAGCAGGTGGTGAGGGGTCCCACAGTGGTGGCAGATCACGAGGGGGGAGAAATAGCCTCCCTAGTGGTAGGATGGCCTGACAGATGGGGTGATCCAGGTTCTGTTAAGGTGAATATGTCTTGGGACTCAAACACAGTTCCTGATCTCCCTAGTGTCAAAGATACCTTCTCGTTAGTCAATGCTGGTGGTGGCGCTGAGGACTTCCCCATTGCAGACAGATTCCTCATCTTATGGGACACCAATGTTGATGGTACCAGTGGGCCAGAGTTCAGAACCATCAGATTTTCCTGCTTGTGAAACTTCTTGACGTATCTATGGGACTGTGTGTGCACTCAGTCTCCATGGTTTAGAACTCGTGGAAGGAGCCTCCACTTTCTTCACTTTTGAGGAATACTTATTCCCATACTTATTGGTATGCTTCCATACCTCCCAACTAAGCCCCAGTATGGGGTCCACAGTGGTGGTACCACCGGTGCCAGATTCTGACTCAGTAGTAGGAGGCATTCTCCACACAGTTTCAGGCCAAAGTGCAGGGGGAATCCCCCAGCCTGAGTCAAAGTGAGGCCTCATGGCAACTTCCAGGAGATGCTTCCAGAGGTGAACAACCCAGCCTTCTCAGATACAGCTGGGGAAAGACTGGCAAGATGCTGCACCTGGTTGTGATGTGAGCTTCCCCCAAGCAGCAGAAGCAGTGTTGGTGTTTGTTGCTGACTAAGAAGGAGCGTAGGTAGGAGGCACAGAGCTTAAAGCCTGCGGTCCTGGGCATAGCCCAGTACCTGCGTGTGGGTATGGGGAAGAAAGGAGGGATGGGGGAGAGACAAACCCCCAACCTATCTACAGTAATCACTAAAAACTACGATGAACTACAGTACAATTGTTAAAATTATTATAAAACTCAAATTCTAAAAACTATTTACAACTACATATTTAAAGGTGCATCAGAGACGAGGACACTGGCAGTTCCAACCCGGACCATGCAGCGGCGAGAAGGAAAGAGGGACACCTAGAATCCCCATAATATTCCCTACTTCAGGTCTCCACCACCAGTCTCAAACTCTCAGTATCTGAACTATTTTCTACCTGAAGGTTATCAGTGCAGAACCTGACGACACATCCCCTGCATAACCGCATGTTTTGCTAAACTGCTCAAAATTACTGCATTTTCAAATATCTAACTCATAATTTCCTAAATTATCCTGCACAGCTTTATGCATCGATAGTTTGTGTCATTGGTACAAAAGGATCCCACATCATCAGAAACATCTCAGCCACATGACAATGCTTTCAAAAAGTAGTTTAGCAGGCCAACAGATTAATAACAGAATACATGGAATATAGGATGTGCCAGAAAGAAGAACCCTAGGTTCATCACATCTGGTATCTTGCCTTCAGCCGTTACCACTTACGTGATCGAGGAGAAAATCTCACAAAACACACCTGGTTCAACTGTGCAGTGCTATACATTGTGTCTGGTGAAAGAACACATCTTTCTTCAATATAAAAGTTAATTTCTATTTTATATACATATTTTTTATAAACAAACCAACTTTTAAAATTAATTAGTGTTATGCTATACAATGTCATACTGAAGTTACTATGTCATATGAAACTAGTAGCTAGAATGCAAGTGAATACACAGTAAGAGTTCAGGGTATCTGGTTATATGGCAATTACAACAGTGCATTGACATACAATTACTAAGATTATATAAAAACCAGCAAACTGGGCTGGGCAGCAAACCACTGGTGTCTAAACATGCCATCATACAAAACATCCTAGAGCTTATCGCTTGCTCCTCAAACCAACAGGGGCTAGAATCACTGTAATGTCAGCATAATAAATTCCTAGGTGGAACGGTGGGAGAGGAGAAAATAGTTTACCTCCATCAGGCCTGCCCAGCCAATACTCCAAGTAGCTCTGATGTGCTCTGTGAATAATGTGAGGCAGCTTTCTGTACTGCAGTAGTTTCTCTGAGGGGATGAGGCAACAATGAGATGGATACGAGGAGATCCCAGGCTCTTCTAACCCAAAAAACGATGCAGTGTGCTGGAATTTTAAGTCCAAAATCATTTTAAACCTTAGAAAAATAATCTGAAAACACTCCCACCATCAGTGACCCTTAAACAACTCAATTCAACAAGCCCCAGCCACACTGAAACCCTGCTGATACACACAAAAGGCGACAGAAGAGCAGCTAACACTTAAACATCTAAGAGCTCTGTTAGTATGTGAGTGTTACTTCCTAAACTTCACACACTGATGTGGACTGACTCTTTGATGTTTCACAGGTTTACGGCTTGAGAAGGACCACCAGGGTCAGTCAGTCTTGTAATTCCACTACAAAAAGTGTGCCTGCTTGTGTGATCTTTGATTTGAACTGTTTCCATGCAGCACTGAAAGAAGGAAACCTTTGCCTGTATTTTAAATTTCACTCAAGTACACAACTAGCAAAACTTGTTATAACACATCTGTGGCCAACCACACACCCCAGGCATCACCTATTCCTCAAACACATAGCATTTGGGAATAGAACATAGCACAGTTTCCTTCAACATATAAGCCTCTACTGCTTGTGGTAGGAAGAATATCTGGTAGCTGCTAATTCCATCACTGCCTCCAGTAAGGTGCAAAACATTCACATTTGTTTAGAATTTGTTTAATTGATATGATTTACTATATAAATTGAACCCAATTATCTATTTTAAGGATTAAAATACTCTGGATCTATCAGGTAAGCAAGGGAAGCAAATTCCTAAATCGAGAGCACCCCAGCTCAGAAAACCACAGCCTATTTCCAAAGGGCCCTATCCAAATGGATCAGCCAGCGGAGTCACACCAATCAATACCATCACAAAAGCAAGGCAGATAGCATTTTTTACTGGGGGAAAGTGTCTTCAGTGAGAGGTAACAGAGCCTTCTTAACTATCAATATATCTATACTGTGTAACGATGCCTAAGCATGTAGACTTTGCTCTATACAACAGATGGCTTTCATATACAAATTAACTTGTATCAATATTGTAACTTCAGTATCCTTATATTCCGACATAGCATCTTCTGCTAGAATGCAATTAAGTATCCTACATGAGACCAAGGAATTCTCCTTCTCTAGATACAGTATAATCTCTATAACAGTCATGGGAAGATAAGCTTCTCCATCGACTGATGGTTGCTACAGTTATCCGAGAATGGGGTCAGAAGTTAAGATACCCAAATTAAGCAGGCCCAACTGAGGAACAGGATGCTGTTTTATTACAGCTTAAACCCTTGCTTTAGGGAATGAAGCTGTAAAGCTGCTCAGCTGAAGAATGAAGGTATTTGCTTGCAAGTAAAGCAGGTCAGTCCACCCACAAGAAGAGATAACAAGAGATAAAGTGAGGTTAAGGACCTGCTAATCTGCACTGAGAATAGGTCACCTGAAGCAATTTAAACAATTAATAACTAGGGACAAGAAAATTAACATGATAAAGGTGCTGGAAGGAAAGAAGAGCAACACTTTTAAACTCACTCAAGAGAATTGACTGATGTACCAGTCTTTGCATAACATGCTCTGAAGACAGATCAGAGACAAATGATAAATTCAAGGGCTAAAGTGGCCCACAAGATAAATCACTGGCCATTTACCTGAAGATCTAGAAATGAAGGATGGTCCAATAATTAGGGCATTAGCTAAAGAGTATATCTACACTTTGAGTTGGGGGTGTGTGATTGCCAGCTGGAAGGGACAGTCCCACACAACTCTGATTGAGCTACAAACAGAGTGTGGAAGTAGCAGTGCGACTGGCAGGAAGGGCTAGCTACCCTAAGTACATACCTGTCTGAGATGACAGACTCAAATTCAGCGTGGTCAGCCCCTCCCCTGCTACCACTATGCTGTTTTAGCTCACTCTCTTAATCAGAACTGCACAGGTATGTCTCCTTATGATGGCAACCACATCTCCAGCTTGAAGTGTAGACATACCCTAAGATTGTGAGCTGCTCAGATACTATGGTAATAGGGACTACATAAGTATTTAAATGGATACACATAGATATGAGTTCAAATCCAGCACTAAGTCGCAAATGAAATATGATTAGTGGATTCCCCCTAATTCACAGTAAACATTAATCCACATCAGAGACCCCAACAACAGTTTAGCAAAAATTTTTCTACTCTTCAAAGGAAGGAAATGGGGTTTTACAGGCCAGAGCTGAAGTGCATTGAAGTATTGCCAGATCTTCCTGTTTTATCATGAATCTTGCAATATGTAGATGTTTTTCCTAATTGCCCAGCTCCTGGACTCATGTAAATACTCAGAATCTTAGGGCAATGAGAATATTTTTATTTTGTTTAAAATTTCTAGCCCTCCTGATAGTGCAGATAAGCTTGAAATGTGACCCCTAAAGAGGGTCAAAGGCCAGAAGGTGAATGCCAAGAACCCAACATTTATTTTCAAACTCTTGTGATTTTCAAACCAGTCTGATGATTTTCCGGGGCCAGCCTTGTGACTTTTTATTGTTTGTGGCTGTAATATTGCACTGGCAGAGGTCTAAGTCAAAGCCTGCATGACAACCTCCTTCCCAGAGGCTTGGCTTTACATTCCTGGGAAGGAGAGAGAGAGAGAAGCTGCCCTTATTTTAAACTTGCAAAAATAAAACTGTGTTTTCTTCTACAGAAACAATAGATGTGAGATGTGGCTGTCCAGTTGATGAACTATAGGACTCATTCACATCCAGACCTTGGTTTCCAGCTAGTAAGGATTGAAAGTGCTGCATTTACAGTCATGGGGAAACCCAGGGATGATACCAATGAGTAACAGGCATCCCTCCAAAACATTTCTCACTACCCCTTCCACTGCATCAGCTGACCAGAGAAGCAGAACAACCACCAAGCCAGTTTGTTCCCTTACTATAGTCTGAGATGTGATGGTGGAAGTGATTCATGAAATACAAGCAGGTAGTTCCTTACCTCAGAGAGCAGGGAGATTGATGCTGAAATGCAAAGCCTACAGGGACACACACCAATGGAAGTGAGAGTCAAACCAATGACCCCCCTCCCACGCACACACACACCCCCCACACACACACCCCAAGGCAGGCCAGACGAGCCCAGGCGCTGAAGGGTGTAGTGCATGGATCCTTTCTTTTTCAGGAAATATCTCACTGTGAGGCTTGTGCTGTGGGCTGGTACAGCACCCTCTGCCCCCACATGGGCATACATTCATTCCTGAGGCATGGACTCAGACAGGAAGAGGAAACTAGCCTGGGAGTTGTGGCCTGGACTAGTCCAAAACAGCTAACCTGCAAGAAGGCCTGGCCTGAGCCACCGCTTTTAGGCCCCCCGATTTCTGAACAAAAGTCACTAAAAACATATTTTCAGAAATGTCAAGCAAGTGATCATTGACAATTTCAGAACTTTTCATCCACCAAAATGCACAAAAGAAAAGCAAGTACAACAAAATTCAACATGACTGACAACTTCAGAAATGGGCCTAATTTAGGGAAAATATCAGAAGGGGAGTGCTCGATCAGTATTACCTCTGACTCTTAGATAATAACAAAAGAAGATTGTATTGTAGAAGACTCAAAAGTGGAACATTCATCAGTATGTTACCGTGAATGGAAAGTGGAAGAGAACTCACCTGGTAATAAAGGAGACCCAGGGAATAAGATTCCACTAGGACTAAGTGATATTGTGCAAATTTGATGGCCCAAAACAATCACAGATAAGCTCTTATCCTCAAAATGAAATACAAGCATGAGTGGAGGAGTTTCAAAAGAGAATGGTTTGGTTTACATCCATGGGTTGAATATAACAAAACAATGAATGCAGCTTGCTGATTCCCATGCAGATATTTTTCAACATTAATTGCTATAGAAAAATCCGTGTTGATTGGTAATGGGTTCAAGCAACTCAACAAAGTTATGGAAGAGGATGCAGGAAGAGGATGCTAAATCACAAGAGCTGTCAAGTGGTACAGACTTCACTCAAAGATATTCAGTCAAAATGTGAGTGTCTTTCAGGTCAGTCGCAAATTACTGATTCATATTTTGCTTTAGTGCAAGAGATCCATGTGTATATTGAAGTTATGGCAGATTTCCTGCAACTCACTGCAGTCTTAGGAATTGCTCAAAGAGAAAAAGATGAAAGTGAAAGCAGCGATGACAAAGGCAACTTCCTGGAGCTCCTGACTCTAATAGTCAAATACAATAACATGGTAAGAAAGGAAACTGAAAGTGGAACACACAATGCAAAATTTACCCATTCATCAATACAAAATAAAATCATTCACATTATATCAGAAATGGTACTTGAGTGCATAAGCCAAGAAGTGAAAGAGGCTGATGTTTTCTCTATAATGGTTGCTGAAACTAAAGATATTAGCAAAGTAGAACAATTGTCAGTTGTGCTGATATATTATTTGCATGGCACTGTATATGAAAAATTTCTTGATTTCAAGCCTGCCTTAGCTGTAACACTTGTCTTTGAGGGCAGGACCTGACAGCCTCAGTGACCCCAGGGTACACTAGCCAGAAAGTAGAGCACATATCTACATGTAGGGGTTTGCTGATCCTAGCAATCTCCACTCCCAGTCTGAGGTTTTCTGGCACTTTTTTTTTTTTTTTTTGCGCGTTACTTGGTGGCAACAGGAAAGGGGCAAGGAAGAATACAGCAGCATTGTTTGTATCATCACTTCCCCTCCCCCATTTGATATAGTTTTCGATCTATCACAGATCTTCTTGCTACAAATGCTTGCACTCCAGGAATAGAGGAGCAAGGTGCCTTAGGGCTGACCTCCTATCAGAAGACCTCATTGAAACAGTGAAAAAAACATAAATAAAAATCATAATAATAATAATATAAATAAAATAAAATAAAATAAATAAAAACAATCCCAACCAGTTTAATTATAAATAGCTTTGCATCCCCACCCCCATCAAGTTTCTCTTAACTTATACCGAGCATGGCTCCAGGAATCAAAATCAGCCTTGAACTGGAAGCCTTTGGAACAAGCTTCTTGCATGTCAAGTTTATGCTGTTATTCATGCTGAGTGTACATTCACCATACACATGGAACCATGAGTTGTTTTGCTCCAAGACAGAACAGACTTGATATACTCATCACGTATGGTCTCCATGAATATTTTGCTGGCCACCACCATGTCCCACTGGCAGTCTCTGCAGAGGAAGTGGGTTGATTAGGCAGCATTGACACACTGCTGGCAGAGCTCACAGTGATTTGAAATTCATCCCTGAGCCTCATCCCTCCACTTGCTAGCCTGGCTTTAAGCCTCCTGTGCATTCTGTTGCTAACCCACTCCTCCCGTGCACTCTCTGTGCCTCACCATTATGTGGGAGAAAGGGGTTCCTCATTTTGTTTTGCTAAAGGTGCTAGCTCCTTGGAGCTTATATGCAACCCTGCAATTTGTTGACGCAACCATACCAACCCTCCTTGGTTCTTCCCAGAAGGAATTTCCTTGTGAACACACGTGGAACACAGCTCTGTTATTAAAGGTAAATCACCTTTGAGTACTTCAAGGTCTGCAAACAGGGACTCTCTCAGTATCATCTGGGTTTCTGGTTTATCTTTATGCAAACATCAGAGGAATGTGACTCCCTGCAAATTTCCCCCTGTGAAAACCAGAATCCTGTAATCATCAGGCAAAGGGGAATTTGTCAGACCTGGGCAGAGAGAAAGCGTTTGAATTTATATGTCTCAGTCAGCCACTGTCTGCAGTTTCAGAAACATTCATTCATTGGCCTAGAATTGTAATAGGGGAAAACACTCCCCAATGATGCACGGTAAGTAACAGCTCTACTGTAGGGGTATGATATTAATGGGAAATAGATGCATGCAGTTGATGGTCACGGAAAAAGTAAGGAAGAAATTAGCATCAGCTTTCTCTTCCTTCCAGTAGGGCAGGAAAGATGAGGCAAGAGGACCACATAGAGCAGCCCATTGTCAGCTTCCCCTTCCACACCACCTCTCTACCCCCCTGAATTCATGACTGCTGAAGTGAAACATATATCAGTTGTGATAAACAGTTACCATGAAGGTTTCCTAGCTCCAGGATGGAATCTCAGCTAAAACCAGATCCAGAGCACACAACAAGAACATAACGGTGATTATGGCACTCACTCGGAATATGGGAGACGCAGGGACTAGCACGTCCCATCTGAGTGTCCCAACCACCGGGCTACAGAGTAGGCCTCTCTCTCTGGCCCAATGAATATTTAATGATTTATACCTTGTGAAAAAGCTCCAACAGGAGAGAGAGGCCCTCTCCACAATAGCCAAAACTCCAGTGGTTAGGGCACTCTCCTAGGATCAGAGAGAGCCAGGTTCAAGTCCTAATTGATTCAGAGCAAGGACTTGAAACTGGGGTCCCCCACACCCCAGGTCAGTGTCCTAACCATTGGGCTATTGACTACGTGGGCAGAAGCGGGGAGAAATAGGCTTTTCCTCTTCCCTCCCGCCACCCCCCCACTCCCATGCAAAAATGTCCCAGTTTTGTTCCAATGCAGAACAGGAACATTTTTAAAAATCTCTAGCATTTTTGCAGGATAGGAAAACTGTTCCCTCTTTGCTGTACTGCCTAGCACAATGGGGCCCTGATCCTGACTGATGCCTCTAGTCATTACTGTTGCAGAAGTAATAATATCCAACTCTTGGGAGAGTCATTTTTTTCCCCACACTCAAAAATACTAGCTGTCTGTTCACTCACTATAGGAACACAAATAAAACCAGTATCATTCTCATTTATAGTGCATATCTCAGCTTTTATTTTAGGCTTACATGGAACCATTAAGATCTACACAGTAAAAATAAATAACCTAACAAATGGCAAGTGAATGTCACAGTAACCACCTGAATCAAATGAGAAAAAAGAGCATCACTGTTATTACAGGGCTGAATTTTCTAAGAAATGTATGGTACCTGCCCTAACTACATCAAGCACAAACAGTATACTGATCTCAAGCACAACCTAAATTACCAACAGCATAGACAAAAATCTCATTAATAGGAGTCTTATTCATGGAAAAATCTATAGTTAAGTGCAGGAAAAATTCTTGTTATGCTTACTTTTGTTTTTAAATTGAAGTCAAGAATAAAGGCTTACTCTCATGGAGGACTAGATGGCTAAGAGCAGGGCTATTACAGTATGGAATTTTTCATGTCAAAGTCATTGGTTCAAATCCAATTCAAGTCAACAGTGAGTGCATGCTATTAGCTTCTAATAACTATTTGATGGTTTGCCTGCAGGTAAGTGCCCAGGTCACATCATAAAAGGACCAGCTATCGTTAGCACATTCATTAGCATAGGCCAAGGTCTGCACATATATGGACACTGAACTACCATGTCATCCCACAACGGGGACTCTAAGGTCAGGCTTGAGGAATGCAGGCAGAGACAGTGAAAAAATTTGAACAGCTGCTTGAGCTGCAATAGTCAATAGGTGGGATCCTGCACTTCTCAGAAGAAGGGCAAGGAGCTACAAACACAACAAATGGGCATTCATAACAAGAGATCATTCCCTTTACTGGATCTCCCAAAACAGCTCAGAGACATCTAGTGGTCAAACATCACAAATGCAAGTAAATATCACAGGGCATTGCTGTACCTGTGCTATTTCATCATCTCTTAAAATCAGATCTTCCAAGCCTCCTTTAAAAGAAATTGTGTGTGCATGTAGTTCTTGATCTGAATTAAGGACAAAGCTCTGGATTGGTCAACAATAGAAAATTAGGTTGCTTAACTACATTGGTCAGGTGTGTTAAGAATCCAAACACCTGAGCAGCGTTGTTAAACCAACATAAATCTATATGTAGACAGTGTTAGATCAACAAGAATTCTCAAGCTCTCAGAGAGACAGATTCCCTACACCAATGGGAAAACCCCTCCCGTCAGCGTACTTAGTGTCTACACTGGACCGGTACAGTGGTGCAGCTGTGTTTTAAGTGGAGGCGTACCATTGGTTTAAACACTTACGTGATAGATGCAATGCTTCAGAACCAGGGAATATTCCAAGACTATTGTGCAGACTTTATGAGTGTCACTTGTATCTTTGTGGGCTGGCCAGTGATGTATTTAGGGTGACCAGACTTCCCAATATTATTGGGACTGTCCTGATATTAGGGGCTTTGTGTTATATAGGCAACTATTATGCTCCCCTGTCCCCATTTTTCACACTTGCTATCTGATCGCTACATATATTCCTGGCTCAACAGGCAAGCCAAACTATGCTTCCTACCAGAAACAAATCACTGAGGGTAATTACTGCAAATCCTTAAAGTCTGGGGAAGTTCCTCCACTCCTGTCCCCCGGGAAACAGATACTCTGGTTTGACCTGGTTCAAGAGGCTGGGCAAACAAAGAGCTGTATAAAAGGCCCCCCCTGATCTGGAAAAGGGATGCTCACCCTCAGTACAAGAATGGACATGAATCTGTCACCACTGACAGGTCCTGCTTAGAACCTGATGTACTCTGAAGCCTGTCAGGGTTTCCAATTAGGAGACAGGCAACCCCTGATAAGATAGGCATGAATATAAGCTGTTCATTGTATGGTTTCTCTGTAATGCCTGTGTTTTGAATAAATGACACTTTGCTTTGTGAAAGCTGACTGGTCAGTGGTTAACCTATCTTTGTCCCTGAAAGAACAGGTCTGCAGGTGCTGAACTAGAGTGAGACCTGCTGAGGTAATCACAATGACTGAAGGAATTTACAGCCTAAATTTCTAGTGTGGAGGAAGCTCATTGTGGAATCCTCCCCTGAGAAAGGTGACACCTAGATGCTTGAGACTCAAGTAGGGGTCTCAAGAAGGCTGTGGGGTCAGAGATGCAGTTACCTCAGAAACTGACAACTTACATTTTCATTTTTGTTAGGTTTATTTCCTCATCATTCTGTACCAGTTCCCATCTTCATTCAGGAAGTGAGAGGGAACGCCTTCTGTGGTTAACATTACACATATCATTGGAAGGCCCATTCCTAGGATTCTTAAACCTATGAGGAAAGATTCCCTAATATTCCACCTAAAATTCCCTTTGCTCAAATTAATACTCTAAATCCTATTTGAACCCTTATGGGTCACATACCTTCTTCCTTCTTGGCATTTATATCATTCATATACTTTTAGCAGTTCTTCCTTCCCCACCCCCCCTTAGTCATGTAGAATATGGTGTAGATACAGTTATACCAGCAAAGAAGCGTTTTGTCAGTGTAGCTTCTTTGTTCAGGGAATCCATATGAACTATATGAGCAAAACCTTTATAATGTAGAAAAGGCTTTAAACAGACAGAATTCCAATGGACTCCAATAGAAAATTTTATCAAGAACATTTGCCGAATACAATGGTCGTTTTGCCTGAGTAAGGACTGAGTGAAAACTGGTAAAGAATTAAGGATTCAGGCTTTTAAGATGTACATTTTGAGTCACAAATATAATTTGTGACAAGTGAAGTTCTACATACGTATCCCCATGAGTTAGAATAGACTAAGGACATGGGTCTTAGAAACTACTTGCTCTGCCTCTTCACCTTCCTTTCAACACTTGTAGCTACTGAAGCACACTACTGATTTCACTCCCCACATTTATTTAATTTGACAGGGGATGGCAAGGAATGTCTCAGTAGGAACACTGCCACCCACAGAGGATTTATGAGTTGGCAAACTCATTATCTGCAGGTGATTACACAACTTTTCACCCTGCAGATTTTTAAATTAACTTTCATACATTTCCCTTCCTCGTGTTTTATCTCGGTAAGATGTTATAAATACAGCAGATATGTCATGCAAACCTGCCACAGAACCAGAAAACAAATTGGGGAGAAGTACATAAGGGCAAAAGTTGACAGCAGGGGTCAATTAAACATATGCAGTAAATTTCTTATTTATCTCCTGAATTGCTATGTAACAATGCTGTGCATGGTTTAACAATTATCCTCTTTCACCCTAGAGAAGACCGCATTTTATGGTAGATCCACAGCTCCAATAAGGTAAAGGTAATATTACCATTGGCTATGCTGACTTTGCTGTGGGTAAAGACAGCACTCCATTTTCCAGTACACAAATCATACTGCACATTTTAAAGCAAAACAAACAAAATACATCTTTTATGTTATATCAAAATATTGTACAGATCATGGCTATATTCCTCTCATTACACTTCACTGAGATATTGCACAGCTAATTCTAATCTAATTCCTCTAAATATCAAATCCAATAGTGACAAAGTTCTAGCGTACATTTATGATAATAAATGTCACAGGTGAGCTGGTTTTTTATTGCACCTTCTTTATATTTCTGTTTACTCTAGGACAGAAATACATCCCATATCTCCATAACTTTGAAAACTACTCAAAGCTTATTGTCAGACATGGAATGTAAGAAGTTCTATGGTTTAATCAATCTCAGTTTCTTCAGGTTTGACAGACAATATAAAATGATTGGTGTCTCTGATTGCTTATATTTCACAATATCCTTATTTACAAAAGTAGGGCTGTTGGCAGGGTTGCTCACTTAAAGTACAGTACTTTGCTTCTAAAAATGCTGAACAGGATTTTGAAGGGTTTAACTCTCTTGATAAATGTCACAGCTGCTAGGAAACTAATATGCAATGCTGTATGTGTTGTGCAACTGTAGCATAGTTCTCTATTATGTTGCTGACAGTCTCATCTCTTTTCTTCTCCAAACAACAGACACCAGCACAAATATTCTTTCATATGTAGCAGGACATTTTAAAAAAAATTATCTTAAAGGACATTGTAATTACAGTCAAAGATCTTTTAAAACCTGTGTTTTAATACATATTCACTGGGCCTTGTATTTTTAGATGTAGCAACAACAACAAAGGTCAATCAGAATCAAAGAGGGAAAGCTTAAAATTCCTGAATTTTAATTTGAGCTCTCACACCATTTCCCTCTTTGACCTTGGACAAGTCATTCAGCTGCTTTACCCATATGTAAAATGGGAAAAAACACACTTATCTGGGAAACCATTCACACATTCTGAGAGCATTAGGACTTGGTGGTGTACCCTGCATCCACCAACAGGGGCTTGGGATAAAGCTGCAAAGAGGAGCTATCCAGAGACTCCATCCAGTTAAGGGCAGAAGCAGCCAAAGTCCTTCAAGAACTTTCTACAGTTTTCACTGGACTTTCTCTGCCATGTGCTGATTGGCTGTTTGCTCTAACCCTTCCACTCCTCATCCTTCACGCTCAGTTCACTTCAGTGTCACTCTTACCTCCTTCTCCCCTTCCCCTTCCTTGTCCTCTGCACCCCACTTCCTTTCAGTATCCCTTCTTACTTCCTTTTAGCTTATCCCCGCTTTAATAAACTTACCAAAGAAAAAAAACTATGGAATTCACATGCCATTTTCTGCCATCCCATTGTTCACTCTGCTTGTTCATTCTACCCCTTCTCCTATCCTTGTGTCTGTCTTGTCTAATCAGACTGCAAGCTCTGGGGCAGGAATCATCTCTCCTCTGTGTTTGTACAGTGCCTAGCACAATGGGATCCTGGTCCTTGACTGGGGACTAAGTGCTATGGTCATACAAATCATCACTAAGAGTGGTCAGGATTGTTTAACGTTTGTATAGTGCTTTAAAGATGAAAATCATAAGAGACACAGACTATAAAGTCATTGGAATAGAAACTATATTTTGTTCAGTGCTAAACACGTTCTCAGAAACAAGTAATAGTACAATCAATATAGCAGCATGAATCTGGTTTCATTGAAAAGCCGCTATATATATTCCCTGATATACTGTTGCAGCTAGAATCCAAGTCCAGGAAAAACAAAAAACTCAAAAGACTCATCTTAATTTTCTTAGTATCCTCCATGATCACTTGATCCTACTCTTGATGTTGGTGTTTGGGTAACAGATTTCTATTGCTTAAGTTCTTTGGCAATAGATCATTTCACTTAAAGCAGGTATGTGCTTGCCTGTGCTCAGACAACTATGTGATATCAACACACAGACAGGTGGGGCCTGACCTTGCTCTCATAAAAGCCTCCGACTATTGTCAGTAGGAGATGGATCAGGCATACAGTGCTGTTTCCTCAGAGAGAGAGAGGGAGTTGGGTTCCTCTCTAAGGACCCAATACTGAAGATCTGATGCACAAGAGCGATCGTACTTACTCCAAAGTCAAAACTACATCAACAATAAGAGCTGCAAGATTTGGCCTTATTCTGTTCTTACGGAACCCAGAGCCATTCCCAGATCAATATGATTGACTTGGAGGCCAGCAGATAATGATTTCCAATGGTACTTACATTTCTAGTTCTGTCCTAGTAATGCCCAGGGAGCTGTGAACCTCTGAACAAGGCCCAGAAATTTGACTCTTTGTAGCCTTTTCTCACTCAGTTACCTCCAAAACTAAAAATGAGTCTTCTCACTAATCACAGAAGTCAGTCTAGCGGTCTTTCATCCCTCTTTCACTGCCATCAAACATTCATGATGAAGTAATAGATTTAAGTAATTAAAGCCTGCCCTGTCTGTCTGTCCAAGTTATTTATAATGGACCCATCCCCAGGATATCTCAACATGAGCACTAAGGGGCCTTCTTCATCATTGTACCCTGATAAGTGATTAAACTCAAACGACAATCACAATCACAGTCACCACTTAACTTGAAGTACTCTTGACCCAACACTTACAGCATTTGCTTAAAATTTCTAAGTACTCCTGTAACATTATTACAAGAAGAGGTAGAAATGGGGTCACCCTAATGAGATTTCAAATTACAGATTTTCAGAGGGAGACCAGGAGATGTAGAGTTGAGCAGCATAAAGTCACTATGTCTTACTTTGCTCTCTAACAGCAACATTCTTTGTGCACACCTGACACAAAATGAGATGCTTTCATTCTAGTGCTAATAGCTCTAACAGAAACAGCAAAGATATCAGTGCCTGCATTCCATGAGAAAATCTGGGCTTTGTTAACCCACAGTGGCAATTATCCAGATACAAGGAAAATGCATTGCTACCAGTATATTGTTTTTTAGTCTGTAGAAGACACAGACAGGTTCCATTATATGGACACCATGAAATTACATCTTGAATACGGCCCAATCAAAATAATTAGAGTTTAAAAAAATAAAATAAAATGGGGCGGGGGAGAGAATCAGAGTTTCCCTTCAGTTAAATAAGTAACTGGATTGCAAATGCACAGTATCTGTGCAAGTCTGGCCCTTGATCCCATCCATCTCTGCTCCCAATCCTCAGTTCTAATATTGCTTAAGAGAAGGGATAAGAGACAAGAGACGGCAACAACTAACAAGTCTACAGCAAAACTTATTGTTTAAAGCTGATATAATTTTCTTTGCTTAGTGTCCATTAATTGCAGTTTCCCTAAATAAGAGTTGCAGTGCAAACACTGATAAATGGGGAGAGATCTGGTCTGGTTACCCCACAGCTTCTGTAAGTCCCCTTGTGTTCTTTGTGGAAAAGCCATTTTTTAACATCTTGCAGTACAACACATCCAAGAGTCCCAAAAGATACCTGACACCTCTGAAAGAATACAAATGCAATCATTTGAGATTGACTAAGGGGTTTTTTTGTTTTACTTTTTTTTAAGCTAGTTTTTGATAGGATGAAAAGGAAGCTCTAGCATTTTAAAAAATTCTTTCAAAAAGTTATATGGTTTTCCCTCTTCTGCTATTGAAGTGTTTAAGGGGCATTTCAACAAGGAAAAAAATTACTATAAACCTGGTGCTGTCCAATTGGAAAAGTAAAACTTCACTAATTTCTATAAAGTCTAACCATCTTGAAGATTATGAGTAAGCTATAGGAAGCACATGTTTTCATGGAGAAGTGTCATCTTCAAGTTGATGGTCCCTCTTAAAGTAACAATACACGGAAAAAAATTCACCATTGTCACAAAGCTCAGTTATCCAAGTCTAATACTAGTAGGTCCTACACTTAAAGTGCAAGCCTGAACAAAAGAGAACTAAACTGGTATGCAGCATACAGAACCAGAGAGAAAAGCACAAGAATTTTCTTGGCCACATGTGTAGCAGTCTGAGTTATTGCTTGCAGCAGAGATCTATGCCAGCATATACCTGTGTACCCACAGCTACACAGAAAGCAATAGAGCCAGCATTAGACTCCACAGACCTTATTACTACTTCTATGCTTTAACCACTAGATCTATGGATATGAGCCAAAAAGCCATCACATTTTGATGTGTGTTTGCGTTGTGTCTAGTACAATAAGATGTTGTTCCATCACTGGGACTCCTAGGTAATAAAAAAATAAAAATAAAAATCAGTTTATATAATTCCCAACTAGACACACAAACATTTGAATTAAGTCAAGTCCTGATGCATTACCTGGTGATTTATTGCTTTAAGGGAAAGAAGACATCTCTAAAAATAAAACCTCATCATCATATACCTGGAAACTCACACCACAAACTAGACAAAAAAAGCTTGACAGGCCCATTCCTGAGAAAATCTACTGTCAGTGCACTACCACGGCAAGCAGCAGCAGGCCATTTAACAAGTATTCCAAGTACACCTGAGCCATACTAAACAACTATTCTTTTGTTCGGGATCAAAACCATGTGACGGGAGCTGGAGACATAATAAGCTTTTATCCTTCAGAGTGATTACTATTAAATGAAGATCAATAATTACTATCAGTTCCCTGACTGCACTGGCGCTTACCCTAAAAGAAAGAGCTTCATTACTCACAGGATCTGATAAGTTCTTGGCAGATTTTAATTATAAACAATGTGAGCCTGTCTTGAAATCCACTAGGAATCAATGTCCTGCTAAACCCCTAACTGCCAAGGAGCCACTAGCAATGCATTTGCAATTTTCTCAACAAGCTAAAGAAAGCAGGGGGACTAATTTAATGGGGGTAAGGCCAAGTTCAATTAGTGTATATTCTACACCTGTATGTCACACGCCTTGCTTTTAACCAGCCTCAAATATACCCATCCTCTCCCCACTCCCAAGCTGTTTCCAAGTTACAGAACATTTCATTTGAAGCACTCCATCTTACTGGCCCTTGATTTAAAAACAAAAACAAAACAACCCTTCCCTGCACATTCTCAAATAATTGTAGGAAATGAGAAAAAAGTAATGAGAATTCAAGACAACAGGGACATTGTGGTCAAGGAGACAGAGGCAAACCACTAATTTTATGCAAAGGATCTCATGTCCACATAGGGCAGACATAACTTCACTTTTTTCAGACGAGAACCTTCACATTGTAAAATATGTGGCTCTCAATTTCCGTATATTGGTAAGATGAAGGACTGGATCAGTAACAAACAAAAGCAGCAGCAGCACCATACAGCTTTGTAATTATTTGTAACCTTTCACTAAGTTATATTAAGGAATTTAAGAATGTTTATACAGTTCAAGTAACCCCAAGGGAAATGTTTCTGCATTTGATCTTCTGCAGCAGCCTTCAGTTTTGAGAGAAGAGAGTAAATAATGCAATGCTATGTTAGTCTTGTATCAGTTTGATAACTGGCAAAACGAACAAACAATTATACAGACTTATAGAAGCATGAACATCTACAAAATATTTAAAAATTAATATTCCAGGACTAGCAAGTCCTAATAGCAGACACAGAAAAGATGCAGTGAGCCAGCTAACTTTGAAGGCTAAATACTGTAAGTAGGCTTCAGGACAAATCTGTCTTTACCCTCAGCAAACAGTCCTACTATTCATACCCCAGAACATCTATTAAGGATTCAACAGTGCATTTCAATAAAAGATGAATTATTCATTAAATAAAAGATGCACTTCGCAAGGTGAAAGTGATCATTTACAAACACTGAGCAGGCTTTACAGCAGATGGCTTGCATTAAAGCTGTTTTCACAGAACAGATCTTCTGCAGCAGTCATGCATGACCTTGGGATAAAGAACCAAATACAGAAATGAAGAGCTAACTTAATGTTCTCAAGGTAAATTTCATTTTACAGAACAGACAGGAACTACTTACTACACAGACAATATCTTTTAAAGACGCAGGCAATTACGTGCATGTATGACCAGCCCTGCATTCAGCTTCCCAGCAATAACTTCTCCCCTGCCTTACTCCTGCTATCCTTTCGTAACTGGAAAGGATCCTTTCTCCTTATTCTTTCAGGGGCCAGCTATCACCCTCTCTCTGATTTTCATTTTAGCTCCTCCTATGCCATCCAACCCATCTCCGAGCATAGAGGTTCTGAGTCTTGCTCCCTCACCCTAACATTAGGTATTTGGCAGCATTACATGATGAGGGAAGAGCGATGATCAGACGACTCAGAACTCCTGGTCCAATGGCAAGGAGCAGAAAGCATTAGCCCGATCAGCATTCAGTTCCCTGAAATCAGGGGAAGGAAGCTAAGCATTGACCAGTGGTCAGCATGATCATGTGACACTGGCAAAGACGTACAGAAAGAGCCACTATAACACTGCAAATGTTATTAGAATAAGGAAACAGCATTAGCCCAAGAAGCTACTGTTCCCCCATCTCTTCTTCACTGTCCAGCTTCTGCTTAAAACCTTCCTTAGCTTCCCTCCTACCTGACTTCCTGATGTAGATTTAAAGAAACAGTGCATGTATTCACACAACAGTTCACGCCATTAGTTGCACGTGTCATTAATAGCTAGCTACAGTTCTAGCAATATCATTTGGTGGCACTACAAGAATTAGTTGAGAGCAGTGTAACCAGAATGTAGCTGTCCTAATACTTGAAGCATTCCAAGTTAACAGCGCTATTAGCAGCAGATGCTACAACTCTTCCAACGTTAGTAGCAATCTCCAACTTGACTCATAGCACGAGTCCTGGCAGAAAAAAATGTGGCCAAATATGCAGTAAATGAGACAATGGATTTTTTTAAAATGACAAATGTGTATTATCTGAATAGCATTCTAAGCAAGTCCCTTAAATAAGTACTCATCTATCCCATATGAAGTCACACTAGAATTTGCCCAAGATCTACAAATAGAACTGGATCTCCCAACTTCCAGCGTTGAGCCATAACTCCAACCTCATTTCTTCCTTTGACTGAATCCCATTTATCACTTTCAAAAAAGTTCTAAAGTCTTGCTCTGAATTATTAATTTTTAAAAAGAGGGTCTCAGTCTGTGTTTTACAAGCTTATTTTCTAATTTCTGAGTTTCCACCAAAATGCTATCTATTGTCCTTGGCTTGTTCATCCTTAGTAAACCTTTCTGTGCAACTGACTAGACTTTTTGGTTTGTTATAAAATGAGTTTGATTGCAAATGGACTCCACAGCTCCAGATGTTACTCTCTAGTAGTAAAAGCAAATAATATGACAAGCATATAAAATACTTGCAAAGTTGTCCCTGTATGAGGCCTGTAAAGGTCATGGTAACAAGAGGCATCTCTCATCAACACAACAGTTTAGCAGCAGGCAGCATACGGACTGTTCAGAACATTATTAAGTTACAGAAATCAAGCTACAAAGGGCAGTAACAAAAAGGTATTGAGATTTCTTCCAGGAAGAAAATGGATGTTAAGAAAATGCAGTGGAAAATGAACACAAATAATATCATGGAGAGCAAGATTCTTTTCTTTTCCAAGGGACATAAATAGTTCTGAAGCAATGTTTACACAGGAAATAAGAGCTCAAACCTATCCCCATATGCAGTCTGTGCATACATGAAACATTACTATCTCAAGTGCCTTAGGCTAGTGGTGCACCTAGTCCAGTCTCGTCTCCGACAGAGGCTAATCCCAAATGCTTTAAAGAAAGGTGCAAGAAACACCACAGTAGGATATCTTGCCCAATAAGGGAATTTCTAGCCCATATCCATTAGTGATTTGATTATAGCCAGATGGGACCTGAGGCATGAGGGCTCATATTTTTCATAACTTTATCCTATAAAAAAGTAATTGTGGATTCACTGTGAGTATGGATCATCTAAGGTTTTATAATAGGTGGTGGCAAGGACTGCTGCAGCCTAATTATATATGGTGTAAAAATTCCTTTTATCATCTTTAAATATATTACCTTTCAGTTTTATCCTGTTGCTCCTGTTTACCTTTTCTCATAAAACAAAAATAGGGCATCTGATTTACCTCTTCCATACCATTCCATATTTTGTGTCCTCCTATCATCTCTCCTCTCAACTGAACTATCTCAGTCTTTTCAATCTCTCATCATACAGAAGTCTCTCCATGTCTCTAATCAATTTTGTCTCCCATCTCTGGACATTTTCTATAACCTCCATATCTAATTTAGAGAAGGAATTATGGCAGTGAACATAATATTCAGGTGAGGGTGATCCATCCATTTATATACTAGCAGCATAATGTTTTCAGTGGAGGGTGTCAGAAATAAGGGACAGGGGAAGAGTGAAAAAAAATTGAGAACATTTGATTTCCATTAAAACTTTGTTTCTGTCAATTTTTTTCTGCCCATCTCTAATTTTCAGTATGATTTTCTATCCCATTCTAGAGACAATCTAACCAATCTGATTTTTGAACGATACTGTGCATTGAGCTAGACGCAATGCCATAGGGCTATTTTCTGAGAGAAGTTATAGTTAACTTGCTAAAAGTTAGGCTATTTGGAGTGCTAGACAACCATGAAAGCAGCCTTCTATTTTAAATTATCCTGGGGCTACTTGAAGTGTTGTATTTCAAAGGGATGAGAAGCATATAAGAAAAATCAGATCTCCTGAGTGGCAGCTTTTCAAGTAGGGAAAGCAATATTTTCATGGGTACAGTACCAACAGCTTCCTAGCGTGTATATAACCAAAGTTAAATCAAAATCCTGCAAAATACTGTAGTGCTCGGCCTTTTCAAATCGGTTTTCACATTTGATGCTTTGTTGATTCCATTACAGAAACTTAAACAGAAAGCTTTAATGCTTTCATCAAAAAATCTCCTAGGATGACCTACCTCATTCAGCAATTTCCCTTCCATATATTTTAGTTTTTGAGTGTTGTGTGCCTCCTTGACGAAACTGTGATGACAGATTGATGGTTATGACCCTAAAATTCTTCAGACTTTTTTTTTTTTTTAGTGAAATGAAGGTAGTGGTTGTTAGTTTCTGTGGGCTGAGCGCCAAAACCATGTAATAAGGTCTATACTTCTCCCATCCTTCTGAAGGTCAAAGTTAACATGCAAAGTCCAGAAACAAAAAACATATGGCATGATTAAAAGAACATTCCAAAAGGAAGCCCCCAAGGGCTTGAAACCAGCTGTGTTAGGGAAATATTGCCCTAATGTCAGAGATAGATATGACATGGTGCGCAACCACGCAGCAGCTCTTATTCATCAAATTAATTTCAGGCATCCATAAAGTACTCCAGTCAGAGAGATACCGTAATGTAAATTGGAGTCAGAGCATGATAATTCTTGCAACAGATCTAATCACATTACATCATAAGAGTTGGGCAGCTTCCTTGAAATGGATCATAATATTTAAAAAGATACTTGCAGCTCCTTTCCTTAATTTTTTTTGTTTTAAGGTAGGGAATGAAGCGATGACTCGTGGTTAGAGGAGGGGACTGGGAACCAGAAATCCTGGACGCTATTCCCAGCTCTACCACTGACACTCAGACAAATCACTTATCCTGGTCTGTGGCTGTCTGTTCTTCTGCAAAAAGCTTATCTACCTCAGATGTTAGTGTGGATAGCATGTCAGCTCAGTGACGCCAGATACAACAAAAATCATTTCACATAATGTTTAAACTTCCAAGCCAGTTCTGTTTTATCCCACCATGTTTCTGTGTTGAACTAAACATCACACAGATCTCAAGGTTGAAGTCTCTGTGGCAGGTTCAGCTCTCAGTTACACAAGTGAAAACCCCGCAGAGCACCTAGACCAGGAGTCTCAAACTCAATTGGTATGGCGGGCCACATTTACCTTAAGCTGAGTTCAGGGGGGCCACACGTAACACACACTCCTCTACTCTACCTTTCATGCTCTACTCTCCGCCGAAAAATCTCCCCGCAGGGTTAAATTCGGCGGCACAGTAGGAGAGAGAGGCTCTCACAGGGACTTGCACACTCCACTCTCCGCCGTTAAATCTCCCTGTGGGGCCACATTCGGCGGCCATTTCCTTTTTAACACGGACATTGCCTTTTTAAGAGCTCTCGCAAGATGTCCCACAACTTGCCTGAGCTCCGCTCAGAAAACGCTCACAGCACAAGCCTGCGGCCCGGATTCGGACTGCGGGCCACATAACACAAGCCGCGGGCCGCAGTTGGCCCGCGAGTTTGAGACCCCTGACCTAGACTGACTTCAGTAGTCATCCCACATACACACTGAAGTAAATGAGAAAAATTTGGTCACCTGTATTTAAATTACATAGACCCCGGTTCAGCAAAACACTTAAGCATGTGATTACATCCCATTGACTGCAGCGCAACGTATCCACATGCGTACGCGATGTGCTGAATCAGGGCCACGAAGCTGTGCACCTCTTCCTCAAAGCCTAGGTTAGATTTAGTTCAGCAATGCTTAAGCCGACCTTCTAGGTCCCCGCGGCCTTGTGCCAGCTTCCCTCTATGGCCGCTGGCACTCAATCAAATTCTTAGTGTGAAACAGGGTATTGTGGGCTTCCAAAAGCCTCATACAAATCTTAGTGAAAGCTGTAAAGACTATGATTCCTGCTGATTCAGGGTAATAGACTGTAGAATTTCCCCTCCTCCTTGTACAGTAAAACACCATTAGACGCATTATCCCAAAAGTCAAATAACTCCTCTGAAGCATTTGGTACTGGCCACTGTTAAAGACAGGATATTGAGAAATTTGTCCATGCTAACATAGCAGCTGCTATGTTCAGGAAACATCTATAAGTTGAGACTGGAAAAAATAGAAGCCAGGACTGGTAGAAAGGTTTTGGATTTCTGGCCTACAGTGTGCCACCACTCTCTCATTTTGTATCTGTCATTACAGATTAGCACTCTAAGCTGCCCTGTATGAACCTCTGTGTGGTGATAAAAACGAGCTTTTAAAGTTTTCATCATTCCCAAAAGTTTCATTTGAGGCCTGCTGACAGTCCCATCTTAGAATAAGGCTGACTTTTTAGGTCTTCTGTGTTAAGGCTTACAAAGCAATTTCTCCTCTCAAGGATGTGGTGGGTGGTAAGGGGCAGGAGATACAAAACTTTTATTTCTAGTATCTCATCATTCTATTGTCTGTGACTTATATTTTTTTTAAGTTATACTCGGTTTATTTTGGGTTCAGTTTTCCTTCCTTTTCAAGCACAAAATATAATGGCATCACTGACCTCTCTTTCTGTACTCGCGTCTTGCATTGTCTTGATACCATCTTTTAAGGCTACCCCAAGAATTTATTTTTCTAGAATAAGCCCAAGATATTAAAGTTGAAATAGACAAGGAAGAAAAATGCCAACTATCCTTATTAATACCTTATTTTCACACTAAAAAGAAGATTACAATAGCACTGTATGCACCATGTCCGGGGTGAATGCTCAGCCCAGATGTTGCACAAGGATCATTCAGAGATCTCACAAGCTATAAAAAAGTGCTGAATGTTCATATTTGAAAAAAGACAACAACACTGGACTCCAGTTATAGTGACGGGCAAAATACCTTTAACAGTTTTCTTTCAAACTGCGTTTCTCCTGTAACATCCCTAAAAACCATACTTAGAAAAATGACCAATGGAGCTCACTTGTTGAACTGTGTGTTTTTTTAAGAAAGAAAGAAATTAAATTAAAAGAAAAATACAATTGCTTTCTAAAAAACTAAATATTTTCCTTAATGGATGTTTTAGAAAGGGTTGAACTCAATGAGAAATTATTCCCCCTTAACTCCCATGGAAGCGAGTTGAAATTGATTGTACTCTCTCTCTCCTAGGGTTTTATATTGCTACCTATCATCATAGTCTCCTCTGTAAAATCAATAACGTAGCGAAGTCCCTCAGGATTTCATGGAGTCACTGACCTTCCTTCCTTTACAGGGTCAAAGCTTTGCTTGCAGGTAGGGGTTTTTGTTTTTGGTTTTTATGGGATAGTTGGTAGGGGTTTGGAATAAAAGGAGTATTTAAATTGTGAGGGTCACTTAGAGTAGAAATTTCTTCTCAAAGGAGGAAGACTTTCTAATGGTTTTCCAAAGATAGTCAGACTCTTGTTTTGCTTGTTCTCCTGTGGAAGATTGTTCCATTGCAGGATGTCCTGAACAGAGAATGCTTTGATCCCAGCTCTCGGATGCTTTGTCCTGGATTTGGAATATGCATTATTCCAAAGGAACACAACCATCTCGGTGGTCCATAAATCAAAATTCTGTCTTTGATGTTGCTGGGGCTTGATCCACCAACTGCTCTAAGCATTAGGACCAAGGCTTTGGGAGTGGTCTGGAAGCCAGTGGAAAGACTTGAGCACAAGCCTGATGTGCTCACGGTAACCTGAGCCATAACTTCAGTCTCCCTTGGATTCAGCTTCAGATACTTGCTCTTCATCCAAGAGCCAATATCTTGTTGGCATTTTGACATTTTAGTGGTAGCAGTGGTTGCATCAGCTGAGAATGACATACAGATTTGAACATCACTGACATAGTGCTGGCAGTCAAGTCCATGGCATCTCACTATCTCTCCCACTGGTTTCAGGTAGCTATTGAAGAGAAGCAATCATATGATTCTTCTGGGGCCCCACAGGTGAGGGCATTCTGAGAGGAAAACCTGTTACCTACCACCATACATGGAATTCTGCTGGAAAGGAACAAGTCTGACTAGGGAAGAATAAAAAATACTGCTCAAGCATGCATGAGTGAAATCAGGAAGGCCAAAGCACAACTGGAATTGCAGCTTGCAAGGGACATCAAGGATAACAAGAAGGGTTTCTACAGGTATGTTAGCAATAAGAAGATGGTCAGGGAAAGTGTGGGCCCCCTACAGAATGGGGGAGGTAACCTAGTGACAGATGATGCAGAAAAAGCTCAAGTACTCAATGCTTTTTTACCTCTGTCTTCACAGATGAGGTCAGCTCCCAGACCACTGCATTGGGCAGCACAGAAAGGGGAGGAAGTGAGCAGCCCTCAGTGCTGAAAGAATGGGTTCAGGACTATTAAGAAATGCTGGATATACACAAGTCCATGGGGCTGGATGCAATACATCCAAGGATGCTGAGGGAGTTGATTGATGTCATTGCAGAGCCATTAGTCATTATCTTTGAAAACTCGTGGTGATAGGAGGAGGTCCCGGATGATTGGAAAAAGGCAAATAATGCCCATCTTCAGAAAAGGGAAGGAGGAGGAATGGGAATTATCAATCAGTCAGCCTCACCTCTGTCCCCAGAAAAATCATGAAGCAAGTCCTCAAGGAATCCATGTTGAGGCACTTGGAAGAGAGGAAGATTATCAGGAACAGTCAGCATGGATTCACCAAGCGCAAGTCACGCCTGAGTAACCTAATTGCTTTCTATGATGAGATGACTAGCTCTGTGGATGTGGGGAAAGTGGTGGATGTGATATACCTTGACTTTCGCAAAGCTTTTGGTACGATCTCTCAATATTTTTAATCAACAAGTTAAAGAAGTATGGGTTGGATGAATGGACTATAAGATGGACAGAAATCTGGCTAGATCATCAGGCTCAATGGGTAGTGATCAACAGCTCGATGTCTAGCTGGCAGCCAGTAACAAGTGGAGTGCCCCAGAGGTCACTGCTTGGGCCTTTGTTCAACATCTTCATTAATGATGTGGAGGATAGGGTGGACTGCACCCTCAGCAGGTTTGCAGATGACACTAAGTTGCAGGGAGTGAAAGATATGTTGGAGGGTAGGGATAGGATACAGAGTAACCTAGACTATTTGGAGTATTGGGCCAAAAAAGATCTTATGAGATTCAACAAGGATAAGAGCGGAGTCCTACACTTAGGATGGATGAATCCTATGTACTGCTACAGACTGAGGACCGACTGGCTAGGCAGAAGTTCTGCAGAAAAGGACCTAGGGGTTACAGTGGACAAGAAGCTGGATATCAGTCAACTGTGTGCCCTTGTTGGCAAGAAGGCCAATGGCATATTGGGCTGCATTAGTAGGAGCACTGCCAGCAGATAGAGGGAAGTGATTATTCTCCTTTATTTGGCACTGGTGAAGACACATTTGGAGTACTGTATCCAGTTTTGGGCCTCCCACTACAGGAAGGATGTGGACAAATTGGAGAGAGTCCAGCAGAGGGCAACTAGAATGATTAGGGGGCTGGAGCACATGACTTATGAGGAGAGGCTGAGGGAACTAGTCTTGTTTAGTCTGCAGAAGAGAAGAACGGGGGGTATTTGATAGCAGCTTTTAACTACCTGAAAGGGGGTTCCCGGGAGGATGGAGCTAGGCTGTTCTCACTGGTAGTAGATGACAGAACTAGGAGCAATGGTCTCAAGTTACAATGGGGGAGTTCTAGGTTGGATATTGGAAAAAATGTTCACTAGGAGGGTGGTGAAGCACTGGAATGGGTTACCTAGGGAGATGGTGCAATCTCCATCTTTAGAAGTTTTTAAGGTGTGGCTTCACATAGCCCTGGCTGGGATGATTTAGTTGGTGTTGGTCCTGCTTTGAGCTAGATGACCTCCTGAGGTCCCTTCCAATCCCAATCTTCTATGATTCTGTGAATTCAAGCCACTATAGTGCTTCACCATCTATTCCTGGTAGGTCATTCATGTAGGTGTTTGACAACACTGGACTATAAGGTAGTACTAAGGCTGCAGAGAAGTCCAGCAGTACTTGTCAGCCACCTGTTCAGGAAACACTTAGACTTGCATGGACCTGGGACCTTAGATTGCTGTCCTCACGTTTACACGGAAAGCATGGACTCTGGGACTTTTCTATTGCACATTCTTACATTTATAAACCATTAGAGCTTCATTAAACCTAAACCAAAATTATTCTGTGCTAGCAAAGACATTACACCTCAGTTAGATCTTTAAAATATTTCCAGGACCATACTCTGATGGGACAACATCATTTTCTTTGTACAAAGTATCTTTGGAATTGCACAATAGATGCTTTTACTGAAATACACAAATTGCAGACAATTCAGGCTTCTGTACCACTACATGAGACAATCTGGAACCATATCCAATAGAGAGAGTTATAAATGCTAGGGTTATATCCAGTTATTGTCAGGCCAACAGAGAAGGCAACAGAAATGAATTGTGCCAGGAAGGCTCCTACCATTAAAGTTTCAATAGATTTCCATATATTGCCTGTACTCCATGAACAGCACTCTCAATATATAGATTCCACTGCAGATTTAAGCTAAAACATGAGCATCAGACAAAAACTAAGTGTATTACAAGACTGAACTTGGTTTTCTGAGGGGCCTCTATGTTCATCATCAGCCTGAATCAGATCCAAAATGTTTTGGATGATATGTACATATATCTACTTACACCCATACATACAGAGAGAGAGAAACCAGCCAGAAGGAAGTAAAGCTGTAAAGATCTGGAAGTAACAATAATTTGTAATTTTGACATGGTAGCAATTACTCAAGACCCCCAAGTCATGCTCTGAAATGTGATCTTAAGCTTTACTATTTCTTGAATTGTTGCAGGCTGGTGAGATCAAAATGTAGAAAAAACCACATTAATAGGTGTTATGGTACATGTTTCTGAGGTGAAGATTTATGTGCTTTTTATTAAGTGTTTAGCATACCATTATAACTGCAGCCTCCAGGAACCGCCCTTGCACGTCAGATACATTATTAGCTATTATACTGCAGGAAACACATTATGCAGCCAAAGCCACTTCTGTTAAAACTTGGGTTAAAAATTCAGGAAGTTTTCTGAACCACTGATCATTGCAATGACAGGTCAATATGTCCAGCAGAGAGAAAGATATTTGGGTGATTTGTCAACATTCAGGATATGAAAGTGCATCCATGCGCAACCTGCTACTAAATCATTATTAACCCTTTCATGGCAGACGTTTCCAGACTGGGACAGAGTTACAACAAAATTGTTTATTTGAGCCTTCCCATTGTAAAGCTGATTACATCTACCACAGATTTCAGGGGAGATTTAAGTACATGTACATCATCAACAAAAAGGGCCATCAGTCCTGAAATTTGCAGAGTAGCTAGGATGGAGGTACAGAAAACCCCTGAATATTTTTTGTTCCATTGGACAAAAAGATGGCAACCTCATCTGAGCACTTTGTGTCCAAAGCAGAATTGTAATAGGTCACAGTTATAGCAGATTGTCAGAAAACATAGGGCACTCTTTGTTGCTAGAAAAATTCCTAAACAACTATAAAGAGTTTAATGTAATACATTTTATCCAATTTAAACCAGACACTGTTAAAAGCCAACAATATTTTACTGAGATTAATGATTGAACTCAGTCCCAAAGTGGGTTTGGAGGAAGTTGTTTAACACCTGAATCCTTGGTACAGGAAAAACAAGCTTTATTGATTCAACTATATTAAGAGGATTTTGCTTGATAACAATGACCACTTGACAAGGATTATAGCTATTACCTGTGCCTGTCAAAGGATTCCCATGTCTCTTAACTACCACTTCAAAGGACACTAACTATATTTACATGTAAAACACATCTATTTACATAGTGAGTATATTACACATTTTCTTGTGGCAGTAAAATGAGTAAAGTAAACATGAAGCTTTCCATGTAATTTTATGGCTCATTTTATGTTTTTTTTTCCTATCCCTCTGATGAGCTGCCATTGTGGAAGGCAATTTTAGCTTCACACCTTATTGTCACTACTTCTGATGTCCACTACACACATTTCCAGGCTGTCTAAGGGATCCCCATGCAGAAGGGTTTGGCTGGGTGTCTCCCATCAACAGTATTGGTACTAGCATGCCAAAACTCCACTTGGAAATTTTCCTTGGCACGTCAATTCTTCCACAAAACATGGTACGTTAAAGAAGGGGTTCCCAGATGTTTTTCCCTGAGGCCCACCTGTGCAGCTGCAATAGGCACTGCAGCCCCCTATTAACACTTTTGAGGGAAATTGTTCATTTTAATTATTACATACATATAAACGTCACTGTAAATAAACGATGTGTTTCCTTTTCATTTTAATGTAAACAATTGTAATGATAGAAATCCCTAGAAACATGCACTCAAAGAAATGTTTCAGGATCTTTGAAGCCAAACAATTTTCGTAAAACTACGCTTTAAAAAAAATGTTGAGAGAAAAATATGGTGTTCAACAGAGAAAATACAATTTTGCATAAAACTGAATAAAATAACTTACAGACTAGGAGTCCAGCTGGGGACATACATTAGCAAGGCTCAACCTGATCTCATTTTCAATTTTCAGACCCCTGTTGACTCCAGCTCTTGAGCACAGCCCCTTCTATTTTCCCTGTTTGGTTTCTGTCAGGCAGCACAAGTGGATGGGGCTGTGTGTCATGGAGTTGGCTGAAGGACCAGACTGGGGAGGGACGAGGAAAGATGCATTTGGGGATGGAGGGGGGGGCAGGCAATGTCCCTACATCCCCCTGACCCCCAAATCTCCACCTTTGGCTTGATTGGAGAATGCAGTTGTACTGGCAAACCACCTGGGACTGTGCTGCAGACCACAGGCAGGGTACCCCTGTGTTCGGGAACTAAAATGCAATCCGAGCGAGACTCACCAACAGATACCAAAAGGAAACCACATGCTAGAGGAGTCCAAGCTTAGCCCAAATAAAAGTGACAGTATTATAAGACCTTCAAGCCTGGGATAGAGTTGTTTTATCTCATACCAGCGAAATTAAACAAAACTTGCCATAGCAGAAGGGCTTTACTGACAGCCCAATACTGCAAGGTGATGAGCACACTCTTTTCCCAGTGAAGTGCATAGTTATGGATGCTCAAAGTGCTTGCAGGATCAGTCCCTTACTTGTCATTAAACAACCCAGATTCCAACTGACAGCTTTAAAACAGAAATGAGGGGATAATTTCTATTAGTCCCATTGCAGCGTGCAGCTTTCTGATCACAGTGGAAACTGGTTGGATCAAGATTGGGCATCATATGAAGGTAAGAAAATTATCTTTATGTACAGCACAGATCTCACCACGCTGTTGATGCTGAAGCAGTAATTAATAAGTGCGGTTTTAACCATAATGTGGGACAAATCCAGCCCCTCACCTCCATACCCAGGGTGCTTGTTGGCAATAGAATCAATGCATGTCTCCATACAAGAGTAAGCGACAATGTGGGGGCACAAAGGGAATGTGCAACTCCTCCATAGAGTCCTACCCAGTGAAAGAACCCTGTACGGATGGTGCAGGGGAGGAGGGGCCAGGACATAGATGTGCAAAGAGAATGGTGAAAATAGAGGATCCACTACTGTACTGATCTTCTCATTCTCCCCACAGGTATGGTCTGGGTAAAGGCTGAATGAGGCTATTTCAGCTAAAGTAGCCTCTGCAGAACAGCTCTGCAGTCATGGCATAGTCTGAGGGAAGGTAACCCATGCATCTGTCCAGTGCCTGATTAGGTTCTTTGGCTGAGCGCTGAGAGTACATTTGTCCTTATGGTTGAAAATATGTATGTAATGCAATCTCTGTACCATAAATGTGACTAATCGCAATCAAAGGGAGCCAATTAGCATAACCCCAAAAGCTCTAGTTCAATCATCACTTAACCTGATAAGCCAATAACAAACATCTTCACGAACAGCTGTGCAAAGATCCAGGTCACTATTGTACTTAAGTACATTCCCTAAACTTCATCCATGATAGCAAAGAAACAAAAATTCAGGCTTCATTATGCATAGCTATAGCCAAGGCAACCAATAGGCTGTAGACATTTTCAGTCAGATTTCTTTAAAAGGATTTTTTCGGGGCTTCATGTCATATCTTGCATATGTCCAGACATGTGATGTACCAATTAGAAAAACTACTAACAGTCCAGCTACAGTAGAAACCTCTGAAATGGAGAAGCAACAGGAGAAACAAGCATATATTGTAGGACAACTGCAAGCCAACTGTTAAGTATCTCTTCCTATTATTGTTCAACCACAACAGATTATAACCATTTAATATGCTGATTAAATTCACTGCAACAAAAACCACTCTGAAAGCCAGGAACAGTCATAAAAATAAACAAAACACAGAGAAATTAAATCTAATTGTGAATTTTATTATTGCTCCATTGCATTTTAACAGCCCAGGAAAAGAAGGCCCATGACATCATCTAGAAGTGGTTAACCACAGAGGTTACAAACATGGATTTAAATAGTTAAAAGAGCTTTCTGTCAATTAGACCACATCTCTTCTCTTATTTCTACTCTTAGAACTGTACAGTGAACTGGCAGGGAACTGTACAGATGATTATTTATCAAGCCTTCCGGTCAGCTTTATAATAAACATAGCTCCATCGCCCGAGATTTTGAAGACTGTAGCTGGGAGCAGCTCTGAAGCAATATGTAGCTGCACAAGGAGGCAAGAGGAAAGCAGGGATTCCAGCCCCTCTCTCCAAGCTGCCAAAACCCTTCACGATGTACCTTCCAATTACTGACTTTGCACCATGTACTCACCCAGCCCCCAAACCTCTGTGAGATAACATCCTAGCTCTTTTGCATTCAAAATCTGGTCACTCTACTTGAAAGGCACCAACAATATTTCTAGTGTAGTTCTGAAAGACGTTGCCTCTTCCAAATTAGACCACAAGGAGGGCCCCTTAAATATGTATAAATTCCCCATGTGTGACCAAACATTCAGGTGTTCAGCACCCCCCAGCTAGGGCCAGATTCTTCAAAAGGGCCCAGCTCTTACTTAGGCACCTAAAAATAGTCCACATTTTCAAACGTTCTCAGCTCCTGGCAGTTCCCATTGGGACATTTTTAGGCAGATTGTCAAAAGACATCTGCACCCAACATGCTAAGCTCCATTGAATAATCTGGCCCATACTATAGGAGTGCATGTGTTTTCTACTGGTCTAAGGATTTTGCAGAGTTGCTGTTTTGCTCTTATGTTATTTTGAAGTCTACAACTGAAATCCTGGCCTCTTTCAAGTCAATCGGAGTTTTGTTATTGACTTCAGGAGCGAGGAGGATTAATTTCAGTAAATGCAGACCTAAAAATGAAATTCTTCTCATGCAGGGTGGGTGACATTTTAATAGTTTGGAATTCAAACATAGCAGCTACAGCCAAATAAAGGTTCAGCAGGACCGATCAATCCATTATTACCATTATGTATGCATTCAAACATGTATTCATCATTTTATCAGGCTGTTTTATTGTTAAATGCAAAAGAACTCAGACAGATTTTTAAAATAATGACTTGCTTCCTTTGCTGAAGGTAAGAGGTGAGTCATGGAAGGTTTACTCTCGTTTTCCAGCCAATGGCTCCTTTAGGCTGTCATTCCATAATAGTTACTTTTGTTTGCTTTGCTTTTTCCCAGGTGGGCCACCTCAATGCAAAGTAAAATGGAGGGTTGATAAGAGTTGACAGGCTGTTTACACTGGTGCAGGTGCTATCACATGAAGTTTTGACTGCTTTATACTGGTTGGATGCTCCTTGAATTCATTCCTCGGCAGGTAATTAGTTGTTCAGGGCAACATGAAGTTTAGGTTTTATGGAGACCCCTGGCCTTCCTTTCCCCCAGGAGCTGCTATAAAAATGTCAACATGTAAGTGGCTTCCTTCCATCACAACTCAAAAATGACACAAACCTGGCTGGAAAACTGAGTCTCAGTTTTATTTTAAATGTGTTATGTACTAATACACACTAAGCAAAGCATTAAAAGGGACTAATACTAGTCTTTTGCTCCATAGGTCAGAACTGATGCCAGGTAAGAAAGCTGTGTCTCTACAAAAAAATACAGCAACCCTACTATTGCAAAGCTTACCCTTACTGGCCGATCAATTAAATCACGTCTGGCTTTGAAGCCTGTGTAAACAGAATATGCCAGCTAGAAGTTTCCCTTCTTCCCCTATTTATTCTTTCTGAGCTACTTCATTGTGCCTGCTGCATCTGGCTTTGTTCGGACTGCTGCAAACAACGCCCTCCTGCAAAACAACCTCTTATTGGTCAAATCACTGGGGTGTCATTGGAGTCCATGCTGGACAGAAGAGGATGGAAAATGTACTCTGGCATTTACCTCTGATGATCTCAGGGCAGACACATGAGTTGACAAAGATGTTCAGAATTTCAGACCTTGGAGACCAAGTTGCACCCACAAATCTTGTTGACAGAACTTGCTATTGTACAAACAGCATTTGCACCAAGAAACAGGAGTCAATTTTACAGAACTCACCTAGTATGTGTGAATGCTAATTTGGCATACATGCAAAACTTGCATGTGTGTGATTCAGTCTGAAAACTTAGCTTAGAACATTTTCCACCTGTCTAATATCAATACAGATTTCACCATCTGATTCTCTTCACCCAGCTGGTGGGTAAATCCTAAACTGGCTGTTGTCCTCTGGAATTGTCTCTAGCAGCACCACTGCATGTCCCTTGGGAGTCAGGTTTCAGGGCATCGGGGGCAAAAAAGTAATCACAAATGGAAGGTGTCAATGAGGATGGATACTTTTTGTCTAAGCAGATACAACTTGATTCATACCTTAAAATGACAACTAAACCAACATCTAAAGACCTCAGGCCACCATCCACTTTTTCCCCATTTCAGTACTTAAAATCTGAGCATATTAATTGTTCAAGATCTAACCTCAACATCCTGATAGACCTATGTAATTCCAAGCCTGTGGGTCTCACACAAGCAACTGTATGACCTCACAAGAGCTAAGGTGTTCATGTTGATCTAATTTATATCAGCATAGAAAAAGGTCTGTGGCGGGACATCTGCCCTGGCTAGGAAGGGGTTAAGAGGGCCCTTGGACTGGCACCCAATGGTAAGGAACTGCAGGATAACCAATCAGGGCTCAGGAGCCTGATATAAAAGGGAGTTGCAAGCAGAGTAGAAGCAGTGAATCCCAGGAGCTCAGGGAGGGAAGGCTGGCTGTCCTGCTGGCTAATGGAAAGCAGCACCCTGCCAAAGAGCAATGGCTGATTGCTGGGGCTCTGTGTGAACCAGAGGCTCTGACACAAAGGGCAGAAGAGGCCCAGGGAAATCAGTTAAGGAGTTGGGGGAAGAGGTGATGCAAGGTCACTGCACACAGGGTCCCTGGGCCGGGGCCTGTAGAAATAGGTGGGACCGGGTCCCTCCCCACCTTCCCCAGACTGCCAATGTAGTGGTGGTGGACTGCAGCAGCCACTGAAGAAGGTGGTGGAGCTGGGACTGTCAAATCCCCCGGACGGGGAAGAGGGGGACACGGCCAGAGGGCCGAACCCAAAAGAAGACACTGTGGGTCCTGACAGTGGTGAGAAGGACTACCAGGGAACCCTGGGTAAGAGTGACTGAGCATACCCATGGATGTGGGCGTCTATTTGAGATAATTCCCAGCAGGAGGCGCCAGTCCAGCAGGTACTGCTGCAAGCTCGTCACAAGCTCTAACATAGAAAAGGGCATTTATCCTATTTCTCAACCTCTGATGGGTAGGGACCCAACATCACACCTTAATGACTCTAACCCCACTAACAGAGGTCTGATCCCTGCTGCTAGTGTAACCTACAAGTCTCTCCCATGAATGATCTGCAGAGGATATGAATCTGTCACAGCCCTAGTAAGTGATCTTTAACTCAGGCTGTAGTAGCTCTTGTTTTGAGGGGGGATTTTTGGCTCTGGAGGTACCCAGTTCAATTCCCAGTGTGTCAGATAAGATGGCAGCCATCACCCTAAGACAAACTGTTTCTGTTGTAATCCTATGAAAAAACATATCGGTAAATTAGACACCAACACCCATGCTCATATCGTAGGTATTTTGAGACCATTCAACATAACCTGCACAATTGCTTCAAAGTCCAAAAAGTACCCACTCAATCGGATGAACAAAAACCCCAGTCACCCAAAGCATGATAAAAAATAAGAAGCAACACTTTAACTTGGCTCAAAACCAGTGAGCTATATAGGAAGGACACCTGGGATAGCACAGAAAGAGGCTTGTTTCTAAACTGCCTTTTAAGGCTATTGTCCCACCAGCCAATTTTAGTAGCCTTTAAAGACACAAAGAATGACCAATGGCAACATCTCCCCCCCCCCCGCAACAAGAAAGTTCCGGGGTTGGTCAATAGATGCCACAGCAACACCCAGAGATGCAACTGCCCCTCTGGCCTCACAAAATGGCTCCATATTAAAGGGTCAGTGCACTTATATTTCTGTCTGTGTTGCAAGCTATTTGTAGAGCTGGAAGAGGGGTAGCAGGGAAGCTATTGTGAACGTGAATGCTTAAAACCAACATTAAAATTCAGTTTATCCTAAAGCATATAATATTGGGCAAGTTCATTTTATTGTAACAATTCACCCTGCAATCTCCAGACTAGCATAGTGACAATTGCCCTTCATTTTTGAATGACTAATAGTTTCTAAAGAGGTTCAAATTTGTATTAAAGTAACAGGATACTTGACTGAGTATAAATTGGGGCTCATGCCTATAATTCAGAGCTTCGAGAGTACTCGAAGTGTTATCTACCATCTATGCACATAGCCAGTTCAAATTTCTTTCTCAACCCTACACCTAATTTCTGTCAAGCAATAATGTAGCTGTTCCACACACCGAATTCCTTATTTCCTATAACTAATGAAGTAGAAAGCCGGGCTCGTTTGTCACGTCTTTCTGGTTGTTTGATTAAACAGTGATTATTAACCACCTCACCAGATTCCTTCACAGGAAATTGTGAGGGGCTTGCATGCAATGCTGTGAAGTTTAACTTCCAATGCTCTGTCCTTCCAAACCTGCTTATTTTATTTAAGGAAAGGTTTTGAGGACATTGTTATTCTTGGCATTTGACATAACAGATATAATGTACACATAAACCCAATTTTTTTTTAGTCTGGGAATCTTTTTACATCTTGAAATCCCCTGAATTGTAAGATTCACTTGGAAACTGCACTAGATATAGGGCTGTAATATGAAGCATAAAAGTTGATAAATGTTACTGGGTGGAAAACACATTGCAGCTATTCCAATACCCCCATGTTTATCACTACGAGAGCCCCTAGAATAAGAATCATGTCATATCTGAGGATGTACCAAAATAAAATCACATCTTATAAAATCCTTTGCTCTGTGATCCTCATAATGGGACCACTCAATACATGCATAGGAAATTCTGGTCTTTGATGCCTATCTCACAGAGCACAACAAAGTTTAGGCTGGCTATCATTCCCTGCTCAGGAAAGCATCACAATTGGAATTGTTAGATGATGGAGGGCAGGGACAGAGGTACCCCGTATGTTGGGACTGACGATGCTACACAAGCAACCTTTAGTAATACATGATCTCCATTAGCCAGTTTTATAAAATTATCCTCCACCATAACTTTTAGATTGGAAAATCACTGAAGCAAAGACTGTATGTATTTGTGTCTTAATGTGATGAGCATATTGTCGATGCTTAACAGGACAAGCTGGGTATTGGCTGATTTTGATATATAAAAAGAAAATGTAAAAGCAGTAGAGCTTCCAAACCAGCCAGTGCCAAAGCTCACCACTCAGCCTTCTGTTAACCTACCTGTATTAAATCACAGCCCGTCACTTAGGGAAAATAGGGAACTCATGGCCCAATGATACCAAACCCTTGGTCAGTCAAATAGTCTGATTAACATCAATGGGTCTGCACATGAGACAGGATTTACAGGCTCAGGCCCTTGATCGTGTGTTCTGCTCTAAAGCATCTAGCATTTGCCAGAACAGCTTTATTATCCAGCAAAACAATAATTAAGTTAAATATGTTTAGTGTGGTAATTGCATAGCTATACAGACGTAAGTCTCCTGGCTGAAGATGGAATGGGATACTAACTTGTGCCGGCAGAACCACCTGCCAACCACGTGCTTTTAATAGAACAGTGGTGTTTAAGCTGCACAGGTTTTCTCAGGCAGGTTATGATGAATCATGAATGGCATTCACCTGCAGGTAGATTGTGCTGCAATCCTGATCTCAGCCTACTGTCTCCTTCCAGAGCTGAAAAGGATTTCTTGGGAGTAGAAAAGAAGTGAAGTTTGAGGGGGATGTTGGGAATGCGGAGCTCTCAGACAATATCAGGTTCTTGCTTCTCACATAAATGCAGATTAAAACATGGACAAAGGAATATTTGGTGTCTGAACAACTTCCCTCAGTCATTTTGTACTTCAGATATGAACTCTGATAGCTCTGTAGCCCCGCTCCAGGGAACTGCTCTTTCACAAACAGCCTTCTCACAGCTACCAGGCAACAGCTCTCCCTTTTATGTCTGGAACTTTCCTTCATTTTGTTTCAGGTTTGTACAAATAATCTTTTGGAAAAGCTGCTCCAGGGCCTTCCCTTCCTCTCTCTGACCTATTCTGTGTCTAGTACTAAAGCTAATGGCTGCTTAATGGTTATCCATTTCCACAGTGAATATTGCTTTGCTATTTGGGAGATGAGATCCTCATTGGGAATTAACAGTTCCGGAAGTCAGGGAGCCAGGAAAAAAGGAACAGTCACACCCACATCCTCCTCTACAGGTTGAGTGATTGCAGTTTTTATTCTTAGGCTGCTCTTCTCTGTTATGGGAGTGCCATGTAGATGCCAACTAGTTATAAAATTTGGGGATGACACCAAGCTGAGAGGGTTGCTAGCATTTTGAAGGGCAGGATTAGAATTCAAAACAACTTTGACAAATTAGAGAATTGGTCTGAAATCAACAAGATGAAATTCAACAAAAAACAAGTGCACAGTACTTCACTTAGGAAGGCAAAATCAAATCCACAACTACAAAATGGGGAATAACTAGCTAGGAAGCAATATTGCTGAAAAGGATCTGTGAGTTATAGTGAATCACAAATAGAAGGTAAGCGAACAATGCAACGCGGTTGCAAAAAAGGTTAATGTTCTGTGGCTATTAGCAGAAGTGTCATATGTAAGACATGAGAAATAGTTGTCCTCATTTACTTGACACTAGGGCAGCCTCAGTTGGAGTACTGTTTCCAGGTCTGAGCTCTATACTTTAGGAAAAATGTGGGCAAACTGGAGAGAGTTCAGAGAACAACAAACATGATACAAAGTTCAGAAAAATCTGATTGATGGGGGAAGGTTAAAAAAACTGGGCATTTTTGCCTTGAGAATAGAAGACTGAGAGGGAACCTGATAGTCTTCAAATACATTAAGGGCTGTTATAAAAAGGACAACCAATAATCTACTTAATCTACAGGGAGATTTAGGTTAGGTATTAAGAAAAACTTTCTAACTGTAAGAGTAATTATGTTCTGAATAGGCTTCCAAGGGTGCTTGTGGAATCCCCGTCATTGGAGGGTTTTAAGAACAGGTTGGATAAACATCTGTCAGGGATGGTCTACGTTTACTTGGACCTGCCTCAACACAGGGGGCTGGAAAAGATGATATCTCAAGGTGCTTCCAGCCCTGCAATTCTATGACTCTATGGATCAAAAATATGTAAATTTTATTACATACCTACTGGTGCATAACATGGAGCATTGTCCACATGTTAGTAAGTTAAAAAAAGTTATGCACTGCAATGGGTTCCTGATAAGTTCCTCATATGGCAAGTGTCTGCACTTTTGTTACAGTTTCTCTTGAACCTGGGGCTGAGGGGAAAGCCGGGAGGCAGCAGCCTGCTCCTTGTATGGACACAATGCTTTCCAATTCTGCATGCAATGCCAGCATAGACATTTTTATAATCAAAGTAGATTGCATAATCATCACAACACTCCTGTGAGGGAGCTGGGTAACTATTGTTAGCCCCATTTTAATTATGAACAAAGCAAGTCGCAGAGAAGTTAAATGATTTGCCTAAGGCCACACACCCTGTCAGTGGCAAAGTTGGAACAAACCTCCGTGTTCCCAACTTCCACTCCCTTGTCTCAGCTGTAAAACAAGAGACCAGAGTCTAGCAAAAAAGAAAAACAAATCGATAGCCCCCTTGTGCAACATGCTACGTCTCTGACTGAAGGCAACACAGTAAGGGTGAGAAAAGTTCCACTTCCATCCTCACTCAGTCCTGGGTCTTTCTGCATGAACTGCCAACAACAGTGCCTGCTGGGATGTGTACCTCTAAGAACTGGACTCAGACCACTCGACAGTTTTCTGACAGCAACGCTTTCAGATTCTCATCTCTATTGCAAAAGGACTGTCCCTGTGGATAATAATAGCCACACCAATTAAGGTGTGATTCCATTTTCATTTAAAATTTTGTGAAATTTTAACCATTTAGCTGAAATTTTGTATGCCTGGTGCTTGCCTCAGCTGTTTTGTGTTAGTTTGGTTTTTGTTTCAGCTAAAACATTCCAGCCATTTTTTAAGGCTGGAAAAATAAGTTGTTTTGCCTATCTTAAAAAAATGGAGTTTGTTTGTTTTGAACAGTGGTGGCACCTCCATGTTTTGGAGCAGGGACTTGGTATTTGGCATGGGGTGGCCTTTGTGTCAGGGGTGTGCCATTTGCCATCCACATGAAAATCCACCCAAATTTGGCCAAGTTATAAGCCTTTGAAAGACTGCAGATTCAAAATACTCAGCAGAGATTTCATAAATCGGAGCAGCTAAAATGTCTGACGAGTGTATCCTCACCACGCATTCTTGAGCCTCTCACAGCTCCTAGTTCTAACCAAACTACACATGCTCCAGTCTTGGGCTACCAGGGCTCTGAAAGGCTTTCCCTTAATAGCTGCTCCAGCCAGGTCAGAGTGGGGCCGGACACTGCAACTGACAGCAGGCATTCCATTTCTCCTGTGCTCTCAGAAGGGGGAGATTGGGACCGAGTGGGGGATGAGTGGTACCCCAATGAGAAAGTCAGGCTAAGACTGGTTGGGTGTCTCATTTTCCACAAGTGCTGGTCTGTCTAAGAGATGGCAACCTACTTTTGCTATTACTTATTCTGTTATCTCAAGTGGTAGAGGTCTCTGCAGTGGATTTAAAGGTTCCAATTCTGATGACAAACCGCATGGATGTTAACATAACGCCACATGCTGGCTTGCTTTTTCAGTTTGCTTTTTTAAACCCTAGGAAGTTATACACACAAAAACTGCTCCAAAAGAACATTTTTTTCTACATGACCCCACCTTATTCAGTTCCCAGGATAGACCTGCTCTGGACACGAATGAGGGTTGGGGAGTGAAGAAGGCTGTTGTCTGTAGCACCCGTGTCATTTGTTGCAGAAGGTGGATGACTTGTAGTGAATGAGGCAGGGGACTGCAGAAAGAGAAATGATGGTCTCATGATTAAGGTAGTTGAATGCTATCCTGGGGAACTGGATTCTATCCCTGTTGCTGCCAGAGCGTCCCTATGTGATGCTGGCAAGCCACTTAAACTGAATTTTTCACAGTTGGCCACTAATTGAATGTTGCCCATTTTCAGGATGCCTGACTGGAGATTATGGGGTCTGATCTGCAGAAATTCTGAGCACTCACAGCTGCAGCTGAAATCATGGGTAGCTGTGCTTTGAACATGTAAGTGCTATATAATGCTAAGTGCTCTGAAAAATCAGGTTCTAGTCACCTCAGACTGGGCACCAAAATTAGTGGAAATTTAACCTTGCCTCTGTGCCTCTTCCCCACCCACCCTCTGTAAAATTAAGCTAATACTTCTCAGGGGTGTTGTGAAGATAAATTAATGCTTGTGAAACACTCAGATACTGTTGTGAGGAGCTCCATAGAAAAGCCCATGAGGAAATTAATAATTCTGTCTTCAGAGCCAGGTTTGTAAGATGTGCAGCAGATAAGGCCACACAGCTATATGTTTGTATGGTGCCTGACATAATAGGGCCCTGACCTGACTTGAAGCCTCTAGACATTATCATGATTTGAATGTTCAACAACAGCAACTACTGCTTTTGGATTAGATTCGCCTAAATGTTAAAGACACTGCAACCCATTACCAACTCCAAGAGCCATCTGGTCCCAGTGTTATGTCATATGACTGTATTATCCCCATATAGTAGAAGCCATTAAAGAGCCAACATTCCTTACAAGTTACCACAAATCTGTCCTATTCAAAATACAGTGTGTGTACTGGAGTGGGAGAGAGGAGTGGAATGTGGTAGTCTAACTGCTGTGATAACAATTGCCAACTTAAGTACATTTAATTGCTCATTTGTAATTGTGCTATGTCACGGCATTAACAAATATCCTCAGTCTCTTGCTTCTGAGAGAAGAACAAAAACTAAAGCTCATCACACTATCTGTAGCTTTTTTCAGTTAAAGATAAAGTCCTTGTAAAAAATAACCTCTCTGTCCAATTAATATCCAAAGCCTGAAAAGCTGCCACACCTATTTGGAAGGATGTGTTCTACTTTACAGAAGGCTGCTCTCTTTTACTATTGAGGCCATCAATCCAATCCTGAAAATGCTATGATGAAGTCTGACAGCGTATCATGATTTGCCCACCAAGCTGGGGAAGGTTAGGTGGAGACAACACTCATGTGCAGACATTCCCATGACACTTCATCTACACATGGCATCCTAAAACTAAGGAGATGGAGGGCTTTTGATCTGGCTGAAACTATAGACTCTGGGGGGAGGAGGAGGGAGAGTAGTCCAAGAAATAATCTAGGAAGCCTCTTCAACTCAACCATTACATGAGATGAAATAATACTCTGAACAAAGCTATTTTACTTTGAAAAATATTGATCCCCCCTTTGCTCTTTGGCGCTTCAAAAAGACTTTGGCTCACCAGTTGGGCAGATTTGCTTTAATATTTGTCCTGACTAAGACAGCTTCAAGTGCCATTATACTTTGAAAATCGACTATGTACAACATTTTTGTTTCTTCTAAATAACTCCGTATCAAATTTGCTCAGTTTATAAATACAGATTTTTTTTTCCTGTCTGTCTTGTAAACGAAAGTCTAAGTTGTACTCTCTCTCTCACACTCATCCATCATTACACCACACTTGAATGGGACTGGTCATGAGATTAAAGTTAGACATGTTTTTAAGTATCAGAATCATAGCCTAGTAATTTAGGGCTCAATTCTGAGAGGTTCTGAGCACACTCAAATCCCACTGAAATTCATGGATATTGATACAAGTGCCTTATTAAGTGCTGTGCATCAAGTCCCTAAGTTAACAATTCTGTTCATGTAAGACCCAAAATAGAATCCAGCCCATTCACCCTTATCTGCACGGTCTAGGAAGTACTAACACGCAAAATGCAGTAAAAACCTACTTTATTCAGGAAAATAAGCAGACATGATGATGAATACACAGAGACAATCCTCTGAGTAAGAATGGATCATTTTTACCATCACTTTTCTGAGTGTACCCCAACTTTAAACTGCTAAACTTTACACAAATATATTTAACACTTCCTTCGTGCAAATAAAATCAGACTGATTTATAGAGGAATATTATATGCATCACTCCTGAGCCAAATCTTGAATGATAAATTTCAGTACTCAGCAAATTTTGTATGACTGAGCTATAGATAAATCCCTGTAATATGGCACTTAGAATGACAACCGTGTCATACCCCGAATGGTGCCTCCAGAATGTCGCACAAAAGCATTACTCAGAAAAAAACAATATTAACTCAGAAAGAAACTTTCTGGAAGCACCAATTTTAATTTCATCTTCAGTAAAGTATTTGCACAGTTAATGACAGATTGCCGTTAGCTTAAGAAATGTCCGTGCCAAGTCTACTTTGTAACTGACTTGAATTTTCTTGTGCGTTACTGTTTCACATCAGGTACATTCACCGAACAAAACATAGGCTCAATTTATCAAATACTTAACTGAGAGCACTTTGCAGCTTCAAAGTGATGTACAAATATTAACCAATTTATCTTCACAACACCTTAAGATAAGCAAATATAATTAGCACCACTTTACACCCAGAAGAGGAAGAATGGTCCAGCAGTTGGGGCACTAGCCTAGGACCTGGGAAATCTGGGTTCAAGTCCCTGTTCTGCCAAAGACTTCTTATGTGACCTTGGGCAAGTCAATTGACCTCTCTGTCTAAACCTAAACTGGATGGTGATCTAGGTACTTACCTAAGCCAAAAACAGATAGAAGACATCTTTACGCAATCTTAGCATTGGATACAGTAAATGAATGGTGATGATTTCACTTATAGGAAAACGGATTAGGTCAAGTCACAGCAAGTCAGACAAAGCCAGGACTAGAACTCAGGATAGTTCTGGTTTTCAGTCTTCTCAGAAATAATTTATCAGATTCTCATGTTAACCTGCTGTATTAATGCCACTCACTTGGGGGATCAAGTCATAAGGACTACAAAAAAGACATGGGTTTATATGCTAAATGTTATACTTGGGTTGATCCTGAATTTTAAGTTTGTATGGACTTCAATGAGAGTTACAAGTGCAGATGCAATGCAAAATTTAAGCCATTAGTCTAGTACAAAAATTGATATTCAGCTCCATATAAAAGCCAAATAGGCAGCTCCTGGAACAAAGTGTTTGCATTTCAGTAGTATATGAAAAGAACTACTTAAAGAGAGGAATTCATGGCTGCAAGGTTCATGTTTAATCATAAAAATAAAGTGTGAACTTTCCTAAAACTAACAAGTTAACTCTGTCAGGAGCACATCAATGCGTGCAGTCCTCTAAAATCGCATAGCATGCTCCAACACGTTCACTTACGTGCATCTGTGCCTATAATGAAGGCAGCTAAAGTCTCGCTTCAGTAAGAACAGGGAGTCAGTTAACTTTATATGGGCCCAACTTGAATAGGCAAAGTGCTTATTGAGAGTTCACATAAGCACTCATGTCACTACAGACCTTTTACAGAGCTTATAAAATTGGCAACTGTTGTATTAATTTAGATGGATATATGGAGTTAAAGGTGTTAAGATAACCCAGTCACTGTCCAACATTAAACAATTTTAAACAAGGTTCAAGGTTTGGGATACAGAGACCTCATCCTGCCTAGTAACATGGCAAATACATAATTAAACGTCTTTTTCACCTTAAAGTAAGACTTTCATTTTAACAACATCCCTTATTTCCTTTTCCTTAGCTAGAGAGTCTTAAGAAAGAAAGAGATAACCTTGTTTGAGTCTTTTAGATGGTATTAAAGATGATAATAGCTGTCCATTTTGGGGAAAAGAGAAGAAGTTAGCTGAGATGTTTTGTAGCTGTTATTGTTAAAGTCAGATCCTGTTTCTTAAGACAACAAAACAAGATAAACACACACGAGAATAGCTAACAGAAAATACAGCTTCTGTCTCCGGTATTGACTTTCACTTGCAGGCCCCCTCCCCCAGTCTTCTCTTACACGTTCATAGCCATGTTGCAAATTATGGAGAGTCTTAGCTGGCTAAGCCAGGCTCTTATTAAACAGAAGACAAAAGGATGGAGATAGGAAACAAAAGAAATACAAAGCACGATCTGAACACACTCCTTGAGTTTTATCAGAGGTCTTTTTGTTTGGACTAATTCAGTCAGTCTGTCTTACTTCTGCATCTTTTCCCATCAGCATTTGTTATTACAGGTTACCCTGTTAACCCAAAACAACTAAACTTGCACATTCATGCTGATTTTTACACAATATGGATAATATGCACCTCACATAACCAACACCACAATCTGATCTGGGGAACCGAGTGACATTTTTGCTCCAGGTTGTGCAAGTTGAAGCTGTCTGAAGACAGGGAGGCCATGCTGACATGTGAAGGTGATGTTTAAAGCTAGTGTGGCTCAAAGCAGAGTAGGCAGTGTCTACTATACCTGAGAATCAACTACTTCTTCCAGCATTACAACTTTACAAGAAATGACACTGTATTATGGAAAACTGAAAAACTGTTGCACTTCAGCACATTATGGAGCAACCCACAGTGACACTGAGATTTCTTCTCATTTTCACAAAGGCCTTTACATTGTCCTGGCATCAAAAGGGTCTATTTATAGCCACTTTAAGTTCAGTCTACACTGAGAGAGCTGTGTAAAGGAGTCTTCATGTAAATAAAAATCAGGCTCCCGACTGTGTTCAGTTTTGCAATTAAAGCAGAATTTAAAATCCCTTGAAAACAAAAGTTGACCAAACCCAAAACACCACCTAAGGGAAAGATCTAATTTCCAGCAAGTCACCATTCAGAAAAATAAGCAGATACGATTGTGAATACACAGATGACGATCTACTGAATAAGAACGAATGCATTTGTTCAGTAGTTGAGGCAACTGAAGGCGCTAACATTATTTCCTTTTTGAAATTTTAGGACTGATGTCTCAAGTTTTTTCAGATTCCATCTCCTATCATTCACAAATGCTTTATTTAAATATTTCATACTTTAAATAAAGAGCAGTACCATGGTTAGTTTTTTTTTACTCATCTAAGTGACAATATTGTGAAAGGAATTCTCCAACTTTTAAATCTAATCAGCACTTTAAATCTAAATTAATAGGGAAAGGAAAAAATTGTCTAACAAAGTCAGCATACACAGAACGGGGAGACCAGAGACTTTGCAGCTAGGTCAGTGCTCCCACCATTTAATTAGAAAGGATATGATACCAGATGTATAAAACAGCCTAATTTTCAGAGCATGGGTGCTCAAGTTTCTGAAAAATCAGTTGCTTTTAAAGTCTCTCAAGTCAAGCACCCAGAAATGAAGGCGCCAAAAAATCACTAACTCTTGAAAACCTTGGCCTTTACCTTTACTGCCAGCCTTATAAAAACACAAGCAGCAGCTAATTTGAAATTAAGTACTCTAATCAGTTTCTTTCTTCATGCTATGTATGGCTTTGAGAGCCTGATTTCTAGGGTCAATAGTTATCAATATTTTAATTTTGTGTTTCTTTGGTTAACTTGTGTACAGCAGTTATTACTCCACTCTTTTTAACCGTAACTTTTAGTAATGTTACCCTCCTTCCTTATACTAAAGGGAAAAAGGAAACATAAGGAGAATAATCATTGATTGGCTATTTTGTTCGTATAAATAATCCTACCATATGGATTTGCTTTTTCAATATCATAAGTACATATGATTTGCCGTGCAAAATCTGACTATTGAGCCTTTCAGTCAGATAGACTGCCTGCTATAACAGCCATTAGAGGAAGGTGAAAATAAAAATGCACACAGCTGGTTCTGAAATGCAATATACAAGGAGATATATAGGCCTTCCTGGACTTTACAGTGATCATTTTACACCCTCATGCAAGACATTTCATTACACCTTTTCTTTGTTCACATAGATACAAATTATATTATCTTAAAATAAGTGTCAGCTTTAGTATGTAATTCAATAGCACTTTGTCACAATGCTGTACAAGTAGCATTATATTAACTTTGGTTTAACAGCAACTGATTTGGATTGTGATTTAAAAATAAATAAATAATAAAGGAATCTTTCAGTATGTGGATTCAAGCAAACTTGCGCTGTTCCCAATTCTTGTGATTTTATCATGAGTCTTGCAATATTTGGGTTTTTCTTAAAGCCTGGTCTTCTGCACTCATCTGATTAGGTGAGAATCTCAGATTTCATTTTTAAAAAATTCAGTTTCTAACACTTGTATTTACAGAGGAAAGTTGGAAGAGACCTCCATGAAATTATCCTTTTCAGCTACTGCCCTGTGACCTGGGGCAGTGGGGCAGAAGCTGTCAGCTGCTGAGGGCTGTAGAGCTCTCAGGTGGTCCCAGAGCTCTCAGAAGGCAGCATCTCAGCAGTTGCAAGAACTCCTGGCTTGGAGCGCTGGCGACAGGCGGGGGGACCCCGATGCTCCTATCTGGGACCTCACATCTCGCTGCCAGCTCAGGGAGGAACCTGGAGCTCCAAGCCGCTGCTCATGGTGAAGGGAGCTGAGTTCTTAGCTGCAATGGGGGGACCCCAGAGCACTGAGCTGGGACCCCACAGCTCTCAGTCACCACAGGTCACACCTCAAGGCCACGGGAGGCGGGGGAACTCCCGGGCTCTGAGCAACCTGCATGCAGTGGGAGACCCCAGGGCTCCAAGCCACGCAGCTCCCTGTCAATGGGGGGAGGCTGGAGCTCAGACAGTCCCTGCTGATCCCAAGCGGAGGCCCCACAGCTCCAAACTGCCATGAGGGCAGGTGACCCGCATGGTGGAGCTCTGAGCCTATAGGACAGGGGCACTGGACCCCGCCCCCCTCTACTCCTCTCCTGCAGCAGGACTTGGGTTCTCATCCCTGTTAACCCCATTTTGTCAGGGTTATTTTTAGTAAAAGACAGGGACACATGCATTTTCCGTGAATTTTCGTTTATTACCTGTCCACCGCTTTTACTAAAACTAACCATGACAAAGTCTTACCCTTAGTGATGGCCCAAAGTTAAGCCAGAAGGCAAATAAAAATCACCCACAATCCTCCCCCCCCCCCAAAAAAAAGAATCATTTTTAAATCAGTGTCATGACTGTTTAGTCATTTTTGAACATTTGGGGTGTATCTCAAATGAATCAGACACGTGGGTACCTACTAAAACCAAGACTTACGATGGTTATGTTTGAAATGGTTCCCCATTACAGATCTCGCCACAAGTCTATCAGTCTTAGATACTTACTTAGCCCTCCATTACTATAGTACCTCAGCATCTCATTGTCTTTCAATTTGTCTATCTTAGCAACAGCCCTCTAAGGCTTGGTCTGCACTTACCTCCACGATTCAATGGCAGTTGATGGGAGTTACGCAAAGAACTTGCGTAACTCCCATCGTCTGCTGTACTTTTCTTCTGCGCACCGTCTTCACTGTACTGCACCACTTGCGGGGGTCGACTTCTAGATCGACTGAGTGGGTCTTCACTGACCACTCAGTCAATCCTGATAAGTCGATCTGACGGTGGCGACTTTGCCGCCGTCAGTGTGGAAGTAGCCTGAGGCAGGGAAGTGCTATTATCCTCATTTTAATGATGGGAAACTGAGGCAGAGAGACTGAGTGACGTGCCCAAGGTCACACAGGAAGTCGGGTGAAGCAGGGAACTGAAGCCACAGCTCTCAAATCCCAGGTGAGAGACCGAACCACGGGGCCATCCTGTCTCTCTTCCCATCGGCTGAATTGCAGGTTTCTTTCTTTCCATGAAAGTAGGACTCTCCCACAGGAGAGAGATCGCCAAGGCTCTGATTCAGCAAGGTAATTAAGTGTCGTCCTGTTGATTTCAGTGGGGCTACTTACATGCTTTAGTGTCTTGATGAACCAGGGCCTAAGAGAGGTCCTTGATTAGCTGTATTTCTTCACTTTTTTTGTGTGTGCAACTCTTTAGTAATCCTCTAACGCTCCCCACTGCTAATAAACAAAGAAAAATAAAAGATAGGTGCCCCAAGCTTATTCTTTTTTGCATGCCTTTAAATTGCAGGGGGACTGACCCTGAGAAAAGTTATAACACAGGTTGCAAAGTAAGCTTCCACTCGGTCTATAAACCTTTCAGGACCTATCCCCAAAGCCTCTAATTAATTAAATAATCCTGTGACCCAAAGAAGCTAATTGTGACCATGGGAAACAGGGAGATGTAGATCATATTTTTCTTAGCCAGTAAATAAATCTGAGATAGTAAATTCTCCTGCTTTATTTGTACACCAAAATAGTTTTTCTAAATATGAGGCACAATCATTATCAGGGGACAGAAAAGGATTGTATGGAACAGGAACAAGCACAATGCCTTGGTATTAAGCCAAAAAGAATGACTGACAGGACTAGATTAGATCTGACGTCCACATGAACAACCACCCCTTAGACCTATAGAAGTGATGTTATCAGAATGTATCTGCCAACTGACAGGCAGTTATTACCTTAACCTCAGTGATGTGCTATTAGATGTTCACTATTCACAGAGCTGTTAACAAGTACATGCTTGAATTCTGGGTATCATCTATCAGAAAAGACAATCAAGTGGGGCTGTCAACAGGATGACAGACTGGGATCTGAACTGGTTAAAAATATTTCCTTGGTAAAAGTTCCCTAGGGAAAAGAGGTATAACGAAAAATTACAAAGGAATGTAAGGGCTCATAGACAGCATGCAAGCAAGCTGCAATGGCATTTCCTTTCCCCATTTTGAGTTTTATCTTTTTTTAAAAAGGCTTACAGTTGTTAGCATCCTGGTGGCCTTTAAGTTTTGCACAGGTTGGTGAGATGCCCTGAAACATACAACCACATGGTGTTTCCACACAAGGTATATCCTCATACTTGTGCATGCTGTGTAAAACCTGAGATGAAACCCAGTGACTAAGTAGGCTATATCCTTCACAATATCCACCACCCGCTCACTTGTTTGGAACACTCCATTGCTTGACTTTCGTTTTTTAAGAAGACAATTTTGATCTCTTTTTAGACATTTAAATGAATTTACCCTGAATTGGAGCAGTTAGCCATGCAGGTGCAGGAAGTTATCGTTAACACATATTTACATTCCACAAGTGGAATGTTAAATTGGCATTTACCAGCAAGGTGCTGTCAAAGTGTGAGCTTGCAAAATATAATCCACCATTCACTTGATCAGTTACCAAAGCAAACAGATGCTAACAATTGGAATAGCTTCCAAACAGTCCCAGGATCAGAGAGTAAAGGTGGCTTAAAGCCACTTTGTGCCCCTGCTAAGCACAGTTCAGATGGATTGGAGGATCTGGGCCAATGTGTCAGTTTGCTGTTGGATTATTTTTTTAAACTGACATGAATGTGAGTTTTTTAATTTTTGTGTTTTTAATTATTTTTCTGTTTAACACGATTCCTCCTTTTTAGAAAACATTAAAAAAATTAAACTTGGCTTGTTTACATCCAATTCATGGGTACAGATTTGTAGAAAGCAGACGCAGGACTTGTCCTGTGGGCAAAGTCAGATTTTGAAGTAGTTTGAAACTTTCCTGGGTAGTTCAGATTCCAGCTGATAATCTTCCCTCCCCTGTCAATGTTGTGTAACAAGCACGAGGCAGAAGACAATGCCACGCAGTCCTGCAACTGTGAGGACCTGAGAACTGTATACAAATAATGGCAATGAGGAGTGCAAGTGAGGTGCTGCATTACTTGAGCCAGACAGTCAGTGGGCTTCTGGGAAGAAAGCAGATTCCAACCCAGAGTACAATGCTGAGATCTGCATGCCCACGTGACAACGTTACAGTCATGAAGCTACGAGCTGTAGGGAATCTGGCTGGAAGGAGCAATGGCCCAATTTATTTTCCTAACTAGCCTTCACTTTTGACAGAAGAAACATCAGCACTAAGTGAAGCTTCATCTACAGTGGAAGGAAGGCCAGTGCCAGTAGGCCAGGTTTTGGAGTCAAAGGGATATGCCCAGTACTTGCCAAGTTACCAAGGCTCTGTGATATCATCTGATGAAGTGAGTTGCAGCCCACGAAAGCTTATGCCTGAAGAAATTAAATTTGTTAGTCTTTAAAATGCTACAAGACTCTCGTTGTTTTTGCGGTATACAGACTAACACGGCTACCCCTCGGGAATTTTTCAGGTGCCCTATGTTTTCCCTATTCTTTCCGAAACTTCTGATCATAACTCTATATGTTTAAATGAGCTTTCCGTTTTAGTGCCACTTTGTTACAACGGAATCATTGCAGTCATCAAGACAAGTATTGTGGCTGCACTTTTTTTTTTTTTAAAGCACCAGATGGACTGTATAACTATTAACATCTGCAGTTATGAAAGTTTCAATTACATTAAAAGTAATCATCATATTTCAGGGCATAATCTGTGAGGGTCAGAGAGGCATTCTTATTTCCACCCTCACATTCATGACATTGCACAATAGGTTGTGTGTATAATAGACAGATTTTAGTATTCCTCCGAAACAGCTGTTGGGCACTGCCTGAGGCAGGTGACTGGTCTAAGATCTATGACCTAGTCTAGTGTGCAGACTTGTGTGTTCAAATATTCAAAAAATCTCTGTATTCTACAGTTTGAAGAGCAAGTCTTATTTCAGACTGCAGTTATTTTGCTCTTCTAGCTATTTAAGGATACCTGACAGCAATGCATCAACAATCACAGAAGGAGGTTCACAACAGCAATATGATAACTGTCAATGACCTATAATCCACTCACAAAGGTGGACACTCTTTTATACAAGCTTGGCATTTAAACCAGCAGGCAAAAAAAAAAATCACAGCACTTTACTTTTAAACCTAGGATAAACTAAATAAAATAAAGTGAAGCACTGATCCTACCACAGTCTTAATCCTAACTAATCACCTAATCCAGGGTAGAACTAAGTATTTCAGGTTCATCTTCTCTATCGCTTGTATCTACATGTACAATTTTATTAGGCTGTAAAAAAAATATTCCTAGAAAATTCACCAAACTAATTTGTCTGAAGGCTCTCATGGACAAAGAGGCATTCCTGACAGACAAAAATTTAGTCATGAGCAAAACACAAATAAATGTTTGTGAAAACAGCTATATTTTGCCATAAATATTTACTTCTAACCAGTTCATTTCATTTCAATTCATATCAAAACCTACTCTTTCATCTGTCGTTCACAAGCATTTAAAACCCAGATCAAAAGAATTTGTTCCCACTTGAAAGGTTGAAGGATGCAATCACTCCTGTGCAAAAAGCCAGTAGAAGATCTATGCATCTCTTACGGCTTCAAAACAAATCTTAAGGCTTTGTGGCATAGGCCCTAGACTGGCCCTTTGCATAGAGGCAAATTGACTATTAACTAATAATGCTTTGCTTGTATGGTGTCTTATCTTAGGATCTCAAACATGGATAGCTTTTCTCTCATCATATCTCTCTGAGGCTGGAAAATATTATCATCCCCATTTTATGGATAAGGAACCAGAGGTAGAGAGAGCTTACCCACAGCCACACACAAAGTCTGCTGTAAAGCAAGGAGTAAATCCCAGACCTCCTGACTCCTTGTATTGTGCCTTAACCACATCCTCCTGCTATCATTAGAACAAATACTTCTGAAGTACCTATTGCCATAGTATCGACATACTGCATTGATGTGTTTAACCTATACCAGGTTAGCTCGTATCAATTTTCACCTGGTTTGTAATTCCTGATTTACAGGCAATAGGTTAATTTAGCTTAAATCTCAGTAGGCTGAACTGTTTGTGCTGTAACTGATTTAATTTAGATTAGGCGCCAAATTCTGCCCTTGACACAAATGCACAGCTTTCACCAGTGTAAATGTAAATGAAGGCAAAACTTGACCCGGTACGTTCTCAAGTCAAATAACTTTTTTCAATATTTTCATCCTTTCAATATTTGGCTCAAGTTCTTTTGGGTTTTTTTTTAAAGCTTCATTTTCAATCAAACAACTGTTTAGCAGAGATGAGATTTTATGGCCCATCTACACTGCAGATAAAATGGTGTTGAGATACCTAAGTACATCACAACTGTCCTCAAGTAATACACAGTTCTGAATACTACCTAGATAAGTAGCCATAACTGGGAATGGGCCAACCAACATGCAAGTAGTGGAGCTGGATTTGATAGAAAACCTAACAGCCCATGTCATGCTACACCCTCCTGGGTGCAGATCCATCCACCGGTTAGTGGGAGAGGAAGGCGGTAGTTAACAGGGAGACATTCATTGCATGGAGAAATACTGGGGCTGCTAAGACTATAGTTAAGCCTCAGGTCCTGAAATGCCAACAAATGCTCCCACAGAGTGAAATCTGGCTTAAAGTTCTTGGTGCAAAAGCCTTCACTCTGCCTACAGCACAGATGTCTATCTAGACCAAGGAAGGGCCAGGGGTGCTAATATAGGCCTGTTGTCTGATATCCCACAAGCTTTCCTTTTGGGGAATGATATTATGGCTTTAAAAAAAAGAAGAGGTCAATCAGAACTCCACAGATAATTCCAGACATGAAAGTGACTGTGTCAGCCAAAATGCAGTGGAGTAGCTGACAGGAAGGGGTGTGTGTGTCTAGTATCCAAGAGGAATCAGGTTACCTCCTTGGGGTATGCAAACAAATACCTGGTGGGGAGGGGTGAGAGAACCACCCCCTTCAGGAATTAAGATGTCTGCCTACCCTGAAAAGGGAACCAGAGGCAGAACAGAGCATGGAAGTGCCTCCAGCCAAAAGGAAGGACACTGGGGCAGATTCAGTGCATTGCCAAATCTACGACGCCCATCCCAAGAGGGAAATGCCCAAATAAAGTGTAGGACAACTGTCTGGGAAATGACAACGGTAACTATGGACAAGGAACTTCTTCCTACAGTCCTTGCCTGATGGACTGTGAAAAAGTAAAGCCAGGTGGGACTGAGAGGGAGGTCTGCCCCCCTTGACTCAGTGTGTGGGGACTGGGGAACAAAAGGCCACCCCAGTGGGGTCGGGGGATCAGTACTCCTCCTCCTCTTCCCTCCCCCTTGAGAAACTGAAGGTAGGCTACCAGAGGCCCCAGGTCCCAACCTCTGAGGAGATGGCACAGAGAAAGGAACTTTGCTAGGGGCTAAGTTTGAAGACTCTCCCTTGCCCGCCTCCTTTGCTGTTAAAAGCAGCACATGGTTGAGAGCCATTTCACAGGGAAGCAGCCCTAACATGTTTCTCCCTATGAAGTAGAGAGCTAGGCATTACTATTCCCACTTACTAGACAGAAAAACAGAAAGTAAGTGGCTCGTCCAGGGCTATTTCGGGAGTTAGAGTTACAATTAGGACCAAGGTCTCCTGACTACAAGTCCCATGATCACATCACATCACTGCTCACAGAGTTATCACAATGGCTGTGTAAAGCACAGAACAAACATTTGTTTCACTGCCCACACACACAAAGGGCAAGTCTACACTACAAAATTAAGTTGACTTGAGTTACATCTGTATACAGCCACCACAGTAATTACATTGTTTTTCAATGTCCACACTATGGCCTTTGTGTCAGCAGTGCATGTCCTCACCACCAGCGCTTGCAACGATGCAAAGAACAGTTCACTGTAGGTAGCTATCCCACTGTGCAATTTACCACCATCTAGTGCAGGGTGTTTTAGGAAGGGTTTGCAATGCCTCACAGGGGCAAACAAGTCACAAAGGGGTGACTGGGAACATGGTTTCAATGCCCCATGATGCGGTTTTCTCCATCCCATAATTTTATCTGCATCCCATAATGTTTCATGCCTCTTTTCAAAAGCCCCGCAAACGCGCGTCCACCATCTCTGTGAGAAGCATGGATTCTATACAGCTCTGCACTATTCTGATGAGTGTTGCGAGCACAACACGCCTGATCTTGCAGTATTTGCAGAACCTCCAGAGGAGCCGGGCGGCAGAACAAGGCAATTCCTTGGAGGCTGCCTTGCCATTAGACATAGAAAGAAACAATTCAAGGCAGCTGTTGGCATTCAGGGAGCAGCTGCAGACAGTGGTTCTGGGCCCATGAAACAAGCACTGACTGGTGGGATTGCATCGTTATGCAGGTATGGGATGACAAGCAGTGGCTGCAGAACTTTTGAATGCACAAGGCCACATTCCTGGAACTGTGCGCAGAGTTTGCCCCAACCCTCTGGGGCAGCCACGCCAAAACGAGCACTGCACTGACAGTGGAGAAGCGCGTGGTAATCACTGTGTGGCAGTTTCCAACGCCAGATGGATATCAATCAGTTGGGAATCAATTTGGAGTTTGGAAATCCACCGTGGGGGTTGCTGTGATGCACGTGTGCAAGGCCATTAATTTGTCCTGCTATAAAGGACTGTGACTGTGAGCAATGTGCTGGACATAGTGGATGGCTTTGCAGCAATGAGGTTCCTGAACTGAGGTGGGGCGATAGATGGCACATGTATCCCCATTCTGGCACAAGACCACCTTGCCACAAAGTACATCAACAGAAAGGGCTACTTTGCTATGGTATCACAAGCACTGGTGGATCACTGGAGACATTTTACCAACATCAACACGGGAGGGTCAGGGAAGATGCAAGACGCAGACATCTTTAAGAACACAGGTCTGTTCAGAAAGCTGCAAGCAGGGACTTTCTTTCCAGACCAGATTATCACCATTGAGGATGTTGAAATGCCAATAGTGATCCTGGGAGATCCAGCCTACCCCTTGCCCCTGTGGCTCATGAAGCCATACAGCAGCCACCCCAACAGCAGCAAGGAGTGATTCAACTACAGGTCGAGCTTGTGCAGAATGATAGTTGAATGTGCCTTTCGTCATTTGAAAGGCTGCTAGCACAGTCTCCTCAGGAGATTAGACCGCAGTGAAAAAAAATATACCAATGGTTATAGCTGCCTGTTGTGTGCTTCATAATATCTTTGAAGCAAAGGGGGAAAAGTTTCTGCCAGGGTGGAAGGTGGAGGTGGATCAGTGTCTGCTGAATTTGAGCAGCCAGATACCAAGGCTATAAGAAGAACTCAGCAGGGAGCTATATGGCTCAGCTCTATCCTGTCCATGAGGATGATCCTCCAAGCCCTGTGCTTAGTATCTGAACCACCAGAGGCTTACAGGATCTCTTGGACCATATCACCCTGCGTCCTTTTCCTTCTCCTCCTTATCTGGCTGAGCCACTCTGCCAGTGTAGACAGAGAAACCCTCCAGGCCACATTTCCAGCTGCAAAGGCTACAAATGAACAGAGGTACTATTGTGAGCGTATTCACGAGATAAATGGAAACTTGGTATACTGAACTTACTCCCTTGATGCACACAAGTTGTAAGCACTACATTCTCACTTCTCCTTGGGATTCACAGAGCACAGTGGCAGTCCCAGCTGTGGTGAGTACAGCCCAAGGGGTGTGGGGGAGTTGGGACAATAAGGGGAAGTGAGGTAGCTCAAGGGTATTGAACTGAATACTGGCACAGGTTTCCACAGGCTGATTTTAGCTGGTATTACACTCCTGAGGGTAACAGAGGCTGAATGGGAACAGCTCCTGCATATGTCTGGCTGCAGACCAGGCCCGTATGGTGCAATGGTGCCTGCTATAGTAACTGCTTAGCGCCATGGGAAAGTGTCCTACTTCAGTGGAAGAAACAAGGCAGCCCTCCCCAGAGTATTGCTGATTACCTTTAGGAAACTTTTCTTGCAATCTCTGTGGAGGATTCACAGGACATCCGAGTGCACATAAACAAACTGTGCTGCAGGGCTCCTTCTGCCTAACTAAACAGGGGAATGCAAAGCAGATAAAGACTACCTCCCTCTTGGTTATTTCACTGCCTGTTCCTGATTTAAAAGATTAGACGGTTAACAAAAGAGTAAACGAACATGTGTCCCTGGAATATCAACGCAAACTGCATATTTACCAGAGGTTCCTCCCCCTTCATCAGGCTCACCTGGGCTGCACTGTAGGGACTGGCTTGACTGCTCTGGAGTCAAAAACAGCTCCTGGCTCATTGCACCACTGGATCCCCGGTCACCTGTCCCCCATACTCCTGCTCCTCACTGTTCAATCTGAGGGTTTGTGACCCCAGCTCCCCCCGAAGTATCCATGGGACTCCTGGCAGCAGTGGTGGGGTCTCCACCAAGGATGACATGCAGCTCTTATACAAGTGGCATGTCTGTAGCTCCACACCAGGGTGACTGTTAGCCTCCTTTGCCTTCTGGTATGCCGTCTGCAGCTTCTTGACTTTCACGCAGGCAGCACTGCTGCATGTCCCTCTTGTAACCCTTCTCCGCCATGCCCCGAGCAATCTGCTCGTAGATCTCTACATTTCCACAGCTGGATCGGAGCTGTGCCTCCACGGACTCAGGAGATCCACCACCTCCTGTGTACTCCAGGCAGGAGTACACCTGCAGCATGAAGCTGAGCAATTGTTAGGTGAGCTCTCCACACTGAGCAAACTGGAAATGGAATTTCAAAAATTTGCGGGGCTCTAGAAGGGGAGGGGTGTGTACCTGTATACTTCGCTGCTGGATAGCAGAGCTCAAAATGGTGACCAGAGCGGACACGATGGGACATTGTGGGACACCTCCTGCAGGCCACTAAAGTAGACCTAACTAATGCAGTGACACTGTCACCTTAACTACGGTCATGTCTACACTACAGGGTTAAGTCCATTTAAGTTACGTCAATGATCATGTCACTTTAATATTGGTTGAGCATGTCCACACAACGCTCCCTGTGTCAGCTAAGCATGTCCACACTCATTGCTTTTGTACTGACAGAGTCATCATGGATAGCTAGCCCACTGTGCAACCTGCCACTCTCTGTCACACGTTGGAAGCTCTAGGAATGAACCACAGTGCATCACGGGGATGTGCTTGCTGTCCTGTGATGCAGTCCTTTCCATCCCATCATTCCATGCTCTCCCTACTTTGTTCCACGCTATTTTTGAACAGCCCTTATAAACTGTACGCCCACCGTGCCTGAAAGCATGGATCCTGAGTTACTGAGCAGTCTGACGATGAGCCTTATGGACACAACACAGCTGGTCCTGCAGTATTTCATGAGCTGAAAACAGAGTGAATTGGTAATGCCTGCACTGCCTTCTGCTATGGAAACCAATCATTCAAGATTGCTGCTGGCATTCATGCAACAACTCGCCATGGTGAACCGTCAGTATGGGGCTCGGGAAACAAGCACTGAGTGGTGGGATAGCATCATGATGCCTCTTTGGGATGATGAGCCATGGCTGCAGAACTTTCAGATGAGCAAATCCACCTTCCTGGAACTATGGGTAGAACTCGCCCCAGCACTGCAGTCCAAGGACACCACAATGAGAGCTGCCCTTACTGTGGAAAAGTGAATGGTGATCACTGCATGGAAGCTGGCAACTCCAAACTGCTACTGGTCAGTCACAAATCAGTTTGGAACTGAAAAGTCCACCGTGGGGGTTGTGGTGATGCAAGTGTGCAGGGCTATTCATCACTTTTTACTACAATGGACTGTGACTCTCAGTACTGCGCAGGAAGTAATTGATGGCTTTGAGGCAATGAGATGCCCTAATTGCGGCGGGGTAACAGACAGCACACATATCCCAATTTTGGCCCCTGACCAAAATTATTAATTATTAACTGAAAGGGCTACTTCTCCATGGTCTTGCAGGCACTGGTGGATCACCGGGCCATTTCACTGACATAAATGTGGGGTGGCCAAGGAAGGTGCATAATGCATGCATCTTTAGGAACACTGGACTGTATAGAAAGCTGCACACTGGGACTTTATTCCCAGACCAGAAGATTCAAATAGGAGATGTGGAAATGCCCATAGTGATCCATGGGGACTCCACTGACCCCTTGCTCCTGTGGTTCATGAAGTCTTTCACCAGGAACCTAGACAGCAGCAAGGAGCACTTCAACAACAGGCTCAGCAGGTGCCAAATGACCACTGACTGTTCCTTTGGCCAGTGAAGAGGTCACTGGTGTTGGTGTTTTGGCTGGTTAGAGCTCAAAGAAGAAAATATTCCGATGGTCATTGTGGGCCTGCCATACCCTGCATAATATCTGCAAAGCGAAGGGGAAACATTTCTCTATGGGTGGTCCGCTGATCAGTTGGCTGCTGAAAGTCAGCAAGGGCAACCAAAGGGGCGACGCAGGCAGCTATTTGAATCAGGGAAGCTTTGAAGGAGCATTCTGACAAGGACTCCCAATAACGTGTCTTTATGTGATGCACTCAACCAGGCAATGTTTACTTGCCATCTTGAATTATCCCTGTAGTGCTTGCTTCCTGGGCCTTAATTGCAATGAGCAAATATTCCTGCCTATAGCCAGTATGTGTCAATGTAAGCACAGAGCGATGTATGTATGTCACAGTAAAGAGCCATTTTATTTCAAAGACTCAAGTTTACTAACAGGAGAACACACACATTTTTGGTCAAACAGGGACATGCCAATGAGGAAAGTCTTGCTGTTAGGGCTCTCACAGCTGCATGCAACTCCAGCTTTCATGGTAAAACCACTCCTTAGACATGGAGTGCACAGGGTGCTGTGAGGGACTGGGAACACACGAGGAATGCGATGGGGGCATTTGGGAAGAGCATGGAGCAGAGTTCCATAGTGGCTGCAGGTGGAGACGTGCACAGATGTGTTCAAATTGCAGGGTAATTAGGGAATTCCTCATAGCCGTCTGGCCCTCCAGTGTCCTTTCCATACTATCCAGCCTCAGTCTTTCATTAATTGTCTCCCTCTTCTCTCGTTTTGCTATGCGCTGCACCTGTTGACTACAGCACTTCAGGGAACATATCCACCTTTCTCCTGGTTCGCTGCCTTATCTGAATGGGCAGTCTGCCGATGTGGAGGAGTGGCTCCTCAAGGGCACATCTCCAGAGGCCGAAGAAAGAATGAACAGAGACAGTACTGTGATCACAAAAGTTATACACACCTCTTCCTCACTGTCCATTGGCTAGCACACAGGTCAGCGCAAGTCTCAAATACGGCGAGCTTGTGAGGAGGGGGTTCTGAGCAAGAAGAAACAAAGGGAGCTTTGTGAAGAGGGTTACTATGAGCAGCTAGGGAGCCTATTCTGAATATTGGTACCCTTTGCCACAGGCGAAGGTAATCGAACCCAATATCTCACTCCTAAGGGTAAACCACGATGCAAGAATGCCTCTCCCGCATGTGTGTGGCTTCAGACCGACTCCGTATTCTGCTTGCCTGTGTACCGCTCTGGTCCCTGCAGAAATAATTGCCGGGTGGCACAACAAAGTTTCCTACAGCGTGAGGAGAAACACGGCAGCTCCGCCAAGGAACCTTTGGCAGACAATTGCAGAATACCTACACGAGTGCAGGGACTGGCTAGACACCGCCAGAGTGAAAAAGGGAACCTGACTCTCTGAGCCACTGGACAGCTCTGCCATGTACTCCACATCCTCCTCCAAGTTCCACTTTCTCATCCACCACTTCAGCATGGGGGTTGAGTCTGTTGGCCACTGTGTCCAGACCCCCCGAAGAATCCACGGGGTCTTGGCAGTGGAGGCGGGATCACTGTGCAGTGATGGTGTGCAGCTCCTTATAGTAACGCCACGTCTTTGGTGCCATACCAGCGTGGCAGCTCGCCTCCCTTGCTTTGTGGTATGCCTGCCTCAGCGCCTTGATTTTAGCACAGTACTTCTGTCTCTCTCTCTCGTGCCTCTTTTCCAGCATGCCACTAGCAATCAGCCCATAGATATTGAAATTCCTTTGGCTGGAGCAAAACTGCCATTGCACAGCCTCTTCCCCTGCTAGACTCAGCAAATCCAAAAGCTCGTGTGCTCCATGCATGAGAGTTTCTGCTGCATAAAACCAGCATGGTCAGCTAGCTGGGAAGATGCGGTGTGAACTGGCACGCTAAGCGAATGGGAAGAAGAATTTCAAAAATTTGGAGGCCTTTAAATGGGGGAGGGGCACATGCCTAGGTACCTTCGGGCAGCGAGTTCAAACTGCTGACCAGAGCAGTCAGGATGGGCATTGTGGGGGATACCTCCTGGAGGCTAATTAGGGCGACATACCCAAGTGCGGTGTATATACTGATGGTGCAAAAAGCTCTATGCGGCTCGTCGAGGTGATTTTATTTTATTGGGGTAGCAGGGGAGTTTAATCAGTGGGAAGAGCATTTTAGTCAGTACACCTCCACTATTTTGTCAACAAAAGCTGACTTTTGTCGACAAAACTGCGTAGTGTAGACAACGTCTACATCGACCTAAGCACTATGCCTCTCACGGAGGTGGAGTTATTAAGTCGACAGAGCAGGTGAGTTACATCGGTGAGAGCAACATTTTGGTATAGATGCTTGCATCGACCTAGCTCTGTAATATAGACCAGGCCTAACATACACCAAGTTTTGGGTTTAAACCCAAACTACAAAGTAAAACTCAGATAAAATCACCAACTTGACCTGGCTTTAAGCAAAAAATCATATAAACCCACAAACCCACCTGTTTCCTTCAAAAGCTGTAGCTCAACCGAAGTTCATCAGAAAGCCCACAAACTTTGGGGAACTGAACCAGAATCCAGCTTTGTTCCAAACCTCAGGCACAGTTTTAGTGTCATCATTTTCATACTGAAGCAGAACAATGCCCATTATGTTGTTCAATGTATGATCACTCAGAAGAAAAGAGTAACTTGATTTTTTTAAAAGACATTTCAATTACAAATATTCACAACTATTTGGAATTTATATAGCTATACGGTATGTCCTAACAAATTAAAGTTTACCTCCTTAACTATAGCAATCATGCTAAGAAGGCAAACAGATTTTTTCCCCCTATTCACATCTGCTTACTATGTTAGAAGAAGAATATATTTCCATACATTGAAGTGTAAATCCTGCAGTCCTTACTACAAGAACTTGAAGTGGATTACAAGGAACACTGTTACACTTATTGTAAGGACTGCAGGTCTGGGCCCCAAGTGGGACCCCTCTCTCTCCCCAACAAACAAATTATTCCTAAATAAGCCAACAAATTGGCATCAACAGTAACCAGAGAAACAGAAAAGCCACTCAACATATGCTGCCATAATGTATTAAGTGAAAACAAAAACAGCAACAAAACAGCAATGCTTTGGATTTTAACATACTTCTTGTGTCCTGGTTCTGAAGTGCACTTTGAAGATCAAGCAAGAAAAGAGCATAGATAGGGGTAGAATTAAACTCTACTTTGATTTCATTCAAGCATTCTGGACATAGAATAAAGAGCACTGTGATCAGCAATCTCTTGTAAGCAAATACAAAGCCTAGAAGATTTTTTCCTATTACATAGATTGAATGGCTCATTTAACAAGTAATAGAATAAAATGGAATCACTCCTGTACAAGACCAGGACTCAATCTCTGGGTAAATTTACTGGAAGCTTTACCCATAAAAATGTTAATCTTCAAAACTTTTAGTACCTTTTAGTACAAAGGGTTTTGTTCTCTAACTGTTAACGCTAGTTTGGCTCTGCTGTATTGGAAGTTTATGAAGGATGCTGCCTCAGCTGTCATACACACACTTCCACCTGCTCCAAACTGTCAAACATATGCTTAATCCCAAACCCAGAAGTCATTAAACTGTGACTCACTTACATCCATATAACAACGTAACTGTAAGTGTTCTTTGAATCAACAGAATTCCACTTACAGGGTGTGAGTGTGGCATAAAGATAAACAACATTCCACAAAAAAAGCTGAATAAACTGTCAGGTGGGTCTTATTTTAACTTCTCATTTTCCATGTAGCAGACATGAAATCTTATTTCTGTATGCTGGAAGAGGGGATTTTCCCAGAAACCTTCAGAAGAGTAAAATGGATTAGAGGCATGATTTTATTTCTATCTGTTGTCCCTTCAGTGTTCCCAAAACCCGCTGGACTGATTAGTGGACATCTGACTTTTGTGATCGTCCCTCACTCAACAGCCAAATCAGTGTCTCATTCTACCAGGTGTCTCTCTTTCTCCTAGAGAGACCAGTCATCTTGCATTTTAAGAGACATCTCTTATTAGGTTGAAGAACATTAGGCACTCATCTCTGATAAGAAGTATGGCTAAAACATCAATTGTCTCTGGAAAATAATTGTATAGCGAAAGGCCCTTGATTCATAAAGGCCCATCCACCATCAGAATGACAAGCACAACACTGACACCTCCCCTCTATCCTTAAATCCCTACCAACAGCAACAAGGAAAATGAATAAACCCTAAATCAAAAAACACCCTTTCCCCGCCAAAAAATATCCCCTATTGCAAGTGGAGATTTTACCCCAAAAAGAAAGAAGTGCAAGAGACCCCATTAAGTCCACTAGGGCCTTTACCATTGAAGGTTCTGAGATATTATGGTAATGTGCAGGACTGATGGGGGTGAAGTGAAAATTGTACCAGGGCCCCAAGCTTGGGGACCGCCAAAAAACCTGTAATGTCTGTGTAAATGAAGTGAAATGAGCGGGGGTGGGGGCCCCAAATTTCTCTCAACAGGTGACTGGTAGCAGGATAAAATAGATTTTTCATGTGACCGTAATTTCCCTGAAATTCAGTTGGGCATGTCCCCTTTTTTCCCTTAACTTCATTTCTCCTTATTAATTATTGTATACCACAGACATGTGGAGCCCCAGTCCTGGACCCAGACCCCATGGTCCTAGAAGCTGTACACATACAGAACACAAAAAGGCCTTGCCCCAAAGAGCTTACAATTATCGGTCTCTACCGTCTCCTGTTTTTTCTCTCCTCTCTTCCTTATCTGGCATTTGCCTTTTCCTGCAGAGTGCCTCCAGTGTAGGATCAGCATTTTAGTGCTCCATACAGAGTAGGGGGGGCAACACAACTTATTTTTATTTTATGCTACAGGGGCTGCTGTGGCATAAAGGGACTACAAGGCCCCATTATTCTAGGCACTGTGGAAGTACAGAGAAAAGGAAAAAAGGAAAGGATAGTCTCTGCCCTCAAATAAAGAATTAAGTGGATGATGAGAACTGCATGACTCGGATCAACTTTACACTGCTGTGCCAGGGAAAGTACCCTGCTCTAGAGTCACTCAGAGTACAGCATCAGCCTTCATTTCTTGACTGTCCAGTGTGAAGCGAGGAAAGTAAGAAGGGAAGATGAGAAACCACAAATGAAATATTACATTGCTCTTGCACCATGTTAAACTCAGCGAGTGATACCTCTGTCAAGATTTGCTAAGAGATGTGCTCTTGCACGGGGAGACAGAGCTGTTAGGTGTCCTGCAAGTCATGTGACATAGATTAGGCATCTTTGCTACACCCATTCAACAGGAATTACTCTGCAGTACCTCTGCCTGCCACCTGGGGCTGCAGCTGCTCCCCCTTCCCTCTCCTTCCCCCAACTGGATCTGAGTAAGGACAGCTATAACGGAGGCAATGGTGGGACAGAAGTTAAGGGGTGCACAATACGGGTACAAGGCTATCCAGCTTCCCCCCCGTTAAGAGCTCCCAAAACACCCTTCCACCTATTTCAGATGCAAATACTAAGATCCACCTCCTATCCTCACACTGCTTGGGGCAGACAGGCATGACTAAGTCCAAGTTTATAGTGGATATGCAAATATGCTCATTAAATAATTTGCACAAGATGTCAGGTGTGAAGCTGCTAGAAAGTTCAACGACCTATTGGTATCTCTGACCACATGACCTCTCCAAGCTGAAAGTCAAATGAAGGGGTGTCCGAGTTGGTTTAACTATAGGTTACATTAGCATTTTCAGTGTCTGTCTCACTCTCAATTCGCTGGTTGAGACTGGGACTACCTGCTGAGTACTCTGTTAAAATACCTTCCATTGCACCCACGTAACTGACACGATGCCACCTTCTGCCTGCATGAAAGGGAGCATTCTCTAGCCCCTGCCTCACATCTGCAGCTGTGCAGCAGGGAGCAAAGTCCTAAGAGGATAAATCCACTGGGTGGAGAGGATCACGCTGCCACTAACAGGAGGTGGCATTCTCTCTCCTACAAAGCCCCCAAAGGTGCAGGAGTCATCTCATTTCCTGCAATTCTTGCATCTTCCCCCTGAAGCAGCTTGTAAGAGCTTCACTAGATAATCCCCTGCACCCCACACCATCCACAGCTCAGAGACTCTCTCTCATCTCCGTTGCATCACTCGGGAAAGAATGAGGGAGGGACAAAGTATGCACCATATGGTGCCCACAGGGGGTGGATTTCCTCAGATGTGCTCCAGGGATCAACATTCTGGATCCAGCCCATATAAGCTGATCACGCGATTTACTAGACTCCCAACATTTAACATCGCATTGGTATAACACCAGATGTCGAGTGTGGGAGACACAGCTCTGATAAAGCCAGGCTAATTTAGAGTGCCCTATCACTGCTTTGGGAAGGATGTTGTTAAAGGGATGGGACTGGCTGTAAAACAGAACACAGTGATGGTGGTGCTCAGAAATCTAACCCACTTACTGTGACCAAAGGATGAGGAGGAGAGGGAATGGCTCCCACGTGACAGAATAGTAGCTAATTGTCCTGATAAACTGGAAGAGCAAACAGATTCATGAAGCACTGGCCTCTTCAACAGGGCCACATGCGAGAACTCTCTTTATCATACTATAAAATCAATAACTACAATTACATCTGGGTGCCATTACTAGAACTACATAGGAAGTAGGTGACCTTGTGCTGCCCACTTGTTGCACAAAGAGGCTAGATTATTAGGCTAGAGAGACAAGTCAGAGTTGGGGCATCCTCCATCTAACTTTGCATTCTTGGCTTTCTGGTCTGAACGTCTGTTTTCATAGACATTTGAGGGCTTTCTTTACCTGCTGGCATGATTTTTAATCACAACTTTTACAATTTGGGGTATTTTTCTTAAAGCCTCAGCACATGCAATCATGTGATTATGTGAGATTTTCAACTTTCACTTAAGAACAAAATAAAGTCTCAGGCCCTCATGGTTGCAGATAAAAGCTTGAAAATATGAACCTTAGAGACATAAAAGCTATAAGGGCAAATAAAAAGATCCCAACACTGAAAAAAAGAATCTGGGTATTTAAACTAAATTCAGATTTCCTGGTGGCCTGTCATGTTTGAACATCTGGGATTGGCAACACTTATGAAACAGAATGTAACATGTGCCTCTTTATGGGAATTTATTTTCACAGCTGGAGCTCTGCTTCCCCAGGTCTTCCCCCCCGCCAGCAGAAGCCCTGACCCGTTCACCTGGGGGTTCCAGAGTCTACTTGTACAACCTAACAACAGACAGGAAACAACATGAACACAATTCTAATAGAGATCAACCAGGTAATTCCTGTAAAACAGTTCTATTCGTGATCGTTGTACATGCTCATTGAGCCCTAGATGAGTTATTACCACCTGAATTACAACACTCAACAACCCCAAAACAGGATCAGTTCCCCAGTGTACTAAGAGCTATCCAAACAGTAAAAGACAGTCACGCTCACTGCCCCAAAAATCTTACAGGTTAATTCAATACAAGATGGAACGAGCGGGTGTAACAGTCAGGCAGAAGAGACAGGGACTCAGGGCACCTGGCTTCAATTCCAGGCTTGGTTACAGACTTCCTTGGACAAGTCATTTAATCTCTCTGTGCCTCTCCTGCCCATCTGTAAAACAGGGATAGAAATACTTCCTTTCTCCCACCCATGGCTGTCTTGTCTATTTAAACTGTAAGCTCTTTAGGGCACAGACTGTCTTTCACTTTGTTTGTACAGTGTTTAGCATAAAGGGGACCCTGATCTCAGTTTCAGCCTCTGGGTGTTACTGTAATACCAACAATAATAAATAAGGGACAGCTGAGGGTGAGGGGATCTACAGAGAGAACATGTGCTTACACAGGATAGTTGGCTTTGAGTCTTTTTTAAACATTTATGTAAACAAATTGCTATCAGATTTTTGTGTCTATTTTTGTATGAAATAAAGCAGAGATGAATATACATGTCATATAACATATAAACCCTAAGTAGCTCTCTCTATTTTTATAGTAAAAATCCCCAACAGTCTGAGATGGGACACTAGATGGGGAAGGCTCTGAGTTCCTACATAGAATTCTTTCTCCGGTATCTACCTGGTGGCTCTTGCCCACATGCTCACAGTCTAACTGATCACCATATTTGGGACCGGGGAGGAATTTTCCCCCAGGTCAAATTGGCAGAGACCCTGGGCGATTTTTTTTTTTTTTTGCCTTTGTCTGCAGTGTGGGGCTTGGGTCACTTGCAGGTTTAAACTAGTGTAAATGGTGAATTCTCTTTAATTTGACGTCTTTAAACCATGATTTGACTGAGCCAGAGGTTATGGGTCTTTTACAGGAATGGGTGGATGAGGATCTGTGGCCTGCATTGTGCAGGAGGTCAGAGTAGATAATCATGATGGTCCCTTCTGACCTTAAAAGTCTGAGAGTCTAATTACCTGCTGACTGTTCTCTCTTTGTGGCTGTTTTATGATGCAATTATTTGAATGTTTGTTTTCCTTTATCTTAAAATTGAATACATTTATTATAAAAACCAATTAATCAGTTAATCTGCTAACATTACTATGGCAAGATTAAGCACTCGCAGGCCCAGAGGATTAATAAATGTAATAATATATACAAACTTCTCATTAAAAAAGGACACCTGGTTTATACTCTGAATTTAAAGCATTTAATAATGAACACCTGATGCCCTTCAGATTTTCACTCACTCTTGTTTCTTGAATGTTAATGTTTCTGCCTCATTAATCCAAAAGATTTAGATCTGATCCCTCTCTTTGAAGTCAGTGCTGTCTTCCTTTCCTTGTACTACAGGCTATAAAAAGTGGCTAAAAAAGAATGGTAAACTGTACATGGGAGACACATGGATAGACCTGTTAGTAATGGGGTGTAAGGTTATACTGAATGCCCAAACACTCTGAATTTACTGGGAAGCATAAGGTCAAAGGCCAAGGGATTTCAACAATCCCAGAAGCAAAGGGATCCGGCATAACTGCACCGGTTGACACAGTACATCTTCTGGGAATTACTTTGTCACAGTGTTTACAACAACCTGCCAATGGGAGAGGCACGGTGCGATCCGTCACAAGCCGAGCTCGGCACGCATGTATTTCCAGGCGACAAAAGAAACCCACTCTGCCCTGGGGCAAATCGCTGCACCCGTGCCTCAGTTTACCCATCTACAAACCAGAAATCATACTTACCTATTCCTCCTGATCGAGGAGGAGGAGGAGCGTGGGATGGGCTGTGCGGCTTAAGGTGACTTTCTACCGCACTGGGCGCTCCGGGGCTGAAAGGCAGCCCAGGGCTCGGACACCAAGCAGGTTTTTTTTAAAAAAAGGGTCTGCGGCCGCTCTGCTGTGTCCAAAGCCGGCCCGGCCGCCTGCCCCTGCCCGTGACGTGTTGGCGCACAGGCGAGCCGACGAGGGACTGGCCGGGGGCGATGGGCTGAGCGCGGCCCGCGCGACGCCCAGCCGCCTCCGCCGGGCTCCGACAGGGCGAGGGCGCCGCGGAGCGGCGGGACGGAGCCCGCGGCACGCTCGGACCCGAGCCCGACGCCAGGCAGCCGCCAGGCTCGGACCTTGCAACGCCGTGGGCCCCGGGACAGGCAGCCCGAGCGGCGGGGACGGCACCTGGGCACAACCTGCCTCCTCCGGAGCCGGGACCGCCGCGCCCGGCCCCGGCCGCTCACTCACCCGTCCGCTGCAGGGAGGCTCCCGCCTTGCCAAGCCCCTTCCCGGCCAGCCCCCGGTGGGGTGGGCACCGGCTGCGGCGGGCCCCGCGGCCAGCAGGGAGCGTCCCCTAGCGCCGCCCAGCCGGCGGCCTCGGCCGCGCCCCTCACCCGGCGGCGGGGCGGGGCGGGGGTGCGCTCGGCTGCCGGTCGGAGCGCCCGGGGCGAGTCCCTCCCTCCCCGCCGTCTCCCGGCCCGGGGAGCCGGCCAGCCCCGCGAGCTCCCCTAGCGCCCGACGGGCGCGCGCGGCTGGCCCCTCGCGTCCGGCCAGGCACCTGCCGGCCTGTTGGGGCCCAGCTGAGCTTGGGACGCCTGGGCCGGAGGCCGGCTCATAAGGACGCAGGGCAGCAGCCAGCGCCAAGGACGCTCCCAGAGCAGGGCTCTCAAACTTCTTTTCCTAGGACCCCCTTTGAAAATATCTCAGGCTGTGACAACCCCCCATGCCACGCCACGCCACCCCCACCTGCACACCAGCGTACCCTAACACCTGCCCTGCCGCTGGGGGTGGCGCTGGCTGCAGAGCACCTGGCCAGCAGCTACTGCTCTCTGGCCACCTGTATCTAAAAGGCTCTGCTCCTCAGCCACGCACAGGCCTGACAGCTGCAGCCACAGCATGCAGGGGTGCTGAGAGCACAGGACTCCCTCTCCATAATAATCTCATGATTTTCAGGGCTAATAGGACCGTTGTTAACCATTTACTAGGCTTAGGTTTCAGAGAATCAACACCCCGTTGCAAAAGAGAAGAGATAGTTTACAACTCTCTGAATTATGTTTTAGGCTGTCCAAAGATTCAGGCAAAAACTACACTATTCATTTACACTTCGTTCACCTCTTTAGGATTATTTTCACAACCATCGAAACTAGAGCCTTTATTTTAAATGAAAATTCAGAGTATGGCTGGAATTTGGCTTCTTGTAACACACACACACACACACACACCCCCAATACTGCAAGTCAGCGAGTAATTATTTCATTACTCCTAACAAGAATGGGAATCTTGTACCTGTTTGGTAAGGTAGTTTGCTTGAAAAGCCACTTGCCTTGCTGAGCATGTTTTAGTTTAACTTGAGCTAGACCCCCCTACCAAATCCATTTAAAGCAAAATGAAGTAGAGTGACCAGACTTGGTCTACCACTTGCCCAGTATAAAGCTCCCAATCCTGTAAATTGTGCCATAGGTACCTACAGGGAATCCCACTGAGTTAGAGGAGAGAGGACAGGTTAAAGGAGAGGGTCTGATCATGCAGAAAAATTTGCAGGATCAGGCCTGAAGGGCTTAAGACTGATTTCCAATTAATTCTACAAACAGTAGTTGAGAAAATATATAAAGACATTTCATTTTATTAGTCTGATCAACTTTTAGTCACAGAGTGAAAAAAGAATGGAGTCTTGAAACGAGAACAAAAAAAAAACCCCAACACTTTTTTTAACCAGTGTGTAAGATAGGTTAGTGAAGTAAATACATAGTAGAGGATTTGCTTATTTTTATTACATGGGGAGTTGGAGTCCGCACTAGGTGGGTGGCATGTTACAAAAGTAATTTACAACATAAATGTGTTATATTCCAAGCTCCTGGAACTTTAAGATCTGTTCAGTTAGTTGGGAATCTACACGGACTTCAAGTGCAGAATGAAAGAATAAATGTAAATTGGAGCCAGTAAAGTGAATGTAGTACTCATGAAAGAAGGTGGCTCGACAACAGAGGAAACTGAAGACATTGGAGATCCAGCCTGAGCTGTAGGAGTGCACATTTAACCCACCAATGTACCTGTTGATCATTGAACTGTCATCAACTGACCTTTACAGACACCACCTGTTTGACATTAAGGACTCCATTATCCAAGATTGCTAAACCAAATATTTTGCCATCCCAATTTACAAATAAAATGATACTCGCCTTCAATTTAAGTACCCATGTTTTGTATGGTTAGAAGAGAAATTTGTTATAGCATTCCCTGTCTTGCCAAGAATACATTTTCACCTGAAGTGGTAGCTTTACATGGAATTAACTTTTTAGTAGTTGAACTAATCTCTTTGAGAAATACAAAATCTCATCCTTTGCTCCTTATACTTTGGCAAACCGAATTTTGAAAAGGAAGTGGAAAGGGAGAAAGGTAATTAACTGACGCAATCCAAACCTTTGAAAAGGAAACCATAGGGATACTCCCGCATGCCTTTTGTTCTGTTATTGAACTTGTCCTCCAGGCAACTGTGGCAGCGAGAGAGCGAGAGCGTGTGTGTGTGTGTGCGCGCCTCATGAGAAAATATATTCCTCCCCCCCGCCCACCAACTAGAAAGGCAATTCACAATAACTGCCTTTGCTTGCAAGACTGGAAATAAATGCCCAGGACTGAGTTTCCTAATACACTTTCTCTAATTCCCTAAAATGGGGAAAATTCCTCATGCTGCCACTGAAGTTGTTTGTTCTGTATACATAGCTTCTGAGCTAGCATACAGAAATTATTTGACAAATTATTTTTTCTTATTTTTCAGTGTAAGGACCAAAATAATCAATTGTTTATTCCCAGATTTAATGGCAGAATATCTTCCCTTTCCACAACAGTGGTCAGCAGAGAAAGACTGGGAAATACAAAAGAAATCTATCCAAGAACAGGATTATGTACATATACTAATACTTTAGCTGGTCAGTGGCACAGTAGTCAGCAATCTGAAGGCCAGCAGCTGAAATTTGCAGTGCTTACTGCGAAGTAAGAAGCTTTCATCTGGCACAGAGTATCGATCACGGAACATGAAGCTGCCTGACTAATGCTGACAGAAGAGCCTACTGCCCACAAATGCTATTTTTAGTGTTTAAAAGTTTGTGTGGATCTCAACTGAAGCAAGGCAATGGAACGTGGGGAAGATGCAAGTGATGAATGTCAGCTCACACACTTTTTACTACCCAGAAAAAAAGACTTACAGAGCAAGTCTCAGGTTATGTATACAATGACGGTGGCAAATTCGCCGCTGTCAGATCAATTTTTCTGGTTTGCCTGAGTGGCAGCGAAGACACACTCAATCCATCTGGAAGTCGATTTAATAAAACTACCTCCCCAAAAAGCATAGTGCTGTGTTGATGGGTACACATTTCCCGTCGGCGCAGCACAATGGAGATGGCGCACTAAACAGAAGTGATTAAGTCAACAGGAGTTATGCAAGCTACTTTGTGTAGCTTGCATGACTCCCATTGACTGCCACCGAATTTCACCAGCAGTGTAGACCGGGGGTCTCAGACCTCGAATGTCTGCACTGCTAGTTTTAATCTAGTCATGTGATCCCTTTGAACACATCAGTTGACCTAGGCGCGCGTGCGCGCGTGTAGGTGTATCCAGAGAAATAATCAACTTTTATATCAAGCCTAAACTCCCTCACAGTTTGGTTTTAGACAGAATTTCCCCTATATTTCTAGTGCATCATTTAAAAGACAAATTTAACAATAAATACCAAACATTAGGTGTCTCAAAAGGAGGTAGTAAGGATGCAGGAGCCTTCCCACATTGCACTGTGTGGGTAGAGGCTTGCTGTAATGAGATCATGTGTCACTATGGTCAAGCTCCCTAAAGGGGATAAGGATGAGAGCAGGACCATGCCTTACCATCTCTCCCTCACATATGCCAATCAGCAAAGTGTGGATGGATGGAAGATCTGGGTGGGAAGATGGAAGGGAAGAAGCACTTATAAAAAGGGGTGGGTGGGTAGAGTCTCCACTCCAGCACATGCTCCCCTAGAGCACATGGAAAAAAGTCTTACTACCTCCCACACCTTCAGGGGAGGATTAAAATGCAAACAGATTTTCAAATGCTCCGGTACATTCATACAGCTTGCCATAAAAATAATTAACTTCCATAATGCCAGGAGCTGAGATTTCTTGATGGAAAAAGCCAAAGACATGTCAGCACCAAGGCATTGTTAATACATGCCACAAACAACATACAAGAAAGTTTAATTCAATTTTATTTTCCACTTCAACAGTTTGAAATGATACATCATGCAGTCTGCTAGTGTACCCATACATCTTTAATAGATAGCATTTTAGAAACCAAGATTAAAAGATTTATCCATGGAAGGGAGGGGGAGAAGGGTTCAGATCTGCTGTTAAAAGTTTAATACATTACAGCATCATTTGCTGTAGAGGCAATTTATTCTCCTTGTTACCACCAAAGCGTGTCCACAATTTAATTTTTTCTAAAATGAACACTACTGTACAGATACACAGAGCCCAGAGAATACATATCTGCAGAACACATTACACATTTTACAAACTAAACACTTAGAATCCTATAGAATGCCTCAGTCCCCATAGTTCTTCTGCAATGAAAAGTGTATCAAATTGACAAAGTTGTGTAAGACAGACTCTGAAGTGGTGTTTCTTTGTGTTTTTGTTTAGCAGATATTTTTGTCCAATGCATTTTTCAGTTCATAGTAATTAAAGCTAAAAATATCACAGCAAAGGTCAATTAAAATTATCCTGATAGTATGATTTAACGATTCCCTTCTTGTCATAGGCATCTGCTTTATGTCATAAAGTTATTTTCCCCCTCCTTGCTGTCTCTCACCCCATGATGGAAAATTACATTCACATTATAGTATGAAGCCACAATCCTCAAACACTGATTCTTTTCAGATATGTGGAATCCAAAGACTGATTTGGTTTAGTCTGAGATTTGTTCATATTTAATAAACTGATGAGGACAGCACTCTATTTCGCATTTTCTACACCATTACCCTTATAGTTTTCAGGTAGATTTGTATGTTAATTCCTTGTTCTTCATAAACTGAATTTTAAAAAAAATCACTCAGAAGTCTGCTGTAGATAGACAATGTAGTTAAGAATCTATTTTTAAAAGTTTCCAATACATTCAGGATAATCTATTCTCACCCTTATATGGTGAAATACACACTTAGATGCACATATCAACCAGAATCTTTCCAGCTTTTAAAGCATTGCTTACTTTCAGCAAAACCAAAACACATTTCAATAAATAAAATATGAATTTGAGGATAAAACACAAGATAGTAGAACTCATTAGTAAAAAACTAAGTGTGTTCCCACTCAGTTTAATCAGTAGCAAAAAAAAGTGCATTTTAGCTCCATATTGCAAACAATCCATGTACAGTATCTCCATTACCTTAAATAAAACTTACCCTGTGTGTGAAGTTTTAGATAATGAAATTTAATCTAAATCATTTAAATTACAGTTTCCTTGCAAACAAACTACTATCTAGAAATATGAAATGTGGCATTTGAAGAGGAAAGGAAAGAAGCACAATATAGCATTAAGTGAAATAGCAAAATACAGACTTTTGAGCTCTGAGGAGCAGCAGGAGGTTTCCATTTGTGTGTAAAATATGTAAGATACTGTAAAAGTGGTACAAAAATGTTGAATGCAAATTATGTAGGATTAAATTAAACCCTTAACTAAAATAGTCTTACCGAATGGAAGATACTAGCAGCAGTACAAAGTATAGCAACACAGTCATGAGTTCAAATTATGTAAATTTTCAGTCTTCCATTTTGAGGACAGTATAATATACTTCAGCATTTCAGTGATAAAGGTATAGGCAGGATCTAAAAGTTAACTCTGAGATGCTTAGGTGATCTTAGCTAGATGGACTGACTGGCTGATCAGCACTAGCATGATTATCTAAGAGACATCAGAGCTAACTCATCAATGAAGCTCAAGATATGCATAACAGTTTAGATGGTTAATATGATGATTTTACTTTTTGTTCTGATGTATGTGGAACCCGGGCTTTTTTTAAGCTAGAGCTTAAAATTCTTATTTTAAAATTGCTTTTGTGACAGATTTCAAATCAAGGACACAGGAAAAAAATATTCTACAGTACCAGTCATATAACTTCAGTGTATGAAGAAATAATACAGAATGTTTGATATACAGTAAAATTATAATAATTAATAGTTGGCATTCCTCTTTAAGACAACTGCTTTAGAAACAAAAGAAGAGAGTTGATACTTTTTAATAATATAAATTTCATTTATACTTAGATGATAGGATAGCATAGGGTAACTCCGAACTAGTCCCATTACTAGAGATTGCACATAGCAAGTTCACAGTTAATTTTCCTGGAAGTGCCTATGCACATATTTTAAGAAAAAAAATATGAAACCTAAGAAAATACAAAATAAATTAAATAAATGCAAATTTGCAGTCTTTATTAAATACTTTGAACAAAAGGCTCCCCAAAATAGTGCAACATTTAAAAAAATAAATTAAATCCAACTTACTGTGCTACAATTGAGAACCTTCTAAATAATTTCTGTAGAAAAAGTCTGAAGTAAATTCAGAATCTTTAGATATTTTCTGTAGCAGGCTAAATATTTTTAAATAGGTCTACCAACACAGAACACATTCAGATCCCAAAAACTAATACCAAAATTAAATAAGAGCAAACAGCAGCAACCAAGACTAAAGGGGAATAGTCTTGGTTTAGTCATCTTGAAATCTCAACTGCTTGAAAGACACATAGTTTGATATGCACATGTGAAACAAAGCAGTAGACATCCATCATAAGAGCTTTGACTTTTGCCTGCCAGCTTTACTTTTCCATGGTGATTCCAGTGCCCCCTGTTGAGAAGATGGAAACATCACATCTGGCACTAAGAAAGAATCCAAAACAAGGCAAGTAATCTCATCATTGGTTGAATGAGCTAAAGTTATCCATAGGCAGGCTTGCATATTATCAGTTCCAGTAAGAATTTATCATTTACATTCTTTGCCCTTGCACAGTGTTGTCTTAACATGTTCCATCTTCCTGTTGCACAGCACAATTGAAGCATGTGCCCCCATCCTCCCTTAGCAGCCCTTAACAGAATTTTCTTTAGGTACCCAAACTATTAGCTCCCATTTCTGAGTTCCAATATGATCAGGGCTTGCCAGAAGCATGAGCAGAGGGGAAAGCATCTCGCTTTTTTCAAGACAAGATTTCTGCAACATTTGAAAGCTTTCAGAATTTCATGATGAACAATGAATGCTTCCAAACACATGGGTAGTTATCAAATTCAGGGAATACCCATCAAAGGCAGAATTACAAGCAGATCAGATGTTAATTTTAAGATAGCGTAGCACTACATTTTGAAGTTCAGTGGTTATACAAACTAACAGATTTCCTGCATTCCATAATTTGATCTCTAACAGATACAATAATAAAGTATATTTTATACAGGTCCAAAGATTTTACCAGGATATTAAAAATGCTTCTTTGGGGAAATTTACCTCAGAAAATGTGTTTAAATTATTTTAATCATATAGCAGCACATTTTCATCCCCTAAAAATATAAAATAATATGTATGTTATACAATAAATCAGTCATGACAGAACACAATCACCTGCCTTCGATGGCACTTGTCGTTGAATGATTAACTCTGATGCCAGAAGTCAGGATTTACTGATGCCACAGAGTACTTCAAACATCATCAGCACCAGCAAAGAAGCCCCAACCTAACCAGCGCCATGGGGTACAATGCAGTCAATGGAAGAGATTTTGAATGGCAGACTGATCATTACTTAGATGGATATGTTACATACGTTGTACGTGTTCCAAAGAAGAGCTGAGCTGAACACACTTCTGTACACATGGAGATTCTATGAAGCTCAAAGTATTTGAAAATAGTGCACTGCAGATGGGTGTAGAAAGCACAAGATGAACGGAATGTAGAGCAGATTGAAGAAAGAAAAAAATAATCAGTGAATTAATGACAGTCTTCAACATGCTAAGTGGAGCCTGACCTGTCAAAAGAGAACAAGAGAAAAAAAATTAGTGAACATTCAGGTCAGAAAGGGAAGATTTATTAGGCTCTATGAACACACTACTTAAATAAACTACTTAAAGTGCTACAGGACTCTCGTCGTTTTTACTTTCACAAAGAACTTCAAGCACAGAGGTAGTCTAGTTATCATAAAAGGGTTTATTCATATGCTTAAAAGGTAAGAATGTTTCTAAGTATTTGCAGGATGGGGCCTTGTATAGTAAACTCCAACAGGGAATTCTGTCATCTATTTTTAAAGCCCTCAGTACACAATTGGCACAATATGAATACATAAAGATACCAGTACTCATGGTGAAAATTATTCATTTCCATCTGAAATATCATAAGGTTTCCTTATTTAAATATGGACTATTTAAAATCACACACTTAATTGTTTTTTCCTCCCTTCCCTTCAATCTTTTAATAGGGCTCTCTCTCTATGGCTATCATAGCAATAGACATATGTACAATTTCAGAATGGGATATATTTTAAGGTGGTTTTAAATGACTAAACACTTTTCATATCAAGCCCCCTAGTCTAAATATTATTTAGTAAGGAACATACAAGTAGAACCTCATAGTTATGAACACCTCAGGAATGTTCATAACTCTGATCAAAACGTTATGTTTGTTCTTTCAAAAGTTTACAACTGAACTTTAACTTAATACAGTTTTGAAACACTACTATGCAGAAGAAAATGCTGCTTTCCCTTTATTTTTTTAGTAGTCTACGTTAACAAAGTATTGTACTGTATTTGCTTTCTTTTCCTCTCTCTGCAGCTGCTTGATTGCATACTTCTGGTTCCAAAGGAGGTATGTGGTTGAACAGTCAGCTCGTAACTCTGGTGTTCATAACTCTGAGGTTCTACTGTATCTGTATTTGAGTTTGTAACCACAGCAGAATATGGCTAAAGAAAAACAAACCACATCCGAAGGTCTTAAGCGGAGATACTCATTTGCTTTTATATATGGACATACAGTCTACATTGTTCTTATCCACCACAAATACTATAAACAATTTTCGGAAACAAAGTTCAAGGTATATGCGACAGCCAAGCACAAGGGGGAGCTATTTAAAGTATATTAAAATAATTTCATAAAGAGTCAGCAACTTGGAAAAACTGGCTTCCAAGAAAAATATTTGATTTGATATCAAAGAATCATAGGCCTGGAAGGGACCTTAAAAGGCTTTCTAATCCAGTCCCCTGCACTCAAGGCAGGACTAAGTATTATCTAGACCATTCTTGACAAGTGATTAAAAATCTCTAAAATCTTCAATGATGGAGATTCCACAACCTCCCTAGGCAATTTATTCCCATGCTTAACTACTATGACAGTTAGGAATTTTTTCCTAACGTCCAACCTAAACCATCCTTGCTGCAATTTAAACCCATTGCATCTTGTCCTATCCTCAGAAGTTAAGAACAATTTTTCTCCCTCCTCCCTATAACATCCTTTTTATGTACTTGAAAACTTATGTCCGTCTTCAGTCTTCTCTTCTCCAGACTAAACAAACCCAATGTTTTCAATCTTCCCTCATAGGTCATATTTTCTAGACCTTAAATCATTTTTGTTGTTCTTCTCTGGACTTTCTCCAATTTGTCCACATCTTTCCTGAAATGTAGCACCCAGAACTGGACACAATACTCCAGTTAAGGTCTAATCAGCATGGAGTAGATGGAAGAAATACTTCTTGTGTCTTGCTTACAACCCAGAATACAATACAGCCCAGAATGATGATTGCTTTTCTTGCAACAGTGTTACAGTGTTGACTCATATATAGCTTGTAATCCACTATAATCCCCAGCTCGCTTTCCGCAGTACTCCTTCCTAAACAGCCATTTCGCATTTTGTATGTGTGCAACTGACATACAAAACTAACAGTGTTTTGTGAGAAAGAGAGTTGTGAAAGGCTTTCCACACTTTGCCCTCCATAGATCAGATCCTCAACTGTACCAGAGCTCTGCTCAGTGTCACTTTTCTGTTCCCCTGATTCCTGGAACTGTAGAGACAGGTCCAGTCTAAGTATAACTAGAGCATTACCTATTCTGCTCTAAACTATGCCTGAATGTGTCAGCTCCCCAAAAGCCACTGAGCAGCTATAAAAGGCAGTACGTAGTGCCACACCACTCTGGTATAACAGAAACTGCTATATATTTATTTTCTCTTCTTCAGCACCCATCTCAAAGTCAACAACGTGACAATTACTACGGTCATACTTCAAGGGTTTGTCAACATAGTTTAGACTGTGAATTGTTTTATTTGCTTTTTTTAAAAAAGCTGCTATTAATACAAATTATTTTTATAAGTTTAAAAAAAACCCATGAAAACAAACTTATTTAGGTTTGAGCATTCCCTGCAGTGTTTTCAACCTAGACAGCATGTGTGACAGCATGACAAGCAGAAAGTGAAAACTGACGACCCTATCTGCACTGTCCAATATGAGCAAAATGCAATAACATCCTTGCCACCCACTGAACCATCCCTTCTCCCCCTTGCCAAATTAATGGTGAAAAGTAAATGAGCCTTTTGAAATTTGTAGTTTTAAAAATGTAAGCTGCATTTAGTAACACAAATAAAGACTTCTGTTTTAAATGTAGTTTTTAACCTGACCACGGATCTTTAAATTCCCTGGCTGAGCATCACAGAAACTAGAATGCTCAACCAAGTTCTGGTATTTGGGAAACTAGTCAAAGGGAGATGGTGTGTATGTGCAGAGGAGGGGGAATTTTTATCAACAACAAAAATCTTCCACCACACACTTTCCCCCCCAAAATGTTTAACAATTCTAAACATTTCTTTGAAACTCAAAACATTTTGAACAGCTTTAGTTTAATCTACTCTAAGTTTGTAATGATAAGAATGGTTCAGAAGTGGCTAAGTAATTGTGGAACAAAGTAGAAATTTCAAATTCCTTGATGCTCTATCTCCATTAGACACTGGCACCAGTGTAACTACATTGGTGTACTTACAGCAGGGCCAACTTCTGATGCAGACACAGTGCACTTAAGTGAAGTGGAGCTGACACTGGTAAGACTTATCTGATAAATAAATGGCATCCTACCAGCAAAAATCCTACTTTATATCAGTGCAGCGCATCTACATTTGAGGTTTGCACATTTTGGAAATTTCTCTAACATGGATGGGGCCTAACACCTCTGACACGATGCTTACAAAACACTTGACAACTGGGAAAGCAACTGGTCTGCCGTGACTGCTATTTTTGCTAATTATTTCCTCATTCCCCATGTTTCTTTTTCCTCTACCTGCTGTCTCGTCACATGCTAAGCTCCCTGAGCTATAGACTGTCTTTTTACTTCATGTGTACAGCCCCTAGCACAATGGGACCCTGATGGAGCAATGAAAGTCTTGATTGAGTGACCTGGTTTCCTTGTCCAGATCTAGCTTTAAATGCTTGCACAGATTTGGATAACCAATTGTACCACTGGGGCTAGTAGAAAGGGCAAAAATAGCACTGACAAACACAACCATGCTGCAATAAGTCATTTATTACTGTTGGTCTGATCTCTAGTGTGAAATGATCAATGAACTACCTCATCAGCTCATAACATTTCCATTCCAGAGACAGGGTAGGCTATGCCACTTGATTATAAACATTCCTGGTTTGTTGCTGTTAAGAAATCATAAAAACTTCAGCAGGGCACAATTTTATTTCTGAAGTTGTAAAATTATACAATTCAAATGACAGGGTGCGATGTCGATGACTTATCCACTATGCTGTGAAAAATAATCTGTGTGAATATTCATGCAAGACACTCCATTTTAACAGCACACTGATAACGATGCAGTGGCTTTTATCCAAAGATCACTGGCTCAGCCTGGTTGCAGAACTGGCACTTAGCTGAAGACCCATGTAATCTCAGAGAGTAAACAATGTGGTAAATTGACCACGGCATAGTAATGGATTGGAGAATGAAGTTGCCCTCCTAGATTTTTTTTTAAAAAGTTTAAAAATGTTTTGTGAAGACATCTCAAGTGAGACCAGCGGTTCCCAACTTGCAGCCCAATCAGCACACAGCTACGGCCCATGGGACATCCTCAGGGACATGCAGGTAGTATTGGTTGCACCCACGATGGTAAATAGGTTGAGAACCACTGGACTAGGCAGACTTTCAAGGGTCACATCAATTTCATGCACAGCTGCTCATCCAGAGGTCATTTTTCATTTTGGAAACATCATGTGTCAGCAGGCCCACCACCAACAATTCCAGGCCACAGGGCAGAACAGTCAATGGCCCCCATCAGAAAGGAAGGGCTGAGGTTTATGACCATGGGTGGCAGGTGAAGCTTTCCCTTGGGGAGGCGAGCTTCCCATTCCACTTTTTCCACCCAATGCCCCATCCACACTCCACCCCAGGCACCACCCTCTCTCCTGCTCAGCCCGCTCTCTTTCACACCACCCTTTCCCCCAGGTGGTGAGTGATGGTGAGGATTGGGGCGGCTGCGGGGAGGAGGATCACAGCAAGCAGTGGGGCTGTGTGAGGCCTGGAGTGGAGTAGGGATGGAGTGTGGGCAGGGCCTCAGGCAGAAGAGGCAAGACACGGAGCTAGTCTCCCCCACTGCCCATGGCCCAGGTCCTTTTAAATTGCCAGGCCCCTGGGCAATTGCTCCTTTTGCCCACCAGTGTCCCGGGACAGGCCTGTGTGTCAGCGTTTCCTAAATGAAAAGCTTTTGGAATCTCTGGTTTGTGGGAAATGTCAAGTTTCAGCCAACTTTAGTTTCAAGGTCTGTTGATTCAGGGTGTTCAGTAACAGTGGGCTGCTGGAACATGGAAGTGGTGAATAGGTGTCTCTGAGAAGATGACAGGTTCTGCAGTTCTGTTTGTTTGAGGGCTTCCTGCACCTGCTTTGTAGCACATTTGATTTTGCCATTTATTATTGTACTTTTGTGTAAATGATTTCCTAAAGGCACACCCAGTATATGCTGATAGGAGGTTTTTTCCCCCCAGTACAGTTCTTGTAAAACTTCTTACATGCCTCTTATAGTATACTTTTCCCTTTGTACTTACGCGTAGATGACAATACAATAAAGCAGAGAATTTTAGGTTATGTTGCTGGCAAGACCAAAAAGCAAACTTCAATTAAGAATGAAGTAATACATGAAAAACCCCAGCAAAGGCTTGCCCAATTCATCTACAGCAAAATACATGCTGCCTGTAGCCACAGGGCTCAAGGGAAACACAAGCAGCAAAAACAACTCACACAGGATATTAAATAGACTGAATGTGATGTGACAGATGGTTTGCATGCATGTATGACAGGAAACAATCTCCACAAAAACCACACGGTGTCTAAGAATGCCTAGTGCCTAAAGGAAACAGCAAACTTTCCAAAAAGAAACAAGAGAAGAGCCACAGAGTGGCAAAATAAGAGCTGTCCTTGACAGAGGAAGAAGTCAAAATCAGTGGAACGAATGTAACCATCCCCCAACCCCTTTTGCAGCAGATAGGCACCTGGTTGGAGTCCAAGTCATTTTAGTCAGTGTGATGGAATAGTACAGCTAAGTAAAGCTACTAACTGCCTAAAATAATAATTAGAATTTTTAAACTAGCAAAGAAATAAAACACTTTTAGGAGATAGTGAGTTATGAAGTAAATAATGCTCTAGAGCAGTGGTTCTCAACCTTTCTAATGCCGTGACCCCGCAATACAGTTCCTCATATTGCGGTGACCCCAAACCAAAAAATAATTTTGGTGGCTACTTCAAAACTGATGACATCAGCAAGCGCCAGACACACGTAATGCGCTGCTATGGACTGTGGAGCGTTCCCCCCGCTTTCCCCGCCCCTTAGGCCCCGGACGGATGATGCAATCACGTCTGCGCATGCGCGCAGGCATTCAGTTTGGAACGCACATCCGTAACGGTGTGCGTTCCAGCTGAATAGCTCTGCTACAGATGGTAGCGCGACTTCTCAGCGGCTAAAGCCATCGGAAATATGTATTTTCCGATGGCTTTAGGCGACCCCTGTGTTTTGGTCGTTCGACCCCCGCTGGGGTTGCAACCCACAGGTTGAGAACCGCTGCTCTAGAGGGACTATGTTGCTGATCCTACACCAGGAGAAGCTCCTTTGCTCATTTGAAGTCCTTGCGATTAATTTCAACAGTTAGATAATCGTTTTTCAATTGAAACGGTCAGGAAAGTGTAGAAAAATATGTAAGAAAGCTAACAATTATATGTTTACAATATGTTTAGAGATCATCATCAACATCAGCAAGGAGTTAATATGAAGTCAGCACACTGTTCCTGCAGCAATCTTGGTCACATTTACTACAATTTAAAGATGATGACTTTGCTGAGAAAGGGAGATAATTAGATGGCGAGACATTTCCAGCCTTTATAGGAAATAAATTTGTGAAGCATTCACACAAAAGCACACAAAAGAGCTGGGGGAGCAGGCACGGATTCTAAGCAACCACGTTTCCTCCCTTCATGAGGAATTCTTTAAAAAACTTTTTCAGGAACATCACACTGGCTCCACCTGGTGCACAAATACAGAAGAACATTCCTGGTTCTAATTGCTTGACAAATATTTTTAACTACTGGTAGTTCATATTCTAGGAGTTAACAAAAAACAATAAAGAATGTATGAAGTCTACAAACTATAACTGAGTTAGGATATTTAGACAATCTAAATACGCGTAGACTAATTCCTAGATCAGGAAAAGCCACATGAACATATCAAAGTTGTACACGGAGATAGATGATTAGGAAAAGCATAGACAACAGAGAGGAGGGCGAACATTTAAAGCCAACAAATTGATTTCCCATTTATTATAGCATGGAGACCTATCGGTTAGCCCAGGGGTGGGCAAACTTTTTGACTCACGGGCCACAATGCGTTCTAAAATTTGACAGAGGGGCCGGGCAAGGATCAGATGAATGGAGTGTATTAAATACACATTTATGTACACAGCACCCAACACACTGCACCCCAGCAGCCAACACTTCAGACCACTCTCTGCCGTGAAATTGACTCGCCCTTGTCCATTTCGGCGGCGGAGCTGGAGAGTGGGGCTCACAGCGGCGGGCCGGATTAAAAAGCATGAAGGGCCGTATATGGCCCACGGGCCGTACTTTGGACAGCCTGCAGTAGGGGAAGAATTTTTGCTCTGGTCCCCTAGTCACTAGGGGAGCCGCGTTCCGGAGCCGCAGCTTACTGCGGCTGAAGAGCCGCATAGCCGTGGCTGAAGAGCCGCACGCGGCTCGGGAGCCGCGGGTTGCCGACCCCTGGGTTAGCCAAATTTTAATCCATTTGACATATGCCATGTCGATTTTGTATTGTTCTCGTTTCTTAATGAAAATGTTTTGTATGTGTTACAAATAAATCTGTGATTTATCTGTGATAAATAGTGATACCAACACACACACAAATGACATGGATAAGGAGGAAACACATCAGTGAAAAATCACATGAAAGATGCTCTCATTCTGCAGATAGTGTATTAAAACTGCAGTGATGCTTAATGTAGTGTAATTGCCTCTATTGTATATCCTGTATGTTGTTTGTATTGTATGATCCTACAGAAAAACAACCTTCCGGATAGCCAGCTTTGCTATTCATGCCTTTGCTTACAGTACAGTAAAATCTTCATCCCACTTAAAGTCATTACATATGAACTAGAGCTGATCGGAACTTAATACCTAAGTTTTGTAAACATTTTTTCATCAGAACATGCCAATTCATGAAAACACAGGAAAGAGTCAGCTTTGATGAAATTTTTTCAACTTGAGAAGATTTGGAAAGAAGTTTTGAAGTTATTACAATGTTTCATTTTGACATTTTCAAAATGAAAATTCTGGATTTCTGGTTCAAAACAACTTTTTATTTAGAAATTTAGGCTAATTATAGTAACAAATAAAAATGGTCAAACTTTATATTTTGAATGGTCTAATAGACATTTTCATCATCGAATTAGCTAGAGTCATTGCACAGCCCACTGCTACATGCATGCCCACACAAAAGGGTCGCTCTTAAACTTTTCAGCTACGTAACATTACCTCTGGATACCCTGGGTATTCTCTGTCCTAAATATAGGGAATTCTGCAAACAATGAGGGCACATTATGTTATCCAAGGCAAAAAATGGAAATTAGTTGTTTACATTAAAAATGTCCACAACAAGAAGGTTGTTTGCAGCCTTGTTTTAACCATGTTGGTCCAAGAGAGACAAGGTGGGTGAGGTAATATTTTTTATTGGACCAAATTCTGTTGGTGAGAGAGACACAAGCTTTTGAGCTCCACAGAGCTCTCTTCTTCAGGACTGTGCATAATGAGAAAAGATAGAATCTAAATCAGCAATTTGCAAAGTGTACTTTCTGGTAGTGCATTCCCTCCTAAACCACCAGAAAAAACACACTCCTGCCAAAAGCCCCACAGGCTTAATAAAAACAAGAATGGAATATAGAGAGCGTATGATTGTTGAACAGCAACAGATTTAAAAGTCACCTTGAACTCACTGTTTATTTCATGTTCAGACAGTAGCTGGAGTTTGACATCCCTCCTCCTCCTCGGATGGCATGAACAGCTGTTGGAGAAGATGCTGGGTAATGGCCGGGGCGAATAGGCTTGGCTGTAGCAAGACAATAAAAACAAAACAAAACAGAATTTAGTACTCGTAGCAGCACTTGCACCTCACTTTCTGCTCTACCACATCACTGCACTGTTCTAAAAGTAACTATTCTAGGTATTTCCTGAGACCTATAATAAGGTGGGCCAATTACGGCTGTGGGGAAAAGTGATAACTTCCCTCACGCTGCCCATGGAATCATGCTCCACTTGCACCTGTTTTCTGCCTGCAACCATCCCTCTATACCACCTCATACATTCTGCTTCTGGAAAAAGGAGTGATTCTCAGTGCAGCTGAGTGGGGAAGATTGTACATTGTGACCACTGGTTGGGTTGGCCAGTCACGTACTTGCATATGCCCACTTTACTCCCACTACTACACTCCTGGAGATCAGAAGCTGTCTTTGAGGACTTTCTGGAGAAGGCAGAATGAAAGCATTTAAGTATGTGTACTCCCTGCTGCCCCCCTCATGTTTTCTGGTGTGAGTACACAAGCTTTCCCTTTCACTGGCATGGCTCTACAACAACAGTTTAAAAGAGTTCCAAAATGAATTCCACTTTAAACACTACCTGGCTGTGTGCGCAGTCTGTCCAGTGTCCTGGTAGCACCAGGCACCCCCAAGCTTCACAACAATTTTATTACATTTTAAAATAAAGTATATACAGAAGCACGGGGATGAAAAAGGGGATAGAAGAGGGAGGAAGAGCAACCAAGGGGATAGAAGAGAAGTGTTAACTTAGAAAGACAATCCAACTTAAAAGGTCATTAGCAGTACACAAGACACATTAAGCTATTTAACTCAGTAAAACACATGAGGAGATTTATCTTTCACATGGGGTATGTTCTATCAAAGTGAGGTCTATGAAGTGTCCTTCCTGTAAGGAAGGATGCATTGGTGAAACACAGATGGGGAAATCAATGGTGAGCCTGGATGCCTTCTGCTATCACAGCACTTTAAAAATGTACATAACGTTTGTGAGCGACCCAATAGCCTGTTTGCTTCATGTCCTTACCAATCTGAGCAGAGTGTGCTCTTCTTGCCATGTTCTTGGCTCTGACAGCCTCTTTAATGCGATCTACCTCCTGCTGGTAGCGTTTGCGGTCTCGCATGGCATTCTCCTTGGCTTCCTTCAATGCACTCTCCAGGGTCTTAACTCTCTCTGCTGTAGCTCGAAGTCGTTTTTCCAGCTTAGGAAGTTCACAACGAAGATCTGCATTATCACGTACCAACTGTGGTATAAAGAAGAAGAAATGGCATTACCCACTTCGCAAAGCCAAATGGTCTAGTGGATAAGCCATCATGTTGTGCGGGGATAGAAGATTTCACTGTTATCCTTACAGAAATGTACTAGGGATGAAACAAAGAGGGTTCTGTAAAATTCATTCTAAAGTCCATAGGGAAAAGGAGGATTTTTCAACTACAACAATTTAGGACCTGGTACTCCTTTGTTCTTCCACTGAAAACCATGGAAGTTTTGTATGCAGTGCTGCAGTAGCCATGTTAGTCCCAAGATATTAGAGAGATGAGGTATGTGAGGTAATATCTTCTATTGGACGAACTTCTGTTGGTGAGAGAAACAAGTTTTCAAGCTACATAGAGCTGTTCAAAGAGAAATCCAATAATGAAAGTTTTGGGCATACAAGGAAAGCAGAAGCCAAACCCCTTCATTTCAGTGACAGCTGTATTATATTTATACACCTAGGACACTGTCTTTAGGGAATAAATCTGTCTCAACTTAATTTCAAAAATAACAAAAGCCATAGCTTGTTGTCCAGATTCATACAAGATCAAATTGGGGATGCTCTTTGTGTTCCATATGCTTAAACTTCATGCTATTAACAAGAGTGTTTCATGTATTAGCTTGCCTTCAGCACTGCCCTCTTGAACTGTATCACTATGAGTGAATGCATGTGAAATAGCCTAATCTCTAATTTTCTGTCAGCTCTCTCTTTCCTACCTCATTAATGATTTATAGCTTGTTGAATCAATCTGCTGCTGCTGAAACCTCACAAAGGGAAAAAAAATTAAATGATCAAGCAATAATGAATTCATTAATCCTCAGAACACAGATTACATGCCAGATATTTAACATACTGGGGGAACAGCTAGTTTTCTATGGTTTCAGATGAACTGCTGGAAGTGAGTGGGCATTTCATGACAGAGTGAGGATGGGTTTCTGACTACCAGCAGCTGGGCAAGCATCAGGACTCTTGGGAGGAACCAGTCATTAATCTGCATGGAGAACCCTACATCATCTTTTCCATACTGCACTCAATATTACATTCCCACTTCCCTCTGCTGTCAATTCATGACTTCTCCCTCAAGCCAGGAACCAGTGTTGACAAAATAGATCATACACGCAAACCAATCTAGACACAGGAAAGAACAGTCACAGAGCCAGCAACAGAGGCTTGCAGGGTAGAAATCAAAGGTCAGGCCAAATGGGGGATGTGTATGCGCACAAAAAGGGGCTTTATTCATCTCCAGTTCCTACATAAGAGGGCACTAAAGATAACTCAGATCACACCACTGAAGCTAAAGAAGAGTTTTTGTTTTGTTTTGTTTTTAACATTTCTACAGACAGACAAAGTCTTGCCCAAACAATTACCGAAGCATATTTGACTGGAATAAATTTACATTTTGTCTAGCAACACACATTCATGACAGAAGCATTCGTTACAAACATTGCAAGTATGGGTGACCAACTCAGATACTGATTTACTTCTGATGCAATGAATTTTAACTGAATACCACAGGTATTTTCGCAGATTAAATGTTATTTCAATCAACCCGACAATACGTTGGGCAATTTACCTTCAAAAACACTATCCTAGGGGTAATTATATAGATAATGATTCTCAGTTAATTACAAAATCATCCATCAAAAACAGGTCAATGAACATTTTGATTTGCAATAGTATAAAATAGTAACAAGTGAAAAGGATTATTCTCTGGCTAGAATTTCAGAGGCAGCAATGATTAAAAATTAACTGAAGAAAACAAATAACTACCCCACTTTATTTAAAGGAGAGACTGCTAAAAGAGAAGCCAAAAGTCCCACCTGTTTGTGAACCTTTGTAAGCTGCTCCAGATTGTTCTCAAGAAAGGAAATTTTCTGCTTCTGAGCAGCACTTCCTCCTCCATCGTCGCTGTCCAGTTCAACACTCTGCACAGAGAACAAATTATAGAATTAGAGCCCAGCATCTGAACCCAAGGAGAGAGGAAAGCTAGGGTTTTTTTAGGGGTCTTTTAAGCTCTCCAAAGGGAGAACATTTCTCAACAAATGCAGGTCAAAGAGATTGCTTTTCTAGTTCATTTTGTGTTCTCAACAACCACATTCCCCCCATATGGAAATTAAACAAATAAAAACCTTCACAAAAAACCTTTGACTAGCTTTCATGTTAATAAAAATTTCAGTTTGTCACTGGTAAAAATACCTGAAGTTCTGTTAAAAAAATCATACCTCAGAGGCTTTTCAAATTGATTTTGCCTGGGGAAAGGTTGAGAGGTTTTGAACCATAAAAAATAATCACAATACACCTTGTGGTTCAGGTCAGCAGAAATTTTAGGTGTGGGTGTGACATTGTGTCTGAAAGCAAACCTCCCCATTGACCAGTCATATAATGAGGCTATGTTCTGTGCAAATTATGCCTTGTGAAATATCATTTTAAACGTCTTGTTCTGTTAAACATTAATATCCTGATGGATTGTATGCAAAGTTAGGAACTTTTGTTGTATATGCTACTAGAACATGTTATAAGGTGGGAAACACACACAAACCAGCTTTTCAGATAGAACAATGGAGTGGCCAGACAGCATTAACGGCTCTCCCTCACCATTTGAGGAAAGAATCCACTACCAGGGATTGTTTTAAGTGAAAGCTTCACTGAGGAAGCACCTAGGCAATGGACTCTGATTGACCAATGAGGGCGATGCTCCAGGTCACAAGCATTGATTGTTCCAGCATGCTGGAAGAAGCTATAAAAAGGGGGAAGTGACACCATCACTGGGCTTCTCTCCCCCACAATGGGGCACCTGAATAAAATTCTGGGAAGACAAATGAACTTTCAAGGGGGAAAGGGTATTCCCAGGCAGGAACGACAGTCCTGCATTTAAGGAACAGCTTGTACCAGCTAACAAGGGTAAAACATTGCTAATTCCAATCCTGTTCAGTAATATAGAATTTAGACTGCAAACTTATTTTTATTTCTTCAGTAACTATCTCTGATTTCTTTATGCTTACCACTTTAAATCTATTCTTCTGTGGTTAATGTATCTGTTTTATAATTTCTATAAAACAGCGTGTCTTCAATTGAAATGTTTAGACTATCCAGCTTAGTTATAAAGGCTGGTATATTTCCTCTTCACATTGAGGGGAGCTGACTAATTAATGAGCTTGCATTGTACAGACCTCTGCTCAGTGCAAGACGGTATACTCCTGTAGGGTAAGGCTTGGAAAGCTGGGGGGAAATGGCTGGTGCCTGTATCCATGGTTGGTTCGGGGGTGGTCCAGGGAGAGCATTCCTGGTAACTCTGTTGGGTGTGTGGCTCCACCTGCTGTCATGTTGGTTGATAACGGGGTCCAAAGGGGCTGGCTGTTTGTCACCAGCAAGACAATGAGAGCCAACTCCAGCTCAGTAGTTAAGGGGGCACAGCAGATCCAGAGCTTCCAGGCTGGACTCCAGGGGTGCACTCTGTGACAGTGCGTTTAGGTCAGTTCTGGTTCACCAAACTCTGAGTCAGTAACGGAACTGATAAGTGAGATCAGACCATTTCACAAAATAACTAGTTAGAGGAAAAAGCCTCAAAACAGGAACTGAAGCAGAATTCAGATAGAGCTGAGAGCACGCCAGATCTCACTACTCCCACCCAGAAGGAAAGGTATACAACTTGCATGGGAACAACAAGCTCTCCAGCTCCCCAAAAATAAGGTCAATGGGCATGATATAAGAATATTGATAAACAAACAACAAGTTTGCTGGGTTTACTTCAGGAATTATATACACTAAGCAATATAATAGCCTGAGCAGGATTTTACTGCGTAGAGGGGGCAAATTGTGTTTAAAATCCAAGTAAGATTTGAACTTACTTTTTTTACTCGAGTGGTGAGGTCTTGAACAAAGAGTTTTCGTAGGTTGTGGAGAGTCTGAAGTTCTCTTGCCTGGAAGTAGAATTTAAAAAACAACAACAAAAAAGGTCAGTAAAATTTAGTAGACACTGTTGTAAAATTTCCCCTCACCTAAGAACATGTAAGGTACATTATAACCTAAGATTATACACAGGTATGCTTGAACACATACATTAATTGTTACTGCTTAAGTAACTTTAAAGTAATGAATTGCACCAGTTGACAGTTGGATTAGATGGCTCCTAAAGTCCCTTCCAACCCTAATCTTCTATGATTCTGTGACAAAAGGGATGTGAATTTGGCACATAATTGGTGTGTGGGAATCTTGTGTTATCTAGTGTGAAGTAGTATCCCTACCACATCTCACTTTACTGTCCATAATCATTTCACACCAACTGAAATTGAACTGATTATAAAAGGAGCAAAAACCCTTTACAACGTGTTAAGGCTTAGTTCATATGACTAAAGGCAAGCAGTTGTAAGGTAGCAAAAAGCTAAATCCTGTTTGTGCATGCTCTGTCTCACTCAGTCTCATCCCCAAAGATCATTGTTTTGGGCTACATTTCTGTAGCCAAGTTCTCTCTGAAAACGTGTCTAACACACGGAAGAAAAAAACAAACCAATCAGAAAGACAGTCTCAAAAGTTGGCCATAGTAACATGTCCTCAGCTATTAAACGAAATTGAAATAATTGAGCCTTGGATTCATTCTATGACAATTTTGCTGACCAAACCTATGTACTGAAAGTTGATGACATTATACAGGCACTTAGACACCAAGTGATAGGTTCCTTATAAATGCCACAGGTTCATTCCCCAGCTTTCAACACTGTTTAATTTTGCTAAATTTCAGCATAATAGCCACCTTATTCTAAGAGAAAAGCGAGAGGTATGGCACAAAAAGCCTTAATCCTTTGCCCATTCTGTGAAGGGCAGAGAAATCCTGAACCAGTTACAGGAAGGAAATGTGCATAACCATTTGGCTAAATAGTGAATTCCAACCCATTCTTTACTTTTTATATGTGGGATTAGTTTGAAGGATATGCCCCAAATTGATAAGATAGAAAAGCAAAATTGTGCTTATTTTCTCACATACTGGAATTTGAACTGGCCACTCAGGAGGTCAGGAGTGGTAAGACTAAAAGCTTTTGGACGGCTGTTTCTTATCTTTCTCACTTACTGGGAAAATGTAAAAAGTGATTCTAAACCCCAAAAGGAGGCGCTATTGCAACAGGATGGATAGAAGGGCTTACTTCCAATTTTCCATAGATACACACACAAAAACAGTAGAAAAGTGTTATACGCATTTATCCACAGTGCTATATTCACAACACATACCTTACACTGTTCTAATGCAAACACAGAAATATGCATTACTACTCTCAGAAGGAGAAATGTAATTTAAAGCTAGACAGAGTTTATTTTTACCCCACAGCTCTTACTCAAAGTATGGAGCAGCTCTACTGCCCCACAGGGGGACTCAGTCACAATTCCCCCCTCCTCCTGCTTCCATCCTGAAACCAAGCAAGCAATCTGCTACTGGTTATTTCCCTCACCACACTGGCTCAACTGTGTTGGCTCATGTTGGGGGGCCAAGTCAAGGCTATGCCTGTTCCCCAGCCCTAATCACCTACCTGTACAGGATAGGGAAATAGCAACCCAAAGGACTATTCTCTCCTCTCAAGGTGACCCAGGAGGCACACAATACTTGCAGTGGTTTACACTCCCTTATTTCTTTGTGCACATGGGAGAGCTATGGTCTTGGCCTAAAACAGCATGTGTTGCATGTAATTTGTTTTATTTGATTCTTCTTCCTGCTTCAGTAATTATTGATTGGAATTTTTTATCACTGTGAATATTTTAAAATAAAATAAAATAGCTGCCGCAACATCCTCTGAGGTGTCATGCGAATGAAGGAAAGAGTGTACAAGTGTACAACAGTGTAAGTAGTTCCTGAAATTTAAACAAACACCATCTGATATAGCAGTGCAAAATGTCCACATCCTTCTGCTTAAACCTGGGCTCCAGCTGCATTGCTTACTCACTGAACAGGACAATATCGTCACAGGTCACTCTTACAATTCATAAGCATTATAAGCTGCAAAAGAACTCATCTGAAATCAGGAGGGTAGTTTCTAAAACAGGAAATATTTTTCATCAAATATGTATTTTATACATAAAAATCATGAAAACTGAGTGCTTAACATTTAACCCCAAAATAAAAATAATCTGATTTTCAAGAGTGCTCCCAAGGTCAATATAGCCTGAATTTAAAATTATGTTCCATAGGAAGAAAAGTAAATTAGCAAAATATGTAAGCAATTGTGCTTCTTGAATTCAAAACATACTATTTTGTTCAGAGCTAACACAGCTTACACAACTACTGGGATAATTACTAAAAATGAAGTGCTATAAAAAACATAAAAAAGTTAATGTTTGGAATGTTTTGCACAAGAAGGTTAAGAAAAAACAAAACTGACTAGAGACAGATAAATTGTTGGCAAAGGCAGAACAAATTCCACCATTCGTCTCTGAATATACACATCTTTCCTGAACTACCCCTGATATTCCAATTTTGAAAAGAAAAAGCTGCCTATTTGATAGTTTTGTGGCACACACAGATGTCCTCTTGCAATTAGGAGAATAAACAACAAATTTATTTCCCCTTCAGATTCAGTTTTAAGAAGTAAAAAGCTAGCACATTAACCTACCTTACAGTCTACTCCTTCTTCCTGTCCTGAGGCATGACCAAATATGCCTAGGCCGTCCCTGACAGGTGTTTGTCCTACTGGTTCTCAAAAACCTCCAGTGACAGGGATTCCACAACCTCCCTTGGAAGCCTACTCCATAACTTAACTGTCCTTATAGTTAGAAAGTTTTTCCTAATATAAAACTTAAGTTTTCCTTGCTGCAGATTAAGCCCCATTACTTCTTGATCACTTTCTTTTTTATCACAACCTTTAACGTATTTGAAGATTTATCAGATCACCCATTAGTTTTCTGTTCTCAAGACTAAACATACCCAAATTATTATTTTTTTTTTTAACATTTCCTCATACATCAGATTTTCGAAACCTTTTATCATTTTTGCTGCTCTCCTCTGGACTCTCTGCAATTTGTCCATATCTTCTTAAAGTGAGACACTCAGAACTCAACACAGTACACTATATGAGGCCTCACCAGTGCCAAGTAGAGTGGAACAATTAATTTGCTTGCATTGTAATCAAGAAGAAAACCATTATTGTCTTAGCCAGCCTTTTACCTCTTCCAAAAGTATTTTACTTTGTGCAATATACAAATTTCACCAGAAGATTTCAAAGCACTGATCAAGACAGAAGTAGTTCTTCAAAAGTAGTTCCTCTTCAGTGCTGAGTGCAGAGCATGATGCATTTTATCTACAATTATACTGATTGCATAGTGACAACAAAGTGCTAACATCTCAGATAAATTTCAATTGCATTTATTAATTGAACACATTTGCTTATGACATATTAAATAAAAAATACCAACTTGTAGAGTGAGCCATGAGATATGTGCATGTAGAATGGTAACCAAAGGTTAGTAAAAAATAGCTTTAGGAAATTAGAAATAAGGTCTAACCTACAGATGGGGGAAAGTGGGGAGGTTCATATCCTAATTATATTCAAATCAAGTTCAAGATGAAGGACAGTTTGGAAATAATACTTTTTATAACTTACGTCTCACCTAAGTTGGTCATTTTCTTGCAAAAGCATTGTAGGTAACAAGCACACAAAAAAAGGCTGGCAACAAATCACTACTTAAAGCTCCAGCAAAAAAGCTGATGATTTAGTTATAACATACCACAGTTTCCTCCAGCCCTTTAAGATCTTCTCTTGCTTGTTCCCTTTTATCATTAAGCAGGCTAAAAAGAAAGACCATTATGTAAGCCAAACAACAAACTGAAATGATGAAATAAAAACATGAAACACAATAGCATCAGTCAAAGCTTTCAAATGTGGGTGGAACAGGTGTGCTCACATTTGCACATCTGAGTAAATTGCACATCTACCTTTTCCATGTGCAATTACTCAAACTGCACACATACACACGCAGATTTTTTTCAGCAGTACTGACTGGGCCACCATTTGGGGCCTCCATGTTGGGAGACATCTCTTGTACCTGAATTTGTAATTTTGATCTTCTATGTTTTCAGGAAAGTCTGAGAAAAAGCCCAAATAAGAAAGTAGGTGCTTTCATTAGTGGTGGATTGTTTGTTTTTACAGTACAATAAGCAAATCTGCAATCCTACAATATGCAAGACATTTTTAGTTCATCTCCTGGCACAAAGTAACAAAATTGGAGCTCTGAAAAGCTTATTTTGGCACATACTAAAACAATACAAAACATGACAGCAAATATGGTGTGCCCTGTAATTTAGATGTTGGCCTCGTTATTGAGACGGTGTCATCTGTATGAATATGCTGGTGTAGGGGCTTCTCACTAGGGGACAATCTGGGATGGATGGTCAGCTTCCACTTAAGAGTCGTTAAGGGACACCACATAAATATTAGTTCTGATGACTTTGGCTTGGTCCTGGACAACCTACAGAACTGGTTTAACCAGGACAGTTCAAAGCTGGCCAAGACTTGAAGTAGCCTCCTAAAGAACAAAGAATCCTTGCAGGATTTAAAAAGGACTCTCTTGAGGATGTAAAGGGGGAACCAAACAGACACACCCAGGCTGTACAGGTGTTTGAAGAGACTAGGCCTGCTGCTACAGGATGGTAGTTCTTTAGGTAACATAGACATGTTTACAGGCTGTTTTAAAATCCACTTTTCACTAAAGCTTTGATCAACTGTTAAATAAAAATGCTTTAAAAAGGCTATTGGTCACTATAACACTCATCTCTGAAGGGAGGAGAAAGATGTTTGAAACCCAACAGGACCTGCCAAGTGATATTCCATCTTCTGATGTATATATAGGGCCTCCCCCAATCCCATTGTATCTGAGCACCTCACAGTCTTTAGTGTGTTTATCCTCATAACACCCCTGTGAAGTAGATAAATGCTATTATCCCCATTTTTAAATGGGCAAATGAGGTAAGACAGAAAATCTGTTGGCAGAACAGGGAACTGAGCCCAGGCTCCCCAAGTCCTAGGCCAGCATCCTAACCAATGTACCATCCTTCTCCTCTAAGGTACCAGTCTACGAATGGAAGAATTGTGTGATTTCATACTGAGACAGGTAAGGGCAAAAGGCCTATCACCAGCGCAGGTGCAGTCAGAGATCAGACAGGGATGCAGGGTGCAGCTAGCCCATAAATGCGACAACATATAAGAGACAAAGCTTAAAGAGATCAGAGAAGGAGACTGCAAACTTACATGAGCTTTTCCAGTTTCATTTCTCTTTCCTGATCCTCTATTTTCAATTTATCATAATCAGAGCTCAATTTCTCTTGTTCCAATTGCAGCTTCTGATTCATACTGAAATGAGAAGGGGAGAAACCCATCCAGCTTGATACAGCCAAAACACTTAGAGAAACTTTCACCAGAATAGAGAATTAGCCACAGAAAATGAACCTGAAATTCCACTGAAAGATTCTGATATTTATGCTAACTATGAAGGGTCCTTAACTGGAATAATAACCTTCATTTAAATATTTTGAGGAAACAGAACACATACAAACATCAGTTCTCCCCCTTATTCCCTTTTTGTATCTCCAGGCACAACCTGTACTTCCAGTAACGCTTTTCTGTTTTCATGTTTCTCATTCTCCTGTTACCACACCCATCCCCTTTATAAATGCATGGAAAATAAGAACTGTACATTGGGATGAGCCAGATTTAATGAACAATTTACAGAATGGAGGGTATAACAGTAAGGAGCACAGTGTCCCACACTATACTTTACACCATAATTCTATCAAGAGAATTTTAGTGCAGAATCATGCACTCGAAACGTAGACTTGGCTTCACTACGTTTTCAGGGTACTTCATTAACCGATATTTATTGAAACTGGTGATGCCAAGAAAAAACACTGGGATTGCTGGAACAGGAAGCAACTGGAGTTGATAGGCTAGTAGTTGCCTGAAGACCAGAAAGGCTGTGGCAGGACCAGTCACCACCACAGGTGCTCAAAGCTTTTATTTTTCAAATTTGTTCTCACCCACTATTTCTATTATCTATAAGCCTTTCGGCATAACATTATTCTGTCTTCCTCCTCCCCGCTACAATTCTTTTTATTAAAGTAGATACACAATAAGGAAAAGGACAGTTTGATCCATAATATTTTATACTTTTCTGTCCTTTATCTTCAAGTCCGTACAGAATAGTTAGATAGAAACCATCTTGTTTGTGTACCCTAAGGCCAACTAGTGCTAGAAGAACTCTGAGATGCATAGGTATTGATGGAAGAACAATCTTACAATGTCATTAGAACAGTATGAAAAGGGGTAAATGACAGGGAAACAATGAGCAAGCATACTCTCTGATTTCATCAATAATTTTCTGCTTCTCTTCAATCTCATCTCGTAGCCTGGACAGCTGTTTCTGGTGGGCTTCTCTGTGACTCTCCATCTGCTGCTCTAGCGCTTTCTGCAGTTTAAAAAACAGAAACAGTGTATTTCAATCGTTTATCTGCTGTTGCTATCACCAAATCGTTCGTTTTCTTTACATACAAGCTAAGTCAAACCTATAGTTTTATTTTTAAAAACCAAATCACAGCAGAACTTTGCTCAATACATTGATTTATATAGACAACAGCACCATCTATTGCACCTATTGCTTTATTCATGAATATACATCTGGTTTCTGTAGGGAAGCCCTGGTTTCTTTTCCTGTGGCTTTGCAAGGAACATGTATATGCTGATGTCAGGTGTGTGTTAGTAAGCATACCCCAAGAATTACAGCTGCTCGTGCCACCTCCTATACCATTGTACCTATTTGTTTACCAGGAATAACAAAAAACAACAACGAACGCTTACTGCTTTATTTGTGCAGATGAAGAACACCGAAGGAAAAAAAGCAGCTATGACACGACTCCCAAACTCCTAGTACTAGAGATATTTTAAGTACTTGGAAAAGCAAAACTTTTATTCTCTTTTTTTGGCTTGGTATCACATAGGACATTTTTCCTCTCAAAACACATGGAATACTTCTGCATGGCTATTTAATTTAATAGTTAATTTATGTTTTTGAATCAGAGATCAAATTCTGGAAGATCAGTCACTACTCCTGTTAAATACAGGATCCGCTCCGCCCCCCCCCTTACACAAACTGTAATCCTCATAAAAAAAATATACCATTTCTCTCTACATTATTGCCTAATATTTCCTTCTTGCATTCTACTTGTAAACAGGAAAAAGCAGTATCATAAAATGTGTTTTGGCTTTGTATTTCATTTGGTCATTGCTAGGAGGAGGTATTCAAAGTTCTTTCCAGATGACTGGGCAATTGTTAAATATGTTCTGGTTTTCCTTATTAAATTCTAGTATAAAAATCACATTGACCCACAAAGCCTGATTCACCCCTTAACTAATTTACTTCAATAGATTTCTACTGGCATGAAACTGAAGTAATGCAGTGGTGAACCAGGCTCATTTTCCAATTACGAGTGATATATTAGGCCTTGAATTTCTCTTCTGGGTTCAAATGAAGAAGTGGACTTGCTAAAACCTTTTTGATCTAATTTGTACAAAGCTTTCCACTGAATATTTTCACCTTTTGAAGTTAGGTCAACTTTCAAACCATCCACTTCCAAAGTTTTGATTAGATTTTACCTTCTTTCCACAGCTTTGCTCACATGGCTTAACATTACCAAGCTCTTTTCTTTCAAATCAGGAAAGTCACTCCTACGTGGCACGTAGGTTTCCTAACGGAAGATTATGGCTCTGATAAATTATAAAAGTTGATTAAAAATTAATGGGCATCACATGCATCTGAGGCAGAATTCGGCCCTGTTAGTTTGACAAGTGTTCTTGGTGAGAAACAATTATAATTGTGGCATGCAGTACTACCTTCATTTCCTCTGCATCCTGAAGCAGGGTCAGATGCTCCTTCTCTTTATCCTTGAAGCTGACTTCATGCATTTTTTCTATTCATGGTTAAAAAAAAAAGTTAATTTAATCTGAGACCATTAAAAAAAAAGAATCACAGTAACCTTTTTTTTTTTTCTTTCTAGAAGCAGATGGAGAAATTCAGAGCTCATTTCAGGAATATCACGCATCACCCATCTCAGATATGTTTTTAGTGTTAACAAAAATAAAAGGGAATATACATTTCTACACACTAATTGTCATCTGTTGAAAAACATTCAGATATGCAAGACTCTATGGGAAGTGACATGAGGATAACCCTTCTATCGCCTTCTCCACTTATTACCAAATCATACCCCCACCCCGTCCCCATGTGCCTACAACTCCTCCCTATTCCCAGCCTCCTCATGTCTACTTGTGATCCTATCCACTCTCCTTAGGCCATGGTGACTCCCATTCTCTTCTTCCACCTTTCCAAGGGATCCAAAGCATCTGATGCCATACCCATCCCTAGGGAATCGAAGGGGAAGCCGGAAGGTGGAGCCAAAACACAACTTGCCAGAATGTTAAAGAATGATTTCTCCAACAAACCAGTTGCTCCTGGAGTCTGAGAGGACCCCCGACAAGTAATCTGGGACAATGTTCTGGCTGGCAGGTATATGGTGGATATCAGGGCCCACTGTGACAGTGTGTGCTTAAGGACACCAGAGAAAACTGTTCTTTTAATATATTTTCCATTCATTGTCACTAAAACCTAATTTGCAATCCATAAAACAAAGCCTATGTATTTGCTGGATGTAATGTAGCAGCTAAGAAAGGATCAAATAGGGATCAGTCCCCTCACTTGTAGTGCTTCCACTGCAATCATTCGGTGTTTCAACTTGCACTTCAGCATTAGAAAGATTGGCCCATTCTTTTGAAAAATCAAGATTCACAGACCCATAAATCCAGAGCATGAACTAGGCTGCTGTGGCTTAACTCTGAGTTTCATAACAAGCATGGTGTGTTCTGCAAATCACTGAAATGTGTTGATATTTATTCAGTTGTACTGTAGGATGGGGGAAATCATTAGTTGTCAAGTTTGCAAATTCAGGTTTCCCATTAGCTATATCCATGCAGCCTCTTCAGATTTTGCTTGAAAGAGACCCTGAGCAATGCCTATGATAAAACAAGTGAATTAAAATCCCACCTGTCCAATCTGGTTCAGACTTTCTGGTAATGGAAGGAAGGAATTCCTCACATTACCCTCTTTCTGGTAATGGTAGGAATGAATGGTGGGTGGGCAAGGGGCAACTATTATTTAAAAGGAAAGCCACAAGAAAATGCAGGATCCTGAGAAGAACTGCCGACGTGCCAGTTAGATAGAACTCATTTTTCTAGCCTGCAGTGGCAAAAAGCCTATGACTACAGGTCCGCCACAACAAATGACTGCGTTAAATACAGTACCTTGAGCACGCAACTTGGCCAGCTCTTCATTAAGCGAGTCTTGTGACTCTTCCAGATGCCTTCTCTTCTGTTCCATATTTTGCATGTAGTCTGTAAGCGACTTAATCTTTGCTTCATGCTTTAAAAAAAGTGAACAATAAGCAGATATAACTGGTAAAGCTTGTTATTTAGAAATTCAGGTGCTCTCTTCCCATAAGGGTTAGGGACATGGGAAAGCTTTCTGTATCTAGAGAGCTTCCTATTAGGAGGAAATGCTATACAGGATCTAAGACAGATGTAACATCAACACAATCTTAATTCTTTGAGGCCTGTGGTTCACACTATACAGCCTGATAGATATTTCCACAATACCATACAAAATGAAGAGCCTGCTTGTTATCAAACAACAACAACATCTGAAAGTCAAATTCACTTAATACTAGGCTGGAATACATAATTCAGTAGCTTTCAGGGCATCCTAAGAAGCCAGATGTATTGGTCAATAGCAACACTGATCATTTGTTGTTACTTTTGTTAGCATATCTTTCAACAAGAAATGTCATTTTAAATTAATAAAAATAGCAGCTGACAAATTTTAAAGGTAAAGAGAACAAAATATATTTTATGTGGAAACACAAATTGTATTCCACATTTCTGAGTTAAGAGGGGCCTGTGTGGGAGCTAATACATTTCTACTGATGAGACCATTTAAGTTTTAAGGAGACCTGCCTCAGCATGGAGAAGAGGTCTAGAACTTTGGAATTCACATTGTATTTCCGCATTAAAGGCAAAACCTTGAGAGGTGTCAAGTAGCTCCTAACCTTAATGGGAGTTGAAAGAGTTCAGTACCTCTCAGGATTGAGTTCTCAATGAAAAATAGGTGTATAAATTCCACATCTATCACAGTGACAGTCTACTAGATTTCTAAATTTGATAAGAAATGTTTGGGATGCTCAGTCCCTAAAGTAGGGAACTAGAGCAACACATGGCAGAGATACTCAACTTTAAGGCCTCAACTGAACAACACAAACCTCTATTAATTTACTTACTAAGCTTCCTTCTAGGCTTAAATGCAGACCACCTTAGCATAGTCTTATTCACAGGGCTCCCAGAATGACAAGAAAAAAGATCACATGTATGAGAGAATTAATCTGCTTTGTTTCCACACAGCAGTAAAAGCAGGCAAATAGCCAGATAGAGGTGTGGACTACTGGTCTCAGCACAGTACTGAGTTCTACTCTCACTTCTGATCCTGCCTCGCTCTATGCCCTTGGGCAAGTCACTTAACCTTTCTGCCTCAGATTCCCTATCTCTACAGGAGTGTTTAGGGGAAGAAAAGGTTACTCATTTTGTGCAGTAACGGAGGTTCTTCAAGATGGCTGCCCCTGTGGGTGCTTCATTTTAGGTGTCTGAGCACCCTGAGCATGAGATCAGAGATTTACAGTAGCAGTGCCCGGTTGGGTTGCACATATGCTGTTGTTGACAGCGGTTACATAGCACTGTGCGACCAACCATCCCTTTGTTCCTTCTCTACCATAGACCACATTTTATATTTACATACTCTGAAGTAGAGGAGAGGTGGGAAGGTAGTGGAGCACCCACAGGGACAACCATTTTGAAGAACCTCAGTTAATGCACAAAGTGAGTAACCTTCTTTTCTTCTTCTTCGACGAATGTCCTTGTGCATGCTCCACCTTAGGTGACTCTTGATCAGTGTCCCTCAATGGAAGGAAGGGGCTTTGGAGCTGTGTTGTGTACAGTTGATAAGACCATCACGCCAAATAGGGCACCTGAGGTTGATGGTTGTTCTATTCCATAATGTTTTGAAAAGTATGTGTTGCTGCCCAAGTAGCTGCTTTGCAAATGTCTATAATAGATACATTATTAAAGAAAGCAAGGGATGTTGAGAGTGCTCTTGTAGAATGTGCGTGAATCCCAATTGAGGCCTGTTGGTGCATTTTCTGTAACAGAGGTGAATACACCCCGATATCCACTTGGACAGTCTGGAGACTGTCTGTCCTTCTGATCACTCTGTTATAGAAATGAATAGTCTCAGTGATTTTCTAAAGCTTTTTGTCCTATCTACGTAGAAGGCCCGTGCTCTTCTGACATCAAGAGTGTGGAATGCTGCCTCCCCTTCATCCGTATGTGGTTTTGGAAAGAATGCAGGTAAGTAAATAGGTTCGTTTAGGTGAAAATAGGAAAATTACTTTAGGTAAGAATTTTGGATGTGGTTTCAATGTGACCCTGTCTTTAAAGACCATATATGGAGAATTGGCCATTAATGCACCTAGCTTGCCTACTCACCTAGGCAACATGATGACAATAAGAAAGGCTACCTTCATGGAGAGGTGTAAGCTTCTCATATGAAGTCTGGCATGTTTGACCATGAAAGTTGTTGTGGACATGTGGCCAAATAGTTGTAGGCACATTCTGGTAGATATCTGCAGGCTGTCTATCACCAATAACTATGAGATTGGTTAGAGTGGTATATCGTTGAGAAAGTATGTCTCTGGCCTCCAGGGTATTGAGGCAGGCTCCAATAAACTCTAGTTTTTTAACAGGTACCATTATCGACTTCTGTTCATTTATTTGTAACCCTATTTTCGTTAACTGAGTTATCATGCCTTGAGTAGCCTTTAATGCTTCTTTTAGCGTGGTTGTCTTTATTAGACAGTTGTCGAGGTATGGAAATATCATGATTCTGTATTTTCATAGGTGTGCTGTCAACACTGATAGAACCTTTGAAGAGACTCTTGGAGCAGTCAATAGACCAAATGGGAGTACCTTGTACTGAAAATGTTGGTTCCCTAAAGTGAATCTCAGGAATCTCCTGTGAGATGGATGTATCATAATATGAAAATATGCATCCTGGAGGTCGAGAGCAAAGAGCCAGTCACCCTTTTCTAGCGTTGGGATTATTGTTGCTAGTGTCACCATCTTGAAATGCTGGGTTCTGATTAATTTCTTGAGTTTTCTTAGATCTAAGATCTCCATCTGCCTGTCTTCTTCTGTGTCAGAAAATAGTATGAATGAAAGCCCTTCTCTCTGAACTGTGGTGATACAGGTTCTAGTGCACCCAGTTGTATAAGGCATTGTACTTGCTGTTGTAACAGGTTCTTGTGAGAGGTCCCTAAAGAGGTTCAGGGAAGGGGGCTGAGTGGATGGGATAGACAAAGGGGATGGAATAACCATGCTCTATAATTTCTAGAACCCATCTGTCTGATGTGATGTTTCTCTAGATGTTCTGAAATGACAACAGCGGGTCTCTGAATGGTGTGGAGATAAGTACTTCCTGCGTTAGTATCTTGGGGGATCTCATGCTCTCGACCGGACCTTCAAAACTGTTATCTGGATGTGGGTTCCTGACTTGAAGATTGATTTGATGTTGGTTGTCTTCTGGTCTGACGTTGTTTACACCTCTAGTCGTATTGCTTACAAGGTTGGGCATAAGGTGGTCGGAATCTTTGCATATAAAGCCTGCCCTGTTTCTTTTTGTTTGCAGCTGTGTAGACTCCCAAGAATTTGAGAATTGCATGTGAGTCTTTGTGAGAGTGAAGAGACTCATCTGTTTTCTCTGCAAATAACTTCAGGCCTTTGAATGGCAGGTCCTCCACTGTGGACTGTATTTCTTTCGGGAAACCTGAAAGATGAAGCCATAACACCCAGCACTTGACTACTGATGTGGCCATGGAGCGAGCCTCTGTGTCAGCTGAGTCAAATGAGACCTGTGCGTGCAATGAAATGGCCCTCAGTTATATTGGCTCTGAACTGTTCTCTCTTTTCCTCTGGTAAATTATCAATAAAAGTTGCCAGTTTGGAAATAATTGCGTGGGTGTATTTTGACAACACCACCTCATAATTGGCTATTTGGAATTGGAGTGTAGTGAAAGAGTACGCTTTGCATCTGAAGAGATCTAGTCTCTTCCACTCCTTATCGTAAGGTGTTGTTCTGCTGTGGTGTTGTTTACCTCTCTGATTCATAGCCTGTACTACCAAAGAGTTTGGTACAGGGTGGGAAAACAAGAACTCGTTGTCCTTGGAAGGAACATATTTTTATGCGAACATTTACATGAAGGTGGTGTCATGGCGGGTGACTGCCATACAGTTTTTGCAAGTTCTATAATTGCATCATTAGTGGTAACGCAACCTTAAGAGGATGCAGCAGTCACATACATATGTGATGCATATGTCACAATTTGTGACATGCTTCAGGTACCTCTTCCAGGGATATTTCGAGAGCCTCTGACACCCTTTTGAAGAGGTCCTGGAATTGTTTGAAACCATCTCCAGTAGTGAGCGAGGGAGGCATTATAATTTCATCTGGAGAAGACGACGACGATAATTCTGGAGGAGAAGCATCCTCATAATCAGATGTTTCATCAGAGTCATCAGCTACTTCCTCATGTGGTTCAGAGGAAGGTGGAGCCATTGTTGTCATGGGAGAGTGTGGTACTCTTGGTCTTGGAGGACTTAGGGTCCTTAAGTGTTGGGTCCTGTACATGGCCCAAGTGTCCCAATATTGCTACTGAGGTGGAAAGGGCATAGGAGATGGCACGGACACCCATGGGTACTAACTAGGTGCTTGAGACGTTGGTTGTTGAGACAGTCCTGCTTTCGGTGAATGGACGGGGGAGGAGTGGCAAGGTGAATGTATTTGACCTTCTTCCTCCTCCTCCTCACTACAAGGCAGGAGAGGGCCTGACCTGGGTGTTGTAATGTGTGGCTCGGTACTGAACATGCTGGTGTAACGTCAGTACCGAAAAGAGGGGATTCTGGAGCTCCTGAGACTACTGGATCTCCATGCCTGAGCAACTGCCACGGTGCAGGGAAGGTCAGTACCGGCACTGGTGTGGCTGCTGTACGTATTGTTGCCATCTATGCCAAAGGTTTCACTGGTACCATAGACGGCAGCATAGGCTGGCATGCCATCGAAGTGGTTAGTGCCAGCTGTCTTTTCGGCTCCCTTGGTACCAGGACAGCGCACTTTTCTTTCCCCTTAGTACCTTTGTCCGAGGTTGCCCTCTTAGGGTCTGTAGATCTATGGGTACTTGCAGTATCTGACAGTACCAAAGTCTCAGAGTCTGACGCGTCTGGTGCTGTCAGTACTGAAGTTGGTTCTGTGGGTGAGGGACGCTTTTTCTTTGTTGGTTCCCCCTCAGGTGAGCTTGTGGAGTGTTTTTTGGTGGTCTTTTTCAGTCCAGACTCCTTAGTAGTCGTTTTTGTGGTTAACCCTGTGTCAGAAGCTGCCAAGGGTGACCGTTGGCTTGGATAAGACTCGGGTTCAGGCTCCAATGCGGGTTGCAGTAATTTCTCCATTAGAAGGAGTTCCAACTGAAGGTCTCTAGCCTTCCTTGCCCTCACCTTCAAATCATAGCAATGAGAGTACTTTTGAGGGATGTGCGACTACTCCAGGCAATGGACACAGTGATGGTCTGAAAGCAGACTGGAAGCCTGCAGGTTAGGCACGGCTTGAACCCTGGGGAGCTAGGCATGCTTGGGTTTTTGCTCGTTGGGTAAAATTCCTTGTAATCTATTTCCTAACTATAAACCATAGGAAGAAACAGGGGGAAAACGCCAGGGAAATAGGATGCAAATAATTATTTTTTAAACAAGTTTAAGGAGAAACAAGGAAAGAAATAATAAAAGTTTACTAGATTTCTAATGAGGACAACTATCTATTAACTATCTAAGAAGAAGGGTGCTCCTGTGGGCTCTGACTCAAGCCAAAAGGCAGCAGAGAAGGAACTGAGGAACGGCTGGTCGCACAGTGCTATGTAACCACCGAAAACTGCGCAAAAGGACAACAGCGCATGTGTGATCCAACTGGGCACTGCCACCATAAATCGCCAATCTCACATGCAGGGCACTCAGACACCTAAAGTGGAGCATCTACAGGGACATTCCTCAAAGAAGAATAATTAGGTAATGTTTGAACGTGGAAAGTACTATGTAACTGCTAACTATTACTAGATGATTTCAGTGATAAAACCCTGGGATAAGATCATTCACATGCATGATTCACGTCACATTTCTGGATAAATAATCTATCCAGTCACAGATTGGGCTCCTGTCTTTCTGGAACATTTAGAAGCATGCTACAACTTCTGCCTTTCTTTAGCAATATCTACAGCAAGTTTGGAGAGCCATTGTAACTGCAAAACATGGCCTGTCCCTACTTATATTTTAATGATAAACTCCAGTTTTTTCAGACTAAATGCCAGCAAATGAATTGTAGTGGACTCACAATCCCTCCCTCCAATCAGGGGACACAAAGATGAACATGTGGAATCAACAAAACCTCATCCTATTGGCAATCGCTGGCATTGGGCTCCTTTAGGATCACAAAAAGTCTGACCCAGAGGGGCATCCAGCCAGCTATTCTGCTGGGAGGCTGCAGCATGCACTGTTTCTGGTAACACTACAGCCAACAGGAAACCCTGCTGCTCAGAATTATAAGGTACCATTCTCCGTAGTTTTAACAGTATCATTTTATATACCATACTGTATATCTGCTAATGGGATGAATGCCTCTCCCAACCTGATCACTGGGAGCTGTCAGCATATTTTACAAACGAGCTGGATATTTGTTAATTCCATTTGCAGGTCATTTTTAAAGTTAAAGACACAATGTTAAAGATGTAGAGTCGCAGAAATAAAGTTGTGTCTTCAGTGTGTGAGGATAAGCTGTACTGTACAGTACAGTATGACGTAGACAGAAATCTACAGCCAAGTAGCCATGATCTCATCACTGAGAAGTAGCATGTTTAAGAAGGTTTGGAGGCAGGGGGAGAGGAAGAGGGTAAATCAGTGAGACTTCTGCCTCAGAGAGGAGGAAGAGGAAGAAAGAAGCATACTTGTGAAATGAGAAGCTGGCAGGCTGCGAGTTCCCGCTCACTGGCATTCATCTTCCTGTTGGAGTCTATCTGGGTACTCTCCAGCTGTTTGCTGCGGTTCACCAGAGATTTCACCTCAGACTTCATCTTACTGATGTAGAGCCGTGCCATGGTGAACTCCTCCTCGATTACCCCGTTCACATCTGCTAACTAAACACACAAAGGGTAGCGATGCTTAATACAGGCCTATAAAAGAAAATAGCCAGTGTAGAAAACCTTCTAGTAATGAACCAGTTGTCTAGAGCTAGGGGCTTTCAGTAATACACACAGAACTCACAAGTCATGGGTATACCAGCTTGAATTTTTCCACATTTAAATTCTAAGATGTCGTATCACTCAGTCTCTCAGAATATTCATGGATAAAAGTTAGACAAAGGCCAAAAGTTAAGATCCAATGATTCAACTTTTAAAGTGGGAATAATTTAGGACACCTGCCTTAATTGCAAGGACACCTTGTAAAAGAGCTTTCCCATGCTGCTGGAGAGTCCATGAATCTCCTCTTTAAAGCGACATTATAAAACACCCTCAATTGTGACTTTTTGCATTGAAAACTGTCCTGTAAAGCCCTGGCTTCTTAATTAGTATAAAACCTTCCCAAAACAGTAATAGGCCTCTATTTTCAAGTACTGTACCCTTTCTAATAGAATTTTATACAGAATTACTTGGCCACCAGAGGTTGCTGTAACATCTCAAAGAAAGATTCACTCTTGAGGTACTGGAAAAAATGATGGTTAAAAAACTGCCAGATCAGATCATGTTAATTTGGACACAGCAACCTATAGCCTTAGATCAACCTTCAGAATACTAGGTTTTTACTGGTTACTTGTATCGGCCCAAAACTGGAATGCCAACACGGTTTATTTAAATATTGCTCATTTTGAGATTGCTACAGCTAGATTTCCAGAATCATCAAATAATTTAATATCAACCAATAGGCTAAGGAACAATCAGAATCCAATGATAACAGCAGAATTCTAGGAGTCCAATTTTCTCAAAGTTCACTGAGCAAGGAATTCCTCAGCAAGCATGGATTTCTTTTCCCTCCCATACCGAAACACGCCTTCTAGCAACTCTTTAATGGACAGTTCAGACACTGGGAAATAACGATGCATGATGTGTAGTAAGAAGCACATTGCCAGACAGACAAGGATCACGTCCTTCATAATCAGACAGTTATGAGCACTTGCAAAACCCATTGACTTGAGTGTGAAAGAGGCAGGGGCACAACACCTCTCAAGATCAGGTCCCAGGGGTGCATCATGGACAAGTTATCCAGCTGCACATACTTGTTTTTAACTCTGAGGTATGGAAAAAGGAGTTTAAAAAGTAAGATGCAAGCTCCAATATCCAAAGTGAAGCAAAGAGGAGAAAGTTAGTACACTACAAACAAAAGATAAAATTAAATACTGCTTGGAAACAGATTTGGCTCATGCAAACTTCCCAGGATGGTCTAGCAAGTAGACATAAGAACATAAGAATGGCCATATGGGTCAGACGAGTGGTCCATTTAGCCCACTACCCTGTCTTTTGACAGTGGCCAATTCCAGATGCTTCAGAAGGAATGAACAGAACAGGTAATCATCAAATTATCCATCCCATCACCCGTTTCCAGCTTCTGGCAAACAGCGTAAGACATAACATTTCATTTTAAAATGGAAGTGTCAACAGTGTTAAGAGAATTTGTAGAGCCATATATCACCTATAGTGAATAATTTGTTTACTTACCTGATGCACAGTTTTAGCCAATGACCACTACAATACTGTTTACAATGGTTAGAATATATATATGTATTTTAAATCTACAGTGCAAGCAGTGAGAACCTTGGAGAACTTGGCCAGTTGTCCGTATTCAGAGGAGCCAATCAGCATGCAAATTTCAAAGCACTAAGTGGCTGAAGATTTCAGGTATCTCCAGAAACATTCTGACACCCAGAGTTCTACTGTGTCAATAGCATTCATTCATTTTCCATTTTGTTACTCCACAAAAAGAAACCACCAGTAATTTTAATCTCCGACATACGCTATAGTTAGGGATATAGTCAGGCCTATGCTACAGCAGTGCTAACATTTATGGGGTAATCTGCAAAATTCACCAATGCTGGAAATTGACAGACTCAAGTTTGACACCACCAAACAAACACACACAATTTCTCTGAAAATTTGTTAAATTTTTAAATTCAGTGAAGCATTTAAGGAGTAAGCCATGTGACATGGTAACATTGCCCCTCACATAAGTCTGTCCTGATCTGCTGAATACGTGCTAAAACAAATCCTTGACTTCTCAAAAACAGAGACCATAGATTGTACAAGCTGCATGGTGGCTTTATGCCCTAGCACAATATCCATTAAAACCAAAACAAATTATTTTAATTTGTGATCCAAGGAGGATTTAAATATCCGATTCCAGAGGTGAAAGATTGGGGCTACAATCCTCCATACCATCCACCCTCAGAACTAAACCTTTATATTCTTTTGAAAAAAAAAAAGCAATATAAGACCTGGTTTACCGTTTTAACATCATTGGTACCAATGATTCCTCCAATCTCTCCAAGATCTTTAAGCAGTAAATTCAAGATCTCTGTAGCTCTCTTTTTCTGATGATTACTGAGTTCCTGCAACTGACACAGCTCTCTTTGGGTGGCTGTCAAAGCAGTCTGGGAAAGATTTAAGAGACAAGTTTACAAAAGTTCATTTTCTAGAGCAATAAACCCACACAAGTCAGTTTTCCTATTTCAACAACCAAAAAGTTGTCTTTAGATGGTTGCTTTTTTGTGTCTCCTTTGATAGAGGTATAATTATGAGCTCACATTTCATTTCCCCTTGTTTCAGTGCCATTCCATGAGTACAGACTGTTCAGTTATGGCTTCCAGGTTACAGGATTATTTATTTTATTAATCCTTTTGTAGAATTCACTTAGAGTCTGATATCCAAGGTACATATTAAACACACCAACATCTACATCCTTCTAGTTTTTGTACAATTATGCCTTCTAATTAACTGCCCATCCTTTTACCAGTGTCCTCAGTAGACAGCCAGTATGCTTTTTAGCAAACAGCAGCATAAAGTGAAAATTGTTAATCTAACGTTAAAGATGTTACCAACATGAAATCAATACTGTTGGTATCTGTTACAAAGTAATGGAAATCAGAACTTGCAGCTTGAGGTCTTCAAATCTCACTTTTGAGGATTTCAATAACTCAGTCATGGGTTCGGGGTTGTTATAAATGTGTATGGGTAGGGTTTTGTGGCCTGCCTTGTGCGGGAGGTCAGACTAGATGATCATATTGGTCCCTTCTGACCTATGAGTCTATGAGTCTATGAGAACCTGACAATGACCCAAATATACATGGCTCACATATGCTTCAGAGTCTATCCTGCCCAACCCTTTGGGTATTTAAACCAAATCTAAATTTGAAGCTCTCGTAGACTGTGTCTAGGATATAGTTTGATCACAGCTCAGAAGCTAAGGTGTGTGTCATGGGAGAAGAGAATAAGAAATGAATGATTACAAAACGTAATGTATAAACGTAAATGTACAGAATATAATCTACAAAAAAGATTGCAAAATGTAAAACATTTGCACTCTTACATCAGTCCCCAATGCCTATATTATCTCTACCTCAGCTAGAAGTCATGGAAAAGAAACATTTATGTTATCCCCACCAGAATGTATCAAGATGCAAATTATTCCAACCACCTTGCAGGGCGAGGGGTGAATGAGGGAGATTTTCACCAACCTGCACTTCTAATTGGAAGAATTTCAGCTTAACACAACATATCCATGCTAGCTCTGATCAAGCTAGAGCCCAAACAATAGAGTATAGCTGTGGTGACATGAGTGATGGGAAGGGTTAGCTGCCTTGAGTACATGCCTTGCATCTTGGAAAGGATTGAACTTTGGCAGCTAACCTCTCCCACCATTCCCAATGCTGTGGCTAATCATAGGGCTCAGGTAACTCAATCAGAGCTAGCATGGGTATGTCTCCTTGAGCTGGAATTTACATTGCCAGCTTGAAGCTTAAATGTACTGTTAACAAGTGAGGCTGAGATATTGGAAGAACAAAAAGAGGAGATAACTAACAGCTGCTGAGAAGAAAGTCCAATAATTGAAAAGAACATTGCTATCATGATTTGTGCCTACAAATTACCATTTTTTAAAGTGTTGTATGGAAGTAGAGAGACACACTGTCAAAAGCCAGCATCTGCCAACAGTTACTACACAGTAGTATGTGAGTCTACCACAATTGTATTCTTTAAGGTAGGAGACACCAGAGGTAACCGTTGGCAAATGTTGGCTGTCTTATGTTTTCTCTACTCCAGTTTTTAGCAACAAAAGGTAGTCCTGCATTTGACTATGCTATTAATAAAAGATTTATAAACTGATGCAGACTAGCAGGTATCTGGGATGCCCTCAATACCTTTACATCTTCCTAAAATCTGTCCATGTAAAAAAAAGACAACAGATAGAAGAATAAACAGCAATGTTCCTACGGTTTTCTGTGCCAGTTCATCAGCCAACTGTTCATTGGCTCGGGTCTTGTCCTCCACTTCTTGTGATTTCTGGTCATAATTAACAGCTAATTCCTCCAGGGCCTGAAGAACCTCTTTCACCTCATCTTTCGCAGCTTCATTTTCAATCTGAAGACGAGTCAATTCCTCTTGGATCTTCTCATAATCTCTCCTAGTGGAAGCCAAAAGCTGGAAATAGCAGATATCACAAGTAGGTAACTGTATCCCAAGAACAAGCTCAAGAGATTTAAACATTGACTACAGGAGACAAGAGATCCTCCCACTCTACCTGAAACAATATCAGCAGGAGGTATAACATGCAAATGTATCTTTGAAGAAAGCAAGCAAAAAAATCTTCTGGGCCTCACAGAAGAGACAGCTTAATCATATCCTATTGTGTCACAAGATTCAGACAGAAAGAAACTTATTTTGAGCAATTTCATAGCTCCAAATGCTTTTTCAACCCTGAATTCAATGTTGTCCAGGCTAAGAACCACAACGAAGAACACTTCAAGCCAAAGTGTCATAACCTTGTAGTGAACAACATAAAAACCTGTCTAAAGTAGTTTGGGCTGTCTTGTGGCATTTTGACTTAGGGAATATTTTAACAGGAAAAATTGTGATGATCATTTTTAGTTGAAAGAAACTTTAGACAGACTTATTTTTAAAAAATTGATCCTATTTACAGAGATCATCTTAAAGTAAGAAATTTTAGGAGCAAACTATTGATTCATAGAAGAGCACAGGCTTGGCACAGACTGATGGCTGTCTGGCACAGACTGATGGCTGTCTCCAACCTACCTGTTATAGCCATCTAATGTATTTCATTCTCAAATAAGGGACAATTACATTTATAGGACGGTGAAGATTGTGCAGAGGTCAGTTTCATATTCTGCTCCCACATCATCCTATCTCATCTTAATAAAAAAATTAAACCATGGAAAATTCTTCAAAATTCATATTGCACACTGTTAACAGGAAAACCTCTCAAGTAAAGTATCTCCCAACATTTACAGCTAATGATACACTTTTGGAAAGTCACAAGTTAAAAAATTGTTGTTTAAAAAAAAAAATAAGGCAGAAAGCAGCACCAAATAAGGACTAAGAATTCCATGCATCAGCTAAAAGAAGGGGTTATTGATCAGGGATCATCCTGATGGCAACATTCTGGACATTCATTCAGGAGATGCTTTTGTCTCTAAGTCTCTCACTTTATGGGTCAGTTGAAGCTTGGAGTGCTGTAGATGTAGTTCTCCGAGGCTACTCACAGCCCTGAAGAGTGCCAAATTAGTCGCCATGGTGAGTGCTGAAGAGTTAAGTCCTCTCCTGCTTAGTCAGAATAATGAATATACCATGGGAGTGGAGGATTAAAACAACGTAGAAGAAAAAAAAATGGAGCTCTGGCAGATGGTGTGGTAGGCTCTTCCTTCCACTGCCACACTTCATATGATTGACAAAAAATTAGGTAAATATGTGGTTATCAGCCTGAACTACCACCGTCCACTACCTCTTCATCCCCAAGCCTTGAGGAAGTTCAGCTCTAGAGTCAAACCAGAACTGAGATAGACATCTCTTGATGCTAAATATATAGAAAGAGAAGATGAAGAATTTGAAAGAACTCCAAGGACTTTGTGCAAGGGATACTAGAGGAAAGCTGGAAAACAGAAAGTAAGCAGGTTAGTTTCAGAACACATGCTCCTACCATAAAAGAGTGTGGAAGAGATTATTCAACATTAGGGAAATTGCACCCAGCTGGTAATACACTTCACTTTGAGGATGCAGTAAGTTATAAAAATGACAACATTTTATCAGGACCAGGATGATTTAAACAACCACCAAACATCTTAAAATAATTTCTCTGCTAACCTGACATGAACTACTCCCTACAATTTCTTTAAGATATTTTGATGTGCCTTTCACAACACCAAAAATCTACTGGTGCAATATACTACCTAGTGTGTAAGTAGCAACACTGCCCTTTACTTGATTGCAAGGGAAGGGGGGTGGGAAATCAGGACTTCAACTCTTTAGTTATCAGATTATCTACTGGCTGGTTCACAAAGAAGAGATGAGCCTTAATACTACTGACAGATGGGTGCATGGAGGGGTTCTCAATCTTAAGGGATGCATATCTGTGTTTTCTGGGTTCTATTCCCTATGCTTCCCACCTTTGAGATGTAAGCTTCTCTGTGGGGCTATTAGAAGCAACGTATTTATTACAGAGACCAAAGAGAGAGAATCAAGAATATATATTAGTGAACAAATTATTGGACATCAATCCAAAGGAAGAGTGATTGAAAACTTAGGGGAGTTGGAACACTGTGAAAGGTCAATTTATGAGCACATCATACAAAGAAAACAGACCAGTACAATTTATTTAACCATTAAGCTTAATTTAGTACATTGGGGAGTTCTATCCCTCATGCTCTAGTAAGAACCCTGAGAAGATTTGAACCTTATCTGAAAATACCACATAGCAGTATGTAGTTCAAGTGTACATACATTCACCTGAGAAAGAACTAGTTAACCCATGGCAAAGGAGTTTGCAGGATACTTTAACAACGTGTCCTATCTGTAACATGGTTTATATGAGCATTGAATCTGCTAGTTTAATCAACCAGAAATAAGTGCTCTGGCTAATTAGGAAGAACAGCCAACTTGCATCATATATCAGTCAGCTAATCAAAAGGAGTAGTAGACAGCAGGTGAATCATTTCAGTCAGAGCAGTGAGAAGCTGGTGAAGTTTACAGTCAAATTCTCGAAAACCTTGGTCTGATTCCCTTGAAGAGGAAATTAACAAAAATTTTACTGGACTCCAGAGATGACAGCCAGCCATCCCCAGCAGATGAGCCAGTAAAGTTTCTGAGCCGGTGGTACAACACTAGCCCCAGGGATTTCGATAATAAAGGTGGTGAAGCTGGAATGAATGCAAACAAGAAAGAAAATGATCACCAATGCAGGGATTAGAGGCTACTGAACAAACTAATATTCAGTAAGGATCCAGAGAGAGGGCAGGAGTTGAGCTAAAATACAGAAGATTCCCAAGTAATTAAACATCCATAAGGTGAGTAATGCAAATAGCCCAAGAAATAAAGATAAGAAAAGAGACCAGAACCCAGGAATACAAAAGCTATATAATGTGGAACTGGTGAAAAGTAATGAGGTTTGGACTCTAAATCAGACTTATAGACATTAGCTCCATAAAGGACTACACTCTTTTATGGAACAGAGAAGTAGATGGCTTAAAACCTTACAAGGTTAAGAACACACATCAAGTTGTAGAATGCACTTTGAGATATTATTGTTGGCAATATGTGAAATGCGACACTAATCAAGGCACTCATAAGAACGGCCATACCAGGCCAAACCAATGGTTCATCTAGCACAGTATCTGGTCTTCCAAGTGTGGTTGGTGCCAGATGCTTCAGAGGGAATGAACAGAACAGGGCAATTTATCAAGTGATCATCCCCTATCATCCAGTCCTAACTTCTGGCAGTCAGAGGTTTAGGGACACCCATGGGTTTGCATCCCTGACCATCCTGGCTAATAGCCATTGATGGATCTATCTTCCATGAACTCATCTAATTCTTTTTTGAACTCAGTTATACTTTTGCCCTTTACATCCCCTGGCAACAAGTTCCACAGGTTGACAGGTGTTGTGCAAAGACGTACTTCCTTATGTTTGTTTCAAACCTGCTGCCTATTAATTTCAGTAGGCAATTTCTGGTTCTTGTGTTATGTGAAGGGGTAAAAATATTTCCCTATTCACATTGTTCACACCATTCAGAATGTTATAGATCCCTCTCATAACCCACCCTCAGTTGTCTCTTTGCTAAGATGAACAGCCCTAATCTTTTTAATCTGTCCTTGTATGGAAACTGTTCCAAATTCTTATTAATTTTTGTTGCCTTTGTCTGCACTTTTTCCAATTTTAGCATATCTTTTTTGAAAAGTGGCAACCGGAACTGCATGCAGTATTCAAGGTGTGGCGTACCACAGATTTATATAGTGGCATAACAATATTTTCTGTCTTAGAAGCTATCCCTTTCCTAACATTCTTAGCTTTTTTGACTGCTGCTGCACATTGAGCAGATGTTTTCAGAGAACTATCCACAATGACTCCAAGATCTCTTTCTTGAGTGGTACTTTCGATCCCATAATTTTGTACATGTAGTTAGAATTATGTTCTCCAATATGCATAAAACTTTGCATTGATCAACAATGAATTTCATCTGCCATTTTGTCACCCAGTCACCCACTGACTGAGATCCCTTTGTAACTCTTCTCAGTCAGCTTTGGTCTCAACTATCTTGAGTAATTTTCTATCATCTGCAAGCTCTGCCACCATACTATGTACCCCTTTTTACAAATCATTTCTAAATATGTTGAACAGCACTAGTCCAAGTAAAGATCCGTAAGTTGGGGAACCCTGCTACTTACCTCTCCACACAGTGAAAATTGACCATTTATTTCTACCCTCTGTTTCCTATCTTTTAACCAGTTACTGATCTATGAGAGGACCTTCTCGCTTACCCTACAATTGCTTAAGAACCTTTGGCGAGGGAACTTGTCAAAGACTTTCTGAAACTCCAACTACACTATTTCCACTGGATCACCCTTGTCTGCATGTTTTTTGACAAAGAATTCTAATGGATTGGTGATCATGATGTCCCTTTACAAAAGTTGTGTTGAATCTTCCCCAACATATTGTGTTCATCTGTGTGTCTGATAATTCTTTACTATAGTTTTAACTAATTTGCCTGTTACTGAAGTTAGGCTTATGGCCTCTAATTGCCAGGACGGCCCCTTGAGCCTCTTTTTAAAAACTGTCATTACATTAGCTCAGTGGGTTATATACCACAATAAATAATTCTGCAATTTCATATTTGAGTTTCTTCAGAACTCCTGGGTGAATACCATCTGGTCCTGGTGACTTACTACTGTTAAATTTATCAATTTGTTCCAAAACCTCCTTTACTGATGCCTCAATTTGGGACAGTTCCTCAGATTTGTCACCCAAAAAAGAATGGCTCAGGTGTGGGGTTCTCCCTCACATCCTCTACAGTGAACACCAATGCAAAGAATTTATTTAGCTTCTCTGCAATGGCTGTGTCTTCCTTGACTATTCCTTTAGCAGAAGAACCAGAGCTTGTTCCTTTCTATTTTTCTCAGTAGGATTTAACTTGCAATTTTGAAAAGATGTCATCTCGTCTCTATCTACCTCTTTTACTCTGCTGTTTAGCCATAGTGGCGTTTTTTGGTCCCTTTATTTATTTATTTTTAAATTTAAGGTACACATATAATTTGAGCCTCAATTATGATGTTTTAAAAAGTTTCCATGCAGTTTGCAGGCTTTGCATTCTTGTGACTGTTCCTTTTCGTTTTGGTTTAAACATCCTTTTCATTTTTGTGTAGCTCCCCTTTTTGAAGTGAAATGCTACTGCGGTGGGTTTCTTTGGTATTTTCCCCCTACAAGGATGTTTAAATTTAGTTACTTTATGATTATTATTACTGAGTGGTTCAGCTATATTCACCTCTTGGACCAGATCCTATGTGGCACTTCAGACTAAATCAAGAATTGCCTCTCCCCTTTGTGGATTCCAGGACTAGCTGCTCCAAGCTGCCGTCATTATTGATGTCTCGAACTTTTACCTCTGCATCCTGTTGGAAAGAATATGTTCCAAGCCAGTATGGGGATAGTTTAAATTTCCTATTTGGTTTTCTGTTTACTCTCTTTACTCTCCCTAAGCATTTCACCATCCTGCTCAGTTGGTTGGTATATATCTCTACAGCTACACTCTTATTATCAAGTGTGGAATTTTTATCCATAGAAATTCTATGATACTGTTCGATTCATTTAAGCTTTTTAATATATTTGACTCTATACTTTTTTCCACATACAGTGCTACTCCCCCAACAACACGACCTACTCTGTCATTCCTATATATTTTGTACCCAGGTATTACTGCGATCCCATGGATCATCATCATTCCACCAAGCTTCTGTGATGCCTGTTGCATCAATAAACTCATTTAATACCAGGCACTGAAGTTCACCCACCTAAGCATTTAAGCTTCTTGCATTTGTAGATAAGCACTTATAGAATTTGTCAGTATTTAGCTATCTGTCTTCAGATGATGTTACTGAAATGGGACTATTTCGTTTCACTGCGTATTTCTTCAGCTCCTACCTGTACTTTATCTTAATAAAGAGGAGACGATAGAAGTAGATATAGAGTACCCCCTTTAATAAATCCTCACCTAAGGGATGTGTCTGTCTGAACCATGTGCTTCTCTGCACCTGTTTGCTTTCCCCCAATCCTTAGTTCAAAAACATTCCTGGACAAGAAACTTGTAGCATACAATGGAAAGTGATCAAGCAGGAATGTTTCTTACCAGCTTTATGGTAGAGTGGATGGGGAATTGGATGATGGCAGAAAATAAAGTTATAGATCCTCCCAGCAGCCACAGAAGGGGAGCAGAATGGTGTTCACAGTGGAAATATCAAGTTTGCTAACCAAAATGAAACTTGAGGTCAGGTGATGTTTAATGATTGAGTGAAAGGTAACATCTTACAGAGGGGAGAAAGTCTTGAGCACACAAAATACTTAACTCTATTAAAAGCCAACATTGTATACAGGAAAAAAGTTTGGAAACCCTTGCATGGAGGAGAGATGGACAGAGTAATATTTTAGAAAATTATTCTAATATTTTAGCAGCTTTCCAGTTCCTCCTGTCTAAAAGACTGAAAGACAAGGCTACATGTTGGCTATGGAGGGCAGACATCATTTTAAAGAGACGTACACTAGCTTTTAGAGCATGAATTAGAAGCCAGGACTGGAAGTGAAGACTGAACTCTAATCCCAGTACTGTATTCTGACCTTTACTCCTTCAGTTCCCCTTGTCTTTAAAAATGAGACTACTAACTTGTACATCCCTACCTCACAGGTGGTGTTAGGAGGCTTAAAGTTTTGTATATAACTTTGAAGATGAAGTATTATCAAGTACAGCTGGACAAAGATAAAAATTAATATGGCCATTCTGCAGTTAAATGACTATTAGTAATTGCTAACACTGGAGTAATTTAAGTAGAAGCAATCAGCACCATTTGAACTTATTCATCAAGAGTTAGGATGTTTAATGTAATTTGTAGAGAGGAATTTCAACAAGATGAAGAGTTACATTTTAAAAACAGACTTACACAATACAAAAAAGTTTGAATACCCAAAATAAGTGGAACCCATCCACCTGTAAGTATTTGATTACCCTAATCTACCCTCCTAACTAGGTGCAATGATATCCAGCAATTTAGAATCAACTACATTAAATGTCAAATTAAACAAAGATGTCCCACCCCAGAAATACTTCCTTTTGGCAGGTTTATTGGGTACTTTCTAAAGGTGAAGGATGAAAGGACACCAGCTCTTCTCATAGTACAGACAAACCTACAGGCTACTCTCAAAAGAGGTGGCCAGGAGGGTAGGGGGAGGGGCAAATTTTGCCCTGTTTAACAAATTTCAGTTCACTTGCTGCAGTGGTGTTTTAGAATTACTCTATATTTACACTGCTGTATCAGCAGAATTTGACCAAGGAAAAGCTTAATATATAATAAAAGGTTGGTTAAACTGCAGAAGAAAGCAAACACAGCAAAAAAAAAAAAAAAGAATTTAAATTGCTATAAAACATTTCACCTCCTTCTCCAAATGCTCTGAAAAATACAACAACAGGTATATTTGGGGAGCTCGGTAACATTAATTTAGCATTTACACAGTACTTTACATCTTCAGTTCACTTCACCTGCAATTAAGGTATCCTCTTAATATCCTTAAGATAAGGATCAACCTTACTTAAACACACACATTCTTTTTCCAGACACAGCCACTGACAAAGAGATATTGACTGATTCATTTAAGACCTCAGAGCAAATCAGTGGCAGTGTCAGGATGAAAACTCATGAAAAAACAATTCCCAGTCCCATGTACACTCCACTAGACTATGCAGCCTATTAATTAGTAATGACCCATCCTGGACACTATTAATTCACCAGTAGTAATAATTTTAAAGGATAAGCATTCCCAAGGAAATCTGATAATTGGCTAATGTCCACTCTGACTAGAATCTTACAAGATATAGAATCATAGACTATTAGAGTTGGAAGGGACCTCAGGAGGTCATCTAGTCCAGCCCCCCACTCAAAGCAGGACTAACCTCAGCTAAAACTTCCCAGGCAGAGCTTTGTCAAGCAGCAGCTTAAAAACCTCTAAAGATGGAGATTCCACCACTTCTGTAGGTAACCCATTCCAGTGCTTCACCACCCTCTTAGTGAAAAATGTTTTCCTAATGTCCAACCTAGACCTCCCCCACTGCAACTTGAGACCATTGCTCCTTGAACATGAACATACTGAAAAATGTTTTACCAGCGTTCTTCACTTTTAAAACCTTTGACACCTTATTTCCTCTACCTTACTGCCCAACAATATGGTGTACTCAAACGTGTGCCCATTTACACTTTAAACTCCTGAGATAACCAGACTAACAAACTTAAAGTTAAACCCTTCCATCTGTCACATTGGCAACTCTTCACCAACAGATTTTAGTTAGTTATGACACATCTAGCAGCACAGCTAATACAGTCATCTTAAAAAATGAAAATTCCATGTGCAACAAAAAAATTGTGTATTTAAAACTCTTTTGTTGTTTTTTTTACCTCATCTTGATCCAACATTTGTTGTTTTAGTTTCTCAGCCAACTGGCTCTGCTGGTTGATTTCATCATCCTGCAATAAAATAAAACGTTTATTTCTGTAATTTGGGTTTGAACACTTTGCTCTTCCTTTGGAGAATCTCAACAGCAACAATGCCCCAAGAGAGGAAATAAAAGGAGTATAAATATGGATGGGCAGAAGAGAAAGTATTATAAAGAACAGCTATGTGGTAACAAAATACCTAAGTGATTAGAGGTGTTTCAATAAAAGTCATAACATATAGCTAAGCAGGCTTGCCTCAGATCATGACAGAGGCAGTAGCTGCATCCAGCAAACAAGTCACATTCAATTTGTAATTGAACATTTATATCTTCAGTGTTAAGGTTGCAGACACACATTTATATCCACTCATTACGTCCTTACACTAAAAGACCAAAAAAATAGTTCCAAAATCTTACCCATCATGGTGCCCCAAAAATGGAGGCACTTTTACAGAGAAAGGTCAGTCAGCAGTTTCACTGTAAATGTTTGACTTTCAGAAATTTAATTTAGCTGTGATAATATAGAATTTATTTGAAAAAAATCTCTGCCATCCTATTCTGAATGGAAAGATTTATTAGAGATAGGTTTATTAAACAAAAGATCTAGGGTTGGCCCTGGACTACATTAACAAAAAAATATATTAAAACATGGAATGTGGACACTGTTACATTTATCTCTCTTCTTCCCTATCAAAGACCTCGAGGGAAATATTATCCACCTGTGTGTGTCTACTGTAACTCCAGGTTTCAATTTTATTGACATTTCAGGTCCTTAGTTAAGACAACATCCTCAGGGTTAGGAATTGTTGAATGCAGAAGTAGAACAGAGATGTCTGACTCCTTTGAATATATTATCTGAAAGCATGGATTCAGACATACATGTCAATCCTGGCAGCTGGCAAAGTCAATCTCATCCATTCTAGTGAAAAAGTCTCTCTCTCTCTCTCTCTCTAAATCAACTCACATTTAAGTGGCTGTTTTTGTGCCTCATCAGAGTCAATTGGAATTCTCTGAGTTTTACTGGCAGTCATCCTAAACAATAGGCTAATTTCTGATGGTAAGGCTAGCTATCAAGTACAGTATATGGGACAGTTCACTCCCAACACTTAAAATGGTCTTTCAGATTTACTGTAAACAGAAGATTCAGATTTTTGTGAGTTGTAAATGGAAAAGTCTTGTTTCTATATTAGGGAAAATCATCACCCTTCATACTCCCTACATTTCCTGAAGAAATATATCTAAAAAATGTACAAGTGACTAGAACAGCCTACAGTTAAGTCCTTTGAAGAAAAACAGACTGTGTGGGTTTAGAAGGGACAGGGAGAGAGTAAATAGTTCAGTCCTTTATGATTGGAATTTTTACCTCTTGATAAGCTATGTGGAATATATCTGTAATTTCCAAAGCTGCAATTTTACCAAGGGGCTGTAAAACACTGCTTGATATTTCTGGAGTCTGCATGGTCCTTGTCCAAGAGCACAATGGAAAGTCCTCAAGTTCAAGCAGCCCTAACATCTCCCACTGCATTCAGGAGCCAGAGACAAATGCAGTCTCTGTGCTCTTGTGAGTTCAACAGCTTTTTGCTCTCAGCAGAGAGTGCACCAATGCAGCTTTCCCCCCCCCTCCGTGATCTTCCATTTGTATTGGATAACCATGATGGAAAAAAAAATACAAGATTTAAAATGAAATTTTGGTTCAGGAATATTTTAAAGCAATCATCAATTTTTGCCAAATGTTTTCACCTTTTGGCACGCCTAACATACGGGCTTATAGTCAAAATCTCCAGAACATGTTCAGTATTGGCTGAATCCACTTTCTGAACCCCGATCTTTACAGAGGAAGCATGTACATAATGAACCTTGCTTGACCAATGGGAAATGGCCCCCCACTGCACATGCCTAAATCTTTCCCAAACTGGAAGAAGCTATAAAAGAAGGGGAGTGACATCACTTCTGGAGATGGACCAAAGACAGAGCAGAGGAGAAAGGGGAGGATCCAAGCTGCAAGGCAAACATAGGCTATGTAACAAGGAACTGTAGGTCTACTTGTATCATCAGACAGGGTGAGATACTGTTAATACAAATCCTGTTCAGTATTATAGAATTTACACTGCAAATTTATTTTTATTTCTTTGGTAACTATTCCTGGTCTCTTTACAGAGAGTAAACTAATGAATGAGCTTGTATTGTACAGATCTCTGTTCAGTGCAAGATGGTATACTTCTGGAAAGTAAGGCTTGGAGAGCTGGGGTAAACTGGCTGGTGCCTGGATCCATGGCTATTCAGGAGTGGGTCAGGAACAGCATTTCTGTAACCTACCTGGATGTGTTCCTGCACATAAGTATCTGTGTAAGCACAGTACCTGTTAGAGGTTTGTGGCTTAATATCAGCATTACAGGGTAGAGGAGGTGGCTCAGCGATATCCCAGTCTGCACCCTGGGAGGACCTTGTGAACCCATCCAGAAAGAAAATTCATGGGGCTCAAAATGAAAACAGAAAATCTGTGACCTCCACATAAACACTGAGTAATTATGTGAAATGGTGGATTGGTACAGGTTTAGTGAGTTTCAATTGTATGGCTCTCATGCAAAAATTCACTCAATGTAAAAGCCAGAGAGAGGCTAGAAGGCTTTTGCCCGTTCTGATACATCATCATACCAGGTAGTGTGCATTAAATATGAAGTTGTAGATATTAGACGAGTCTACTGGTTTTAGGATGATTCACCAGTAACAGAAAAGTCAAAATCTATTTATTGTGGTGTGCAGTTATAGTCACACTTGGGCTGGGTCTACACTGACTGCAGGAGTTCCCTTCGACGCAGTGCAGTGTGGACAGCACACGGAACAGACACAGCAAAGTCAACGGGAGATACGCAAGCGATTTACATCACTTGCGTATCTCCTGTTGACTGCCGCTGAATCCGGAAGGTAAGTGTAGACTGGGCCTAGGACTGTATAAGCAGGGGGGGAGGGGAAAATAATTCCTAGGACCAGTATTTACCATAAACAGAGGCACTTGAGAGTAACAGGAGTGAGAACAAAGTTCCTATACATGACACAAAGAAATCCCTTGAGCGGTTCAAATAGTTCCACACTTATGGTTAGACTGAAAATAAGCTACTTTGAGAAAGAAAACTGAAGGCAATTACAATATGCATACAAGCCGAACACACACACACACACACACACACACACACACACACACACAC
>ML675620.1:50512836-50651229 GCA_007922155.1 Mesoclemmys tuberculata
TTTTTTTTTTTAAAAGTATATAATAGAGAAAATATTTCTAAAACTATATTAAAAAACTGGAGTATGCCAACAGCCCCCCTTTCACCTGTGTGGAGGTACAGCCTTCTAGGCGCTTCTCACCCCTGTGAGGAAAGGCAGGGTTGTGCACCCCTCCCAAGCTATGACTATTGAGTCCGGCCTATTCCAAATAGTAAATAGAAGGGAATGCTGCTTGAAGTTTGGAAAGGATACAACAATGAAACAGCTGGGTACATGCAACCATTGACTGTTGGGATGCAGTTTATGTACATTGAGCAGACCCAAAGGAACAATTTCCAGACCTTATCATCCAGCTGTCTGTACAGACTGGCAAGCTCTTCATCGTATTTCTGCTTCTCCTCAGTTGAGATGCTGGCAGCAACAGGTGCAATGTTGTCAATGATGGGTGTGTTATCACATGGCTCCAGATTCTTCTGGTCCTTACCGCTGATCTGCTCATCCTCAGGCACCGCTTCTCCTGCAGTTGCAGAGGGGAAACTGTTATAGGAAGCACATCCGTTATAGAAAGCATGTCAATTCATGGGAAATAGGCAGTTCTGAAAGTCAGGGTTAGACAAGAGGCCAGGCTCTCAGCAGTCATGCTGATCCCTAGCACAAGTCAAAGGAGCCTGAAGGTAGAGGTGTTCAGCCAGGTTCATGGATGGGATGGCCATACCCCCACACTGGCAATCAGGAGGAAAAGTGACGTAAATAAGAGGAAAATCAGACCTCATTTTAAAGTGTATTAGTACTGCATGCAGATACTTAAGTATCCATTTTCCTACTTTCTTCTCCTTCCCCACCCCCACATATTGCTGTAGGGATACAAAGATAAAACAGCTACATGAAAACAGTAAGCTTCCAACCCAGTCTCAGAGATTGAAACAGGAAAAAGCAACATGTAATTGTAACTCTGGGTATCTAACAGGAAATACATTTCAATTAGTATGCACTGGCAAAATCAAATTAGATATGATATTCTTCCTAAACTTTTTCCTTCAGAAGAATTTTCTCTGAAAAATATTTTCTTAACAAAAACATATGTGCATTACAATTACTAGTCTGTTGCAGTCCAGTGAATAGGAACGGGCACATAATTCATGTCAAAAATTGAATTTATGTTCATTATCATCTGATAAGAACACTCCTCTAGATGTGAAATACTGTGTGTATTGTTTGGGGCATGAAAATTAAATTGCACTATTCTGCATGAAGATTTTTTTAAACCTAGAGAATAGCTAAAGGTTAAGTGACAGTTTACCAAAATTATTGTTCCATACATGAACAAATTAACCTGCAGTCACTTCTGTCAATGGTGCAGACACGATCTATGATGCTGCTAGGTAAATAAGTAAATAAAGCAAAAGTAACAAAACAAAAAGGAGCCATGGTAACTCAGCCCTGGGAGAAGGAACAGAGCCTGGGAGCATAATAATCAGTGTTTCCCAGATGCAATCATACAAAGTTAGCGAGAAAATACATTTTTCAAGCTTTTAAAAAAAATTTACAAACTTATTAATTAGAATTAGGTGTACAACATGAAATCAAGCACCACTGAAATCCTACATTAAAAATATTCCTTGCCTATGTTGCTGATACCATTTGCCATGATTAATACTGATTTTTTTATTTTATTTATTTATTTATTTTACCATTTACGCTATTGATTTAGCTTTTGCATTTCACTCAGCTTGAACAATGAAAGCAGGCACTTTCTGGCCCTTGTAAACTAGAACAGTGCTGTTATGTTTGGGTTCCCAAGATGTGCAAGTAACCTCTACAAAAAAAAAGTACATACAACATTTTCTCTTGTGTTTTGTATCTATTGTCAAACTTCTCCATTCATATTGCTTTGTGTGGGAAAACAACCTCCACCTAAATTTGGGTCCTAAAACTACATGACAGTGTCCTAACTGGAACACACAAGTCAAATTCTGCTCTTGGGTAAGTGCACACTTCAGTCACAGTGACTTCAATGGGATTTGTGCACACATCTTGTTTCTACCACAGCTTTATTTGGAGACAAAGTCACCTTTTATGGAGCTTTCCATCAAACAATGCTATTCAGAAGGTCAGACAGGCAGTCAATACTATATTTCTGAATGCAGTTAATCTGCTTCTAGGCCAGACCAGTGAGACAGGATTGGGGGTGGGAAGGAGCATACATTTAAAAAAAGAAAAACAGTTTATTGTAAGAGCTGGTTATTTTGCATAAAGCCATGCATCTGTGTTCCCTTTTCTAAAATGCTACTGTCCTTCTAGGATGGAAAGGAGATTTGGAAAGTAACATTTAATAAAGATACAATCAAACATAATAGGAGATTATAAATTCCTAGCACTACACAAGATCCAACACCAGGCAAGCTGTCTCCATGGCAATTTCTCTGAACTAATGGAGAAATATTCCCTGCACTGAAGTGGCCTGAGTCTCCAGAGATGGTCCCAGAAAGCTATCATTACAGTCAGTTGACTGTAATAACAAAGACAATCATAAACAACACATGGGGAAGAGAGCATTTATAAAAATGGAAAAAAGGTTTGATTTCTCCTGCTTTCATAAACAGCAAAAGCAGTTTCCTCTTCCTACTGAAGATTTTACATATGTTCAAAATGAGTGTAATCAATCTGTTTTCTGACCACAAATTCAAAGGTTTTCATATCCCTGCACGCCAAATCACTGGTGTTCCTTTACTTCAGATATTCAGCGCGCGTGTGTGTTGCATACAATTAACCTTTTGATATTAGCTGCATAAACACACAGGATTTGGCTGATGTAAAAATGTATTTTGTAATGATCCTCCCATTCAAGTAGTTTTCCCATCATTATACTTTACTTGATACTTGATTGCAGTTTTTTCTTATTAAAAATAGTCACAGTAACTATTTGTCAAAATGCTGGAATAGATAAAATCCTATAAATTGGCATTTACATGTTGAAATTTTAAATACAAAAACTACCTACCAAATTATCTCCTCCCCCCCTTCATGAATTGAACCCTACGCAGAGAATGGAAAAGCAATTCTACTCTGTGCTCTCAGAACAACACATTTGCTGATCTCCACATAAATTCGTTCTGAAAGCCACAGGAGGGCAGGCAGGTGGTGATCAGATGACTGTCTCTAATTCAGTTGTAATGGATTGCTGCTTATATTCTAATCCCACACTCACACCTAGGAGATATCCAGCTAGACGAGAGGCACTGGAAAGTACAATTCCATGCCAGAAAATAGTGATTTAAAAAAAATAAAGTGAGATATTAATAAGATCCCTTTATAAATGTTTGTATCTCCTCTACCCTGTCTTCCCCAGACTATGTACATTTTAGTAATTATGAAAGATACTATAAACCGCTTGCAGTCTGGCCAGCTGAAATAATTGATCTAGAACCAAAATTTGCTATGCAGCTTTTTACTTCCAAAAGCTGCTGGTACACTGGAAGAGAACAGAGCTCTATGCAATTAGTGATCGCAGTTCCAGAAGCCAACTTCTGCTTTCAGTTGCCCCAGTGTAAATCCAGAGCAACTCACTGACTTCAGTGCCATTACTCCAGATTTACAATGGTTTATTTAAAAACAGAATTTGGAGCTAGATTCCTTATGATAGTTTTAAGTATTGATATTATGCTAGTTTCAATTATTTTGTAACAACCACAGTGAAAACCAAATTAGAGAAGACATCTTAAAGGAAAAAAATCTCTTAATATTACCTGTTCTGTTCATAAATTTCATACTTTTATTTACCAAATAACTGCTCTACAATTTTACGACTGCAACAGCCTAGTTACTCCAGAAGTACCTATTGAATACCGTAGTAACAAATAATTACAATATAATTTTCCATTCATAATGTAGTTAGACAAGCAACTGTATAATTGCAGCTGTCATATGATCATTTATGCTCTAAAACCATTATCTGAAATTGTGTTAATTTGCAGTAAATTAATTCAATTAAGCAGTTAATATAGACAAAATCGTTTAATCACAAATTCCTTCATTTCTCTTGAGCATCAAAGCCATTCAGCGCACCAAACTTGCAGGTTACAATTAAACAGAAGATTTTGTTTTATGCAGATCTTGCTTCAAGAAAAAAAAAATTAATACCAATATTTTACCCCTTCTGGGCCTTTTTATCAATTCCAAATACAGAAAAGGATCTTGCCCTGAAAGTTGTTACAAATCTGAGATGACAGGGACGACCAATCTGTCCAATTCTAACATAACCAGTATCTGCATAGAGGATTTTTTATACTTTGTTGAAAATTAGGATCTTCCTTGCATCTATGGGATTTCCAGCGTGAACATATTGTCTGAGTGTTAAAGAGTCAGGAGATTTCTATCAGACTGGGAAATGAATTAAACTGGTGGAGACTAGACTAAGATGAACCAATCTATGGCAGGAGTTACTTGGCTTAGCCGCAAGTGGTTAAAGGCAGATGGTCAGGTCAGCAGCTGTGAAGTGGAAAGTGCCATTAATTAGATGTTTGTTAAGTATTATACATTTAAAGCAATACTGATTATTAAAGCTTGTGGTTACTTTTTGTTTTAAGTTTCAGTTCTCTATTACATAAGGTTCCTAAAGTGTGCAATAGAGACCTGAAACTTTTTTTTAAACATATAAACCCTAATAATCAATATTGCTTATATAGGTTCCCAAATTGTTGTTCATGAAGCATTTGCTGATGGCTTGCAGAAACCTGCCTGGGCACATGATGCGCATAATTTTCCCAACTGCTAAACTGCATTAAGATACACTAAATAGACACACGTACTTCCTTAATACTATTTTTCCAAGCAGGCAATGCTGTATTGCAACACACTTTGTATGATCATAAATGCAAGGGAAGCAATCCACAAACTCATGCGGAGGAGGAAGCAGATTGCTCATGACACTCTCTGTAAAATATGGTCCTTACTATGGAAGGGTTTGGGACCCCTCGTCTACCATAACGTCTAGTACAGGGGTGTCCAATCTTTTAGATTTCCTGGGCCACATTGGAAAAAGACGAGTTGTTTTGGGCCGCACACATAGCTGATGCATGATCAGAAGCATGTTAAAATTGTATTTGTAGTCGCAATTTTATAAAGTTTGTAAGTTTACAATTTTTTGTTGGGCCGCATTCATAACGGACCTGGGCCGCATGCGGCCCGTGGGCTGGACACGCCTGGTCTAGTAAATACTTCCTCTGTTTATCGACCCTGAATTGGATCTGTTTGGGAAAGATACTAGCTCACGTTTTAGGAATACCATCTCTGTCCTCTCACAAAGAGATGGAACCTTCTAGAAGAAATTGTGATCACCTCTGATACTGCCATAGGCACAGAGACCAATATGGCTACTGTTCTTCATAAAGGCCCTTGAAAGCACCTGCATACAACATGTGGTCACGAAGGAAGTCTGCATTGCAGTTAGACACCCACAGCCGGCCCGTGTCAGCTGGCTCAGGCTCATGGGGCTGTTTAATTGTGGTGTAGACATTTGGGCTCAGGCTGCAGCCCGAGCTCTGTGACCCTCCCACCTTGCAGGGCTTCAGTCCAAACCTGAACATCTACCCTGCAATTAAACAGCCCTGTAGTCCAAGCCCAGGTCAGCCGGCATGGGCCAGCAATGCATTTTTAATTACAATGTAGCATTCCCTGTAAGTGCAAAGTGATCTAAAGATTCAATGGAGCCATTAAACTGACCAACTTTGCAGAGTGCTAATCTTGAAAGGAATTATTCCACTATAGCACAGTGATTCAATGTGGGTCAGCAATATCCATTAAAAAGAGAGTCAGAAGACACAGCAATACAAGAATTAAGATGCTATGCACATTCATCCCCAAACTCACAAAAGTTTTGAAGCATCTCCAATGACACTTCGGTGAAATTATATGATCATGAAAGTGAGCCCTTAGTACTGTTCTGAGACTAATAAAATGCAGATGCATGCTCTGCAAACTTTCTTAGACAAGTATCACTCCAACTCATTCCTGATTTATTAATTCCTATTCCAGTGCCAGCAATCCTAGGAGCAAAGACTACTAATTATGGCAAATTACATAGGAGGTCAATAAGTCTGTGGTCTAATGTGATGTAACTAATTTTCAGTTATGAGAACTCCAACCCAGTCCTCCTGAGGTGAAACTAGTGAACTAACTCACTAGGTCACATTAGTACCCCCAATGCTTTGGTTTTTTCTGGTATTGTAATATACATAGACCTAGTAGAGTGAATCATCATTTATTATCATGGAAGTGTCTTTTGCCTGTTCAATATAGTTAACTATGATTTGGAATTATAGCTGGAAATTTTGTATTTTTGAGTGTTGAAAATTTGTATGCATGTTTTGTGATTCAAAGAAAGATTTAAACATCTAGAATTAAAAATAAATATGTATTTTGTTTCATTGTTTCTTACCATTTCTCCACCTATTCAATTCCATCTCCAGATGCTGGATAACATTCTTCAAACTCTTGTTTTTGTCTTTTTCCTTCTCATATTTTTTCTTCCATTCTTCTGCAGTCAGCTCTAGATTCACAGAGACTGTGTTCTTAATAGTCTTGGCTCTGTGCAGTAGAAGGCATGAAAATATAAGTGATGATTAAATTGTTTTCATCACAATATTTATCTTAATACAACACAGCAAGGATTCAGATTTAAAGAAACAGAACCAAAAACACTGAATGCCTGCACTTTAGAAAATTAAGTACAATACCACAGTTCACTCTGCTCTTAAACACCATGCAGCATTGGCCCCTTGGAGCTTAAATATATTTAAAAAATACAAAACAAAAGAAAAACAAAAAAACTTTTCTGTATAGCAAATCCAGCAACTGATTAATAAAAGAATCAAGTCTCAAAAAGCAGACCCACTGTTAAGTACAGAAGTTAAAAATGTCCTTTTTAAATTAAAAACAAAAACACAGAAATCAAGCTGTAGGATGCATTCAGCACAGGAAAGTTTGGCCTTAATTTTTTTCTAAGTTAGTGAAAACTTATATCTGTCACAAATGCTCTCCCACAGCTTGGTTAGAAGAAGAATTCTGAACGGAGAGTTGGGAACAGATTTTCATGTCAATTTTGTGATTCACCTTGGACAGTATAAAGTAACATTGTATACCACTTCAGCACAAAGAATACTACATCCAGCTGAATTTGCAGAGTGAGTTTAAGTAGTCAGAATGTAATTACCCAAACTGTAATGTTATTGGGATGTTATGGCTAACTCTGTTCCCACAATGGAGAAGGGAAGAAAACTTTACTAGCCATGGTCAGTAAAGACAGACAAATAACTTTACTTCTCCTCTAAAGATGGCTCCTTCAAAGGCACACGGCTCCATAAAACTACAACGGGGCACTGTCTCAGAACGGATTAAGAGTACTTCCTACTAAAATCACCAGCACAACTGCATGAACAACACTGGCTTTTCCTAAAATGTCTCTCATCCAGATACTGACCAGGACCAAAACTGCTGAGATTGAGAGATTTGCCTGATCTGGTCCAGAATGGATAGAAGCCAATAACTAATGATTAAATTGTTGGTACCCAAGATCCAAAGGCCTTTGTGCACCTTCGAAAACCATACACAATTATGAACAAAACCACAAGCCTTATTATACTGCTAGAGTAGGAAGTAAGCAAAACCCCAATAGATGTATCAACAGTAACAATGAATGAAGTTGATTCAGTTGCAATTATTTTATCCCAACAGTGATCACAGTTTTGCACACAAAAATCCCCACCACCCAAAACATACAGGAGAATTTCCTGGGATTCTGCTTTTGAATATATATTTTCTAAAAATAATACAAGTTAGAAAAGTGAATAATTGATTTTTTGGTTTGAAGGGCCAAAATGAAAAATTATAAAAGAAAAATTGGTTTGAACCTAAAACTATATTTTGTGTGTTCTCTCAGCAAAAGGAAAAAATATTTTGGGTCAAACAAAATGTTTTGTTTGAACAGACACCTATTTCAGTGGGGGTTTTTTGGTTTATTTTGGGTCATTTTTCGGAGGGGAACAGGGTTGGGTTTTTTTTTTTAAACCTTTTTTTAAAATCTACATTTAAAAATGAAATGCCATTCTGAAATGAGAAGTCAAAACATTTTGTTTTGCAATTTTGAAATGAAGAGTTTAGATTAAAAAATTCCCCCAATTTTTTTTGGCTGAAACTATTTCCTGAATTCAACTCAAATTAGCAAATAGTTTCAGTGCCCTGAAAAAAACAACAGCACAGTTTTCAGTGAATTTACTATTCACCACACAAATATAACCAACTCTAGGTTAGAAAAGCTTCGGTGTTGACCACCACTGGATTGCTCAACTAGCGAGCCAATCAGAGTAAAAGCAACACTATCAGGCTAAACAGAAACTTCACAGAAAGGAACATTATGTATATCTGGGACAAGCAAATTAACATTCAAAAGAAAGCACATATGCAGAAAAGCTGATAAATTACTTTTCTAAATAGATTACTTCAATGACTAGCCAAGAGAGACTGGCTAATTATTATCTGAAAAGACAGATTATCTTAATTAACAAACTTCCTTCATGACTCCATTAAGTGATTCTGAAAACGTGGTTGATAACAAAAACCCTGAAGCCCTATTTCACATGTCAGCAGCCATCACCTTGCACCGCACTCCCAGTCACTCCACAATCAAATCGATCAATCATTCTCACTGCAGTTTTTACTGCATGTGGGATGCAATAATTTTATTAGTTGTATCTTTGTCACAGAGAACTAGCCTCTGCCCTTTTTAGTATGGTACCCACTGTGAATACTCAAGGGCTAGCTCTCTGAGCATTGTCTCATTACTCTTTCAAGCCTGTTTCAAATTTCCATTCCTATGGATTGTACTTCACCTATTACTAATGTCACAGTGTCAATACAATTTTATGAAAGACAAGACAGTGAGGTAGTATCTTTATTGGACCAACTTCTGTTGGTGAAAGACTTCACAGCTTGCCTCCTACCTTGTAAACAGGTATGTTAGGAATAAGGTAGTGGGGAGGGAAAGTGTAGGCCCCTTACTTAAAGGGGGAGGCAACTTAGTGACAGATGATGTGGAAAAAGCTGAAGTGCTCAAGTAGTCAAAAAGCTTTTTTTGCCTCTGTCTTCACAGACAAAGTCAGCTCCCAGACTACTGCACTGAGCAGCACAGAATGGGGAGAAGGTGAGCAGCCCTCAGGGGTGAAAGAACAAGTTCAAGACTGTTTAGAAAAGCTGGACATGCACAATCCCTGGGGCCAGATGCAATGCATCTGAAGGTGCTGAGGGAGGTGGCTGATGTGATTGCACAGCCATTGGCCATTATCTTTGAAAAGTTGTGGGAATCGGGAGAGGTCTCGGATAATTGGAAAAAGGCAAATAAATATAGTGCCCATCTTTAAAAAATGGGGGGAGGAGGATTCAGGTAACTATAGACCAGTCACAGCCTCACCTCTGTCCCCAGAAAAATCATGGGGCAGGTCCTCAGAGAATTCATTTTAAAGCAGTTGGAGGAGAGGACGGTGATCAGGAACAGTCCATATGGATTCACCAAGAGCAAGTCATGTCTGATCACCCTGACTGCCTTCTATGATGAGCGGACTGGTTCTGTAGATGTGGGGAAAGCAGAAGACATGATATACCTTGACTCTAGCAAAGCTTTTGATGCCATCTCCCACAGTATTCTTGCTAGCAAATTAAAGTAGTATAGGTTGGATGAATGGACTGTAAGGTAGATGGAGTCCAACGATCTAGACAGCTTTCTAACAGGTCAATCAATAGTTCAATGTCTAGCTAGCAGCCGGTATCAAGTGGAGTGCCCCAGGGGGCCGGTTTTGTTCAACATCTACATTAATGATCTGGATGGTGGGGTGGATTACACCCTCAGCAAGTTCACGGATGACACTAAATTGGGGAGAATGATAGATATGCTGGAGGGTAGGGCTAGGATACATAGTGACCTAGACAAATTGGAGGACTGGATCAAAAGAAATCTGATGATGTTCAACAAGGACAAGTGCAGAATCTTGCACTTAGGTCAGAAGAATCCCATACACAACTACAGACTGGGGACTGACGGGCTAAGCAGCAGTTCTGCAGAAAAGGACCTGGAGGTTATACTGGACAAGAAGCTGGATATGAGTCAGCAGTGTGCTCTTGTTGCCAAGAAGGCTAATGGCATATTGGGCTGCATTAGTAGAAGCATTGCCAGCAGATCCAAGGAAGTGATTATTCCCCTCTATTCGGCACTGCTGACACCATATTTGTAGTACTGTGTCCAGATTTGGGCCCCCACCACAGAAAGGATGTGGACAAGTTGGAGAGAGTCCAGCCGAAGGCAATGAAAATTATTAGAGGGCTGGAGCACATGTCTTATGAGGAGAGGCTGAGGAAACTGGGTTTATTTAGTCTGTAGAAGAGAAGAGTGAGGGAGGGATTTGATAGCAGCCTTCAACTACCTGAAGGGAGGGTTCCAGGGAGCATAGAGCTAGGCTGTTCTTTGCGGTGGCAGATGACAGACCAAAGAGCAATAATCTCAAGCTGCAGTGGTGGAGATCTAGGTTGGATATTAGGAAAAATATTTTCACTAGGAGGGCAGGGAAGCACTGGAATGGGTTGCCTAGGGAGGTGGTGGAATCTCTATCTTTAGGGGTTTTTAAGGCCCAGTTTGACAAAGCTCTGGCTGAAATGATTTAGTTGGGGTTGGTCCTGCTTTGAGCAGAGGGTTGGACTAGATAACCTCTTGAGATCCCTTCCATCCCTAACCTTCTATGATTCCTTCATCAATAGAAGTTGCCCCAATAAAATACTACCACACTCACCTAAGTGTCTCATATCTTGGGACCAACACAGCTACAACAACATGGCAAAAACCAAATTTTATGATTTCTCTCTATATAGTGGAGATTGCTTTATTTAAAACAATAGTGGTTCAAAGGTTTGGGGAGAGGAAACAGTCACATGCCTGCCAATGAAGCACATGCACCCTCCTCAATATTGTAAAATGGGTCTAAACAGATGACATTTAATCCTGGAAAATTTAAGCACTTAATGAAAATGCTTTAAAGGTGGGAACCACAGCTTAATCAAGGATCTGAGCAGGGCCAGGAGGATCTCCAGAAGGAAAAATATGAAAACGATGATCATGCATAAACTAGAAAACATTCAGTAACTTTCCCTTTGTATTAAAATCTTAATCCATGACCAATCTGCAAATAGGCCCACTGGAGGAAAAGGATGCACAAAAGTGTGCTCTTTCTGGTTTCCTTGGTGGCTAAAGGATAAGGATAGAAAATGTTCACTGTAAACTTCAACATTCATTTTCTTTCTAAAAAAGCCTTACAGAATAGCACTACAGGGAGGGTACAGATCCTTCTGTTCAGTTGATCTTAATGCAACACAGCAGCAAGCATCATATTTGTATTTAGTTGTTCACCGTGAACTGCTCTGCATTATGGCCACTATAGCTCCTGCTTTAGGACAATTATGAATGACTCGGATGAAGGCAGTTAGCCGCCATTGTGTATTTAGAGAGACAAGGTAGGTGAGGTAATATCTTTTATTGGACCAACTCCTGTTGATGAGAGAAAGTTTTGAGTTACACAAAGCTTGGCTTCAAGTCTGGGAAAGGTACTTATAACAGCTAAATATAAGATGGAACAGATAAAAGCATAAATAGCACATACTCTAAGGGACCATTCAAGATGAAGTGGCCTATTAACACTCCATTGTCACAGGACAAAAAAAGAGGAGATTGTTGTAATAAATGATAAATACCATGTTTTTAAGACCATAGTTTTTAGTGTCTAGCAAAACTTATGAATTTAAATGCCCAGCCTCATCTTTTGAAAGTGCTTTGAAGGTTTCCTTTGGAGGAGGACTGACAGTCAGATACAGAGTGATCACTTTGTGAAAAGCATTCATCCATAGGTGATAGGGTGTTCCTGTCTTTTATATCATTTTGTCAGTAACGGGTTGGTTCAGTAAAAGCTATTACCTCACCCACCTTGTCTCTCTAATATCCAGGGACCGAAACAGCTACAACATGGCATACAACAGGGGCAGTCAATTATTTCTTGGTCAATGTATAGTCAAGGTCCAGACTCCAAAGAACAAAAATAAAAAAAATAACGATAACAAAAATGATCACGAAAAGTAAATAAAAAGATTTCAGGACCCATTCAAAAGCATCTAGCAGTCCAGATTTGGCCCACAGTCCGCCGATTGACTACCCCTGGCATACTACATATTTCAAGGAACAATTCAAGGTGAAGTGGCCCATTAACACCTCTCCAGTCAAAAGGGGAGGGGGGAGGGAGACTGAAACAATCCTGAGATCAACACAGCTATCCCATCAATTATAACAATGGAGTACCCAGCTATTCTTCCAACATCCACAGTTAGGCTGGCAAAGATCTTGAGATAAAATTGCTTTCCCCTTTGTAGAAAAATATTTAGCATTTTTAGCATGATACTTTGTTATTTCTAGTTTTACAGCTGACATGCGTAAGTGAAACAAATTCACAGCACTGCATCCATTATTCATGTAGCAGCAATCATGGCTCACCTTAGCACAGCTGTGCTGAGTCAGCCCGTTTCTAAAAACCCATTTGCCTTCTGAACAGAAGGTCTATTTTTTAATCCAAGAAAGATGAAAATTCAAACACAGAAACTGGACTTCGCATGTTAAATGCACTTCGCTATGTATGTCTAAAATGAGGCATAGATACATATACGGCAATATCTACACACAATGAAGATGCATATCACTTTCAGCAATGTTAGAGGGGATTAACACATGCTTATGAAGGGAAAGTGAACCTTTCATGTCATTATAGCTTTAAAAGTACGATAATCTATATTCACCTAAACTGAACTGTAAAATTATATTATATCCAACTTGGTGTATTCTGACCTTTATCTGTACAAACTGGCAGCTCAATGTTAACCTCATCTTGGCCCCAATCCAATGTAGCATTTATTCACATGCTTAAAGTTAAACACCTATTTAACTGCTTCACTGGATTGGGGCTTTATCCAGAAAGGACTAGGGACATGTAGTTTATTCAGCCAGATGGAGAAGGAACAATGGGAACTATTTGTTTTGTTATTTTTATGAGGCGGTATAAACACTCACCAGAATGAACTGAATTCAAAATGAAAAAATTACAGGTATGAAGACGACAAACAATATGATGGGTTCACATTGCTAACACTAAATTCTCACACAAACACACGCCCTCTAATAGTGCACGGTATGCAAGCCATACCCACTGATCCATTACACATCAATACTGTTATAGTTATTATTGTATCCTAGCATTTGCATTTACTCCATTTCACTACTCAGTTATCACACGTCAACACATTATAAAGAAGCACCTTTCTAAGAACTGTAAATTTATTGTTGCACAATATACATTTAAATGAGAACAAAATTAATGAACAAGCAAGTCTAAAAATAATGTCTCTGTATAAACATATTAATGACTTTCTCCCTTTATAGTTATTTTTAATAGTAATTTGTCATCACTACAGTGGGCCAGATGTTCCTCCCATGTCCCAAACAAAAACCCAGAAGGAAAAACCCCCATTAAATTCTCCCTGAGGAGTTCTTCTGTATGTTCCTATTCCAAATGAGCAGTTTATGGTGCTACAGAACAAGAAGGGGACAAAGACCCTTCTCCAATGGCAGCAGAGCTCACAGGAAGTCATCCTTTCCATAGCTGTTGTCTGTTTTGCCATGTCTGGATCCTACCTTGCCCTGCCTGGGTCCTTGCGGATGCTAAGAGCAATTTAATACTGCAGCACCATCAGAATGCCAAAAGGGGTGAGTGCTACATAATGGTTCCACCCACTGTCACCTCTGCCTCCACCCTTTAACTGGCTCCACCCAATGGAGCTGTATGGTACAGCTTCCGTATGATCAGAGATTTAAAAAAGCTATGACTTTTCAGCTTGGAAAAGAGACGACTAAGGGGAGATATGATAGAACTCTATAAATTCTTGACTGGTGTGGAGAAACTATATAAGAAAGTGTTATTTACTCCTTCATATAAACTCAAGAACTAAGGGTCATCCAATGAAATTAATAGGCAGCAGGTTTAAAACAAACAAAAGGAAGTATTTCTTCACACAACACAGAGTCAACCTGTAGAACTCTTTGCCAGTGGATGTTGTGAAGGCCAAAACTATGACAGGGTTCAAAAAAGTACTAGATAAATTCATGGAGGTTAGGTCCACCAATGGCTATTATGCAAAACCATGCTCTGAGTGTCCCTAGGCTCTGCTTGCCAGAAACTGGGAATGGCTGACAGGGGATGGGGTGCTCAATGATTGCCTGTACTGCTCGCTCCCTCTGAAGCACCTAGCATTGGCCAATCAAGACAGGAAACTGGGCTAGATGGACCAGCAGTCTGACCACTCTTATGTTCTTATAACCCAATTTCAAATAGACAAATGAGATTCCAATATATTATACAAATGGTTAAGTAAGTTACACTGCAAAGAGCAATTATTAGCATAGCGTTTTGTTTTGTTCAGCAAACAGATATTCATATGACACAATGCAAGTAATTTCCAAGAAGTATCAGAGATTCCATAGATTGAATAATTAGCACTTCTGTTATAATGAGTCTGGCATATATATATATATTTTTTTTACAAACTCCCAAAACTGACTTCATAGAATAATTCCTTGTACACCAGTATGTGACAAAGATCTTTATTCTGACCATTTCTACCCTTTTTATTTCATCTCCACAGATCTCTAGCAAATGGGCAAGATCCCATTTATGCATAAACCTACTAAAATAGTCAACACTGCACACAAATCCACACTATGTTCCTCTTAAGTGCTGGCAGAAAATACTTCCTTTGCAGTCCCGTCAATTACATCAAGGTGTCATTCAAGGGAAAACAATCTTAAAAGCTTCAAAAACAGCCTCAAGTGAAAGCTCCCCAGAAGAAGCAAAACTGGATGTTGGCTACGGGGTTAGATTGGGATGAAAACAGAGAGTGCAGTTACCATTTCCACAAACCCGTTGAAGGGATGCTACTGTGCTTAGCACTTTCGATGACAAAAGGCTTGATCTGCACTACTGACTTAGGTCGACATAAGGCAGCTTACATCAACCTAATTGTATCAGTGTCTACACAACAACGCTGCCTCCGTCGAAGTAAGTGGCCCACTACACCAATAGAGTATCCCCACCTCCATGAGAGGCGTGGCGCTTATGTCAACATAGCTAGAGTGATGCAGTGTCTGTATAACACTGCGTTACTTACATTGGCTGTTGGCGGTCAGTCCCAAATGGGGTGACAGTGGGAGCCTCTACCCCCACCCGAGCTAACAGCCCAAGCTGTCAGCCAGGTGCTGGGCTTAAGGCTGTGAGCTGCCCCATGCAGCACTCTCAATTCACACCCACCACTTGGCCTGTAAGCACTGCAGGGGGAGGGCGATTCGCAGCTCTGAGCCCAGCACTCAGATGACAGGTGGAGAGGCTAGCTGTGAGCCCTGCACCTACGGCGGAGGCTGACAGCCCCAAGGCTGCTGGGCCCCAGCTGTCAGTGTCCCACAATGCCCCACTTCGGTCAGTGGAAGCACTCCTGGTGAGGACGCACACCACTGACAGAAGCAGCAAGTGTGGACATGAACCACTGCTTTAATTACTGCAGTGGCTGTATGTTGACTTAATTTTATGACATAGACAAGCCCTAAGTGTCTTTGAACTCTTGACTAGTGTAGTTGCCTGCCATCACAACAACATTTATTTGTTCTTATAATCTACAGAGTAACGATAAATTTTATTTCTCTGTAGAGTCCTTCTGTACAGACACATTTTTTTACTGCAGTTTGTACAGAAACTGAAGCCTCCATTTAAAAAATGATGTCAACCTAATATAGCTCTCTTCTAAATACATTGCAGCTGATTTGGTTCAGAACATGCTTCTAGGGCAGACGGAGGAAACGTTGTCCAGGCCAATGCTGAGTAGACTCACCTTTGTCCAAACATTAGGGTAGATTTGGTTTCTGCTTCATTGAAGATGGAGGGAGAACAGCAGATAACAATGGTCGTTCTGCAGTTCCCACCTAGGGAGTCCTGAAGAATTCGGGTCATTTTGCTGTCTCGGTATGGAACATGGGTTTTCTAATTGAAAGACAGACAAGATATTTTTCAAACAATATTTTTTAAATAGGCATATGAGAAAGCATGAGGTACCAACGATTTAGACAGTACAGAGTTTGAAACATGTGACATAGGTATATTTGTTTTGATTCTATTAAGATGTGTTATGCCTGCTAGCGGTTCAACTGGTAGTCATTAGGAGTTAGTTTTCATTATACTTTCTAGATTAAATAGAAAAGGACAGTGTTATATTAGTTTACAATACAAAGCTAATACTCCCCTTTCTAAGTGAGGATGTCAGCTTATTTCATGTACGCATGCTAAAGAAAGCAGACTGACATATATAGCTTTTATTATTTAGTAGCACAAAAGAAAGGATTACTTACAGTTCCCTCTGCCAAGGCTGAGATCACATTGCCCAGAGCAGACAAAGACTTATTGATATTTTTAGCTTCATCAAGAACAGAGCCCTCTGCTCCAGTTTTGCTGACCTACCAGACAGCAGAAATCAGTCAGACTAAACTGCCAGCCGGAGCTTGTGCAAATAATGTTAGAATACAGGAAGAGACAATGGAAAAATTACAGAACCTTGAAAGAAAGAAGTTTTTGCCCTCAAAAGTAAACAAGTTATTTAAAAATGTTAATACTTTTAAAGTCTCTTAGAAAAAGTCTATTTAATGGCATTTTCCATCTCTCTCATGGTTCTCTTCCCATTCCTCAGAATAGGAACATAGTCTATATGGTCAAAGAAACCACTGAGTTTAATGGGAATTTTAAGAAGTGTAGAATCAGGCCATATATTTCTTTCTAATTCTAACTCTGAAGGTACAGTATGTGCCCGATATTGCTTCTGCATCCAACCATAGGAAATGGATGCTACATCATCAACAAGTGAAAAATTTTCCATCAATGAACAGGCTAGCCTACGGAGAGGCTGCATAATTTCAGGTTTTCTACTGAATGCTCTGAAACCAGTAGAACAAGTCACAAATCTGTGAATTTAAGGTAGAAGGGAAGTTAACCGGGAACTCATTTTTCTAAATGCTATAACAATATTCTGAATTCTCTAATGGATATAAAATAAGTTAATGTATATATTTCTTTAAGTGAAAGAGCTTTTTGCTTCCACAACATAAAGGCAGTCTCCAATGAGATATTAACCAATGTGTGAAGACGGCTATTTTACCAACTATGCAATATACTGCAAGATAACATTTTACTTTCCCCATTTGCCCCTAAAGACAAAAAATAAAAAAAGTCTATTACCGTTATGAAAGAGTCATCTGTACTATTTAAGTTCCATTATTTCTCAAATACTTCTTAACGCCAAATGTGTGGGTGAGGAGCAGGGAGAAATTAGATCTGAAGTGAGCCTTCTAACCAAAACATTTTTTATTATTAATTTATAGCCAGGCATTCTGTTCTACTGCATGTTAAGAACATTTTCTTTCATGTTCAGATCAATATTGGGCAACAAAATGGGGTTTTGTTCCATTGTAATTCTGTTCAGGCCCATTATTCTTCTGAGTAAACAGACAAAAATTTCATTCTGCTTCACATTTTTTCTCTATCCAAAACGAAAGCAAAAATAGCTTATGCCATCAGTGTATCATGAAATGTAACATACAGGAAGCCTCAAAACATACATGGAGCCTTCAGCTATATCTATGTCTCATTACCCTAACATGCTAAATAAACTGAAATACTGGAAATAAGATATGTCTGAATGAAAAATACAGTAATGGCCCAATCTAACACTTTACTGAAGTTATGTGACGCCCCTCCTAAAACAAACACTGGTGGAATGTCTATTCTCATGCCCATAACAGCATTCTCTACATACTAGTGAACAAAAACACAGCTTTCCACAATCCCCATGACAGCAAACATGAAGATCGATGCTCAGATACAGTAAAGTTATATGAAAATTACGTTGTTGCAATTCACTCCACTACAAATTCAAGACAGACTATGGATGTTGCAAAAACAACAGGAGTCCTGTATCAGTTTAAAGACTAACAAACAGGACTCTCGTTATTTTTGCTGTATACAGGCTAACTCAGCTATCCCTCTGGAACTACGGACACTGTGTTTTGCATTTCATTCCAGTTAGTACTTTTGACATGCTGCTTTTCTCCAACCTCAGCTCCAAACGTGACAGATTAATTTTGAGCCAATAGTCTTATCTACGTACTAGACTTTTCATAACGTAAAAGATATGCTATGTTTAGTTCCAGAAGTTGCATAAGCTACATCCATAGGTTTAAGGGGTACCGAAACACACACAATTTAAGAGTTACAATAATACTTCTATTCATGGCAAAAATTATTGATTAAAAAAAAAATGTATTCATTACCTTCTCACTTCCAGCCAAGTCCACCAGATAAAGCTTTCCACTGAGTTTCTTTTCAGTTTCTACATTCTCTTGTTTAATATTAATCAGGAAAATACTGTGACTTCTAGAGCTGTGTTCATTCATATCTTTAAAGAAATAATATTTTTAATGGTTTTGTTTAAGACTCCCATTCGTAGAGATTTAAAAAAAATTGCCAAGATACATTCTTATTTTCTTTGATCATAGTTGGCCTATGACTAGTCAATAACCATGGAAGTTCCACAAAATAGTCTACTCAGAAGTATAAATTTCAGACAACTTCTTGAAACCTTCTGAAAGCAGTTGCTCCTCAAGAGTAGTGACCAACGTTTATGTTGTTTAGAATGACCTTTTATTTTCAATCCACATGGCTGAAAAATTAGCCATATTCATGACAGATGACATGATCTTGGGGAACAGGCAGGGAGGGGGAGAAATGATAAACAGCATACATTTTGGGCCTAAATTAAGAACCCTAATGTATTTTAACGAAAATAAAGTCAATGAAAACTCAAGAGATTTAGGAAAAGAAAGCAGAAATACAGATGATATTCCTGGAACTAAAAGCATCAGTGTAGTCACACCTTACACATTATTGTAATAATCTTTATGCAAAATAGGCCTCATGAGGTATCATTTAAAAACTAACACCATACTGACTGTCAATATTCTTGTGTAACATATGTATGACATACATATTGAGTTATGAACACAAAATGAAATTACGACTACTGTGTGTTCACCAGACAAGTCTGGGGAGGTGGTGAATCGTTCCTCAAAGATAAACGGCAAGCTGATGTCTCTAGCCAGGTGTCATCAAAGTTTATTGGCAATCACCTGTCAAGTAGCAAGTCTTTGGCAATTAATGGGGGCTGGGAAGGCAGGAACAGATCTACCTGTATTTTAGCAAACAAAACCTTTTTCACCATATGCCTTCATATTTCTCTTCTCACAGCTGTAATGAACCTTATCTATGGAGAACCGTAAGGAAAATTAATTTAAAAGGGTGAGTGGATTATAAGAATGAGGGGCAAAAACATCCCAAGCTCTCTCTCTTGAGACAACAAAGGAACCAGCCCTTCGATTTTGGGAGTGATCCTGACATAAGAATTTGGTCACCCCTGTTGCTGGGAACATGTGGTAAGGATTTTACCTTGAACCAAGTCTTGCTTGTTAAGTTTTAGGTACTAGAAGACATTTTATTTTTCTTGTACCCATTTCTGACTTTAATACCTTATACTTGTACTCACTTAAAACCTCTCTCTTTGTAGTTAAATAAATGTGTCTTATTTTTAGTCTAAACTAACCCAGTGTCATGTTTAAACTGAAGCGTTTGGCAACTCCAGTTAGAGTAGCAAAACTGCTGAATATTGACCCTTTATAGGGGCAACGGACCTTTAATATCTGAACTGTCCAGGAGAGGGCTAGACACTGCAGAATACATCTTTTTGGACAATCTGCAACTGGGAGTGTGTTGTAGTAACCAAGGCTGCTGGAAGACAGTGTGACTGGGTGCTGCTGATAGGCTGCTGGGGTCAAAGCTGCTGAACCAGAGCTGTAACGGTACACAGACACTCAGAGTAACCTGCCTGATGTTAGCCTGTTTGGGAGCTACAACAGCAAAGCACCCTCAGTTGGGGGGCAGGTGATGACACTCTCACGGTTCCGGACTCTACCCTGGAATATGATAATTCTCTACTGTTTGGTAACAAGTGCAGTGTGTGCACATGCACAAAAAGGCTAGAAAATACATTATTAAAAAAATAGTCCTGTAACAAGAGAGAGAATGACAACCACACATTGGAATGGGAACAGTTGTTAAAATGATGAGTGAGAATGTTTGAGAATCATGATGGATCTTGATGTAATTGTTGCCTTAACTGGAGATTTCCTTGATTTGTAGCAGTGGTATTAAATCAGAAATGCAACTGAGGATTTGTATGGGAATTTTAAAGTGATTTTTGCTGCTTTTCTGTCAAAGTGAGAGCTCTGGGGCCGGAACCCTCAATTAGCCACACAATAGGTACAGCATGATCAGGTGCAGTGCAAATTTCCATACAACATAAGCTTGGATCTAACCACATTATGGTGGAGGTTGTAGTGAAACATCCAAGAGACGATGTCAGAGATAGGTAGCCACCTCCTTTCTCCCCTCCCCAGCTTCTCTATCACTACTGACCTCACTACTGTCTTTCCTCTCTCCCAAACTTAAAATGTGTATGTTCACTTCAGTTCCAGTCTTTCTTCCCTCACTTTCTCTACAACATTCCCAAAGATTTGTCCTTCCTCTCGCTCTCTTCAATCTAAGCACTAGTTCATTCTCTGGTAGATTCCTGTCTGGCCTTCTACACCTTGATGTGGGAATGGATGTGAGATCAAGAATAGATTTGGGTGCCTAGTCTAAAAAAAGTAATGGAAACATGGGAGCATACATTACCCACAGAAAACCAAGAATGGATAAGGTGAGACAGAGGAGGTGGCAATTTAATACAAGTTCTCCAGGTGTGGTAAGAAAGGCAAAAGAAAACCAAAAGAGCACAGTACCTTACAAATGAAAGGAAGTGAGAGTGTAGAGGAGAATGGTGTTATCCACTGTGTAACAGCAAACTGAAGAACAAGGATTCAGAAAGGATTGCCAGAATTGGCTAGGAGGTAGTCATTTGCAGTTTTAGTGGGAACTCAAATATACTTGAGTTACAAGATTTGTCTGTGCCAAACTCACTAGTAGCATCAAAAAGACAGCCTAAAACTACAGTCTGGGGACGGATTCAAAGATATCTATCCTTTTCATCACCAGGCCCAGCATGATTTAATGCACTATGACAATAGATCTAGTGTATGGTGCAATAAAAATACAAAATAATAAATAAACGCATTTTTAAAAAGGTTTATTTGCTTTGCAGCTACTGGAACTCAGTTCAGGCCACTGCTTCACTGGGTTAGGGAAACGAAACAAGAAATAAGCAGGCAGGGAACAATAAAAAGAGCAGAATAAGAACTTATTTTGAAGGTCTGTTTAAACAACGTTCTGCCATCTTCATGTGTCATTGTGACCAACTGATTCCTCCACAATTTGGAATTATAATACAGAAAAGGATAAACAATTCCACTTCTTTTTAATCTTATTTGTTATATTCATCTGTCAAAAAGCTGGAATGCAGCCAATGAAAAGTATGCATGCAAAAATAACCCAAAATCAGTAGGATTCCATCAAATGCATTCCAGTTTGTAACAGAATTAATGACAACAAACATTTAGATTAATACAGCATCATTCACTTAATATCTCAAAGCACTTTGTGAATGTTAAGAATCTCATAATACTTTACTACTTCGCTGGTTATCTCTATTTTACTGATGAGTAAACTGAGGCAGAGAGAAGTCATAACACCTAGAGCAAATCACACAGCAAGGGGAGTGGCATAGTGGAAATACGGAACAAAACCTAGAATTTCCAAAACAAAACCTTCAGTCTGGAACCTGAAACACAACAGATGCCTGCATTCACGTTTTCAAGATATCAGAGGTTTACTAAACAGCAGCAAACTGTGGACAAGCTAAAGTATTTTATAGCTGAGGTTATGAAAGCTAGCATTATAATCTGGACCAATTTAAAATTACAACTGAATAGAAATCCCTCACTCTGAAGTAAAATTACTTCTTTTCCCCCAGTAAAAGCTTAGAAATTATTTTCCAGGTATAATTTGTTACATTTTATTCAATAATGATCCATCCATTGCTCATTTTCTTAATGAAACACACATCATAACTAAAGTCAACAGTAACAGAATGTCTACACAACAGTCACCCATAATACAAAACAGAAATTAACAGTGATTTTTAAAAAAACCCACTAGCTTGACAGCATTTTATCACTTTTCATTCTATAACTTTTGACTGCTAAAAGAGATATTGCAAAATAGTATTCTAAGAAGATTTTAAAATATGTTCTAAGACAATCTTAAAAATAGTTTCCATGTCATCTTGAAAACAGTATCACAAAATTATTCTTAAAAAAGTGATACTTTTCACAAGTTATACAATAGTATATATTGCTGCTAAAAATATAAGGAATCTCACAAAGCCTAAATTGAGAAATTGCTGTATTTATGCAATGCAAGTTAATCTAAGGTCCCAATTCAGCTCCCACTGAAGTCAATAGGAGTTTTCAAATTGTTATCAATGGGAGCTGGATTTGGGCTAATGTGTATTTGCACCTTGTTTTCCCATTTGCTTTTTAATGGTTTCCAAGAGTCATTTACTGGGTCAAAGTTAAAAAAAATCTTCTCACACCACAAGTCATCATTAAAAAGTCAATATTCATCAATTGTTCTAGCACAACTGAGGTACCACTGTACCTGAGAGTTAGGTAGGATGCAATCCAATAAAGTACTTAAGCACATGCTTAATTGTAAGGTCATGAGTAGTCCCATTGACTTCAATAGAACTATCCACATGCTTTGATCGATTGGGGTATTATTTCCTAATCTAAACAAGAGACAAAATATAAGTACTAAGTGCTAGTGTTTCTTTGCATACAACCTTGAGATCACTTACTTGTAACAGCTACATGGCGGTTTGCTTTCCCTTCATCAATGACATCCATAACTTCTTCAGGGCTAGAGACAAACCTCTCTGTACAGCCCTAGAAACACACAAGTCCAGAATTTATAAATGTAGAAAATGTGACATGAAAAGATGCTATGTAAAATGTTCATCTTTCACGGGCAAAAAATAAATATCCAACATGAACATTGAAAAGAGATTGGATCAAAATCTCAATCTGCCCTCAAGTTGACTTAAGTTACCACCATAAATCTTACTGAAGAGAAAATTTTACTCTCATATTGTATTAAAGGATCAATCAAATCAAACACTCCAAATAAGAGGATTATATACAATCAGAAAATGCTGAAGTATCGAATAACTTCAATTAGAACCTCTAAATTCTTTTAGACTCCAGTGCCATAATTACTTTTTCATTCTCAATTCAAGAGCAGGAGGAAACTGCTCTTCCTTTCTCTGGTAATGCTTATGGAATGATTTTGCCTTCTTTGTTCCACCATCTCAAGATAAGAGGTAAGGGAAAACAGACTCTTTCCCCTTTTCATCAGAAATGTACAATTTCTTTTTCTATGGAATTTAAGTAGAGGAACAAGAAGCTGTAAAACAACAATCTGTATTACTGTTTGCAAAATAATGACAACAGTTTGCATTAGATTTGTTGGAAGATTATAAATCAACCAAACATAGCATCCATACTAGTGAACATTAAAGAAAAATTATGCTCTTCAATTTTTCTCTTTCATGTTCCATTTTAAATATTAATATACGTGTTTAGCTTTACTTTGTTATATGTGCAATCAATCATTAACATGAGGGAAATAAGAAAAAAAGAGAAATGATTCAATCCCATCAATGTTTCACAAAACTGTTAAATGCAAGGATTATTACAGCTAAAATTCAGATCTGATTAAGCAACACCCACCTATAAACAAAACAAAACCAAACCCACCAAATTCACTAGTGAGAATGACCTGGTTTGACACATTTGTTGGCGCACACATGCACACACCCTGTATTTTCCTTACAACTTCTTACACGTTCAGTGTTTTTATTATGTAAAATCTATTGCCTCCACACACGCAACATGCATGTTAAGGAAAGTGCAAATGGAAATCCACTCAAAAGTAAAGCTGGGTTAAGGATCCATCGGGTGGAGAGAAGGGGAAAATGAACCAAATAAAACATCTGAAAAGCTTCCTTATACCTTTACATACGGAACTCTGTTTTTATCTTCATGTACTGCAAGGTTCGTCTTTGACACTAGAAGAAAGATAATATGTATTAGAGTATTTCACTTAAAAATTCTGTCACTGGCAGGAAGGACAGAAGAATATGAACACACTATAATTCTCATTACAAAACTCAAATTCAGAATGGAGGTTTTTTTTTCCTTGTTCCTTACTTTAAAATAAATTACCCTTAATTTCAGGGGAGCTTCTTCCAAAAATTATTTTTTATCACTGAGAGCTTTTGTTACATGCTTCAAATCAATATAAATATGTATTGAAGAAACTTGAAAGCAACTTGGATTTCCTCAACACGGCGAAGATTTGAACAACTCAGTAGAGTTCAAAATAGTCTAATGGGGTTCCAGACAACTTTACTGCTCTTGTTTTAATATTAGAGTGCACCCTCATCTCTCTAGACTAATTAAATAAGGTGCAGGCTGGAACAAAAGTTGAAACAATCTATTACTGCTTTAATGTTCCCAAGTTGTTCTAGCCAACAGAAACGGCAAAACACACTGATCACAGCTTGGTCAGTTCTCTTACTCTGAACTAAATTTTAACAATGTAAATATAACCTAACTTCTGACAAATACTGTATAAAATCAACATTTTAATTGCAAACCAGCTGTAAGACTTACAGTCACGAGGTTTACATGTACTGCACATGCATGAAAATCATGTGTTAGCTTTCAGGACTCAGAAGTAGTCTAGTTGGCAAGAAAAAGTACAAAATAGTCCGTAGTTTATAAGTAAGCTATGTACATCTACGCTACACACGCACATTCCATGGGTACTTTGATTTTGTACATCTGTGAAGCATCCTCATTTATGCAGAAAAGTTGTGGCACAGAGTACCTCAATTCAAATTCTTCTTCTAACACCATAGAGTAAGAGTCAGATACTCAGATAACCTAATTCTGCTGTAACTGAATTTAGGAATTCAGTCATTTACCTGTAAATTTAATTCTAGCTTTTAAATATGATGGCTTTGAATCAATTATAAACAGGAAGGAAACATTCCCCAAGCACCCTACAATCCAGCCACAGTGGGGAATACTGTTACTTACCATCAAGTAAGTCCCTTATTTTGTCCAAGTAAATTTCAAAGTAAGAAACCTGGTGCAAAACAAATATTATTTGTTATAGATTTGTAGCACTGACTCAAAAAAATGTTGTTCGTTACCTGCACTGTCATATCTGTAAAAGTAAGAGGCGGCAAATGACTCAACTAAAAAGATGTCCACTACCCAGCTCCCATGGATTTTCACTTTCCAGTGAAAGGCAATTCACACCAGTCCATCAACGAAGTCAGGTGAATAAATCCCTCTTTGTTTTTTTTCTTTCACAAAGTCTCTTGAGACACAGAATGGAAAATGCAGACTGAGATAGCAGAAACTTATGCAAACGTAACATTTGAGTTTATTCATATTTTGTGAAGTACCACTTTGACGTTTGTAAAAGCTACACTGACACTTTCAGCAGGCTCAGTACATCTGTATAAACTAGTTAATGCAAATTAAGCCCATCCTTAAAGTTAAGCACATGCATAAGTGCTTTCTGAAGCAGGATCTAAAGGAAGAGCAAGCTGAAGAGAAACGATGCTTTGTTTAAAAAAAAAAAAAAAATGAGGGAGAGACAATAAACAAAACCCTCAAGATAAAGGGCTAATTCAGCACTGACAAACAAGCAAAACCCCATTGTAGTTAATAGATTGTGCCTACTAGTATCCAGATTAAGTTTTGTCCAGTGAGTATTTATATAATTAGGCTCCATTTTAACCGCATAATTTTATTTTAGGGATAAAGTAAGCCACACTCATAACTTCGCTGCCAATTTGTTTTGGAGTGACAAAAGATTCTTTATCATTTACTTCAGCACTGCTCGTGGATGCAGCTAAGGGATAACTTTATATTGTCAACTTATTTTGACATGTAATTATATCTACTGCAGGTCAGCTCCATTACATTCGTAATGGAACAAATTTGTTTTCCTAATGTTCATACCAAAAGCTAAAATGTTTGAGTAGATGATGCTACTAGTACAGGAGATTTAATAAGGCAATGATGGGCAAGAAAGACGTCTAAGATAAGCCATCTATTCATTACTGGAGAAGATATGAACAAAGCTCATAGGTCTCAATTACAGTCTCCTCCTGGACATCAAAAAAGTGTCAGACTTCCACTTTCAAATCAAGAAGTGTAAGAATGGAAAAATTAGATTTTGACATAGGCAGCTGAGCTGCTTGAAGTTTTTTTGTTCGAAAAAATTTATCAAAAAGCCCATGAAAATATCTACATAAACATTTCCTGTTTATTTTGTCAGCAGCTGCACATTAAACTCGGTGTTGTATGGTAGATAAGCCATTAAACCAAATGCAAAGCTTTCAGACTGTGCCTCCTTATTTACTCTGTTTGACTGGATAATCAACTACCGTTCATTTTATTAGGGTTTTTTATTGCAGATCTCATTAAATTTTAAAATTAAATCTCTTTCAAGACATTTGCTATTCAGGCAGAACAGTCAGGGTAGTTTTGTTATTGGGGAAAAGATTATTTTAATTGAATAATTCTTACTATTTAATGAAACCAGCCTACTGCATACATTTTAAAACACATTTCTGATATGAACAGCCACTGGAAAATTTCCTTTGAGACCACCCGAAATCCTTCCCACCTTCACTTTCTCTAAGGCTTTCCCTACACTAGCAAAACTCAAACCCATAAGTGACAATTGCTGCAACTCCACCGCCTACTCCATGCTAGGATTTTTCATCATTGCTACTAGCATTGATGGAGGTACACCAATGATCAACTACGCGTCTACATTTTGTTAATGCAGTTGCACCCAAAGCTGCAGTGATCCTACCCATGTTTCTATACTATGCTATCACTATGGCATGGAAGTGACTGTAATACAGCTGTAATTGGCCCAGTATTTAAACTGAACTTCCAGATACATTTCAAGAAGAGATTGTTGTGGCTTAAACAAATGGGTCTGAAAACTGAAATTAATGACATGGCTTTAAATGTCTGAGAGTAACAAGATCTGTATATATGCACATACATTAGTCACTACTGGCTGTGTTACTGAACTCTCCCTCCTGCAGCCTGCAATCAAGGGGAGGTTTGCCTGAGCAAGGAAAGATGACCATGGCTCCATGCTTTCCAAAGACTGGATTCTCATGTCTCAAAGCATTCACATATCCCACACATAAATAAATAATGCTGATAATTTGTTATTGTATAAAATCTATAGTCAGAGGACTTCAAAGCATTTGGCAAACATTAATGCTAATAGATTAATCCTTGTATCTGCACTGTGAGGAGGTAAGTATCCCTGTTGTAGAGAAAGGGAAATGGAACCATGCAAAGTTTAAATTACTTGCTCAAGTCACACAGCAAGTCAGTGGCAGAGATGGGAGTAACGTTAGGTTGCTCAAGCCCCAGTCTCCTAATTTTTCAGGCTGGAACTCTCTAATTGACACTGTCAACCTGTTTAATACTTTTTTTACAAGTGGTTACTGATACTAGTGGGCAACTTAGATTACAAATTTAGGCTTTGTACAATAAAATAAAGCCCCTCAAAAAGTGGTTTTTTTTAAACTTAACAGATGTATTTTTCCAACAGTTAAAAACCATTATTTCCCCTCTACCTCAATTACTAGGACAATGCTGAAAGAAACAAAAATGTCTGACAACTAAATTTCTCAGGCCTGAGATTTCCTTATCACATTCACCACAGTAGTAGTAGTAATACCAAGCTCTTATATTACACTTTTGATCAGTAGAACTCAAAGCACTTTATAAAGGAGGCCAGAATCCTTATCCCCATTTTACAGATGGGCAAATTGAGGCACAGAGGTGAACAGACTTTGTCCAAGATCATCAACAGCCCAAGAATAGAAAAGCAATTCTTCTGAGTTTGTCCGTTTCTCTATCCGCTAGGCCACACTGCCTCCCTTTACAAGCAACACACTCTTACTTGAACAGTCCAAGTGAAAAGCAGCACAGTGGCTTCCTCTCCTTAGCCTGATCCAGTGGCACATTTCAATTCCACTTAAATACCAACTATTCTCTAGAAATCATCAATAAGTACAGACCAGACCATCCATGGCTGATAAGGCAACAAAAGCAACATAGGACAGATTTAAAAAAAAAACACACACACAAAAAAACGTATATTATGGGTAATTTGACTTTAAAAAAAAAAGGCTGAAACAGCAAGGATTGGCTTCCTTATCTAAAAGCAACTAACACAAAAGGTTCATAAATAACCTCATGGAGGGTGCTCTGCAGTAATATTCACAGTTACATTGTAAAACTAGTTGTGTTTAAGAAAACTGTTTTGCTCATTTACCTATCTTGTCCAGTGGCATCTTTTACTCAGAACCATTTTAAGAGGTTGATCATATCCTGTTAACATATTATTAGGTGACCCATACATGCAGCGGAGAAAATGTTCTATTGCTTTCCAGTGATATAGTTAAGTATCTCTATTTAAAAAATAAATAAATTAATTAATAAAAACCATCACGCTTCAGCAAACTTTCTAAGTAAATATTTTATCAAAAAAGTGTATGACAGTTTGACGCAATTCCTCATCTCAGTGCCAGCATCTCTCTCTAAATGACCGCTCTCTTATACAGTCACGCTCATCCTTCTTGTACAGCTCACTCATTCTTTCAACGGCTTTTACGCAGATCTGCTTCCACTGTAATATGCAAGTACTGTGATATCACAAAAAAATTATAATTTGTTTACTGACACTGTACTTAAAATAACAATATTCTGCAGAGGCAAGGACAGGCATTTGCTATGTGCAGTGCCTAGGCACAATCGAGTCCTGGCCTGGTTGGCATTTAAGTTTTGCTAAAGTATAAACGTTAAACAGCAGCAAACAAGTGTTGAAGGTGTTCAAATACTCTTAACTCCCCTGCAAAAGCAATTTATATGTGACATGTACATTTTCAAAAGTTTTTAATCAAATCCAAGGTCTACTCAAATATTCAGTTGATGATTTTAAATGCATAAAACAGGGGTGTCAAACATCCGGCCTGTGGGCCAGATATGGCTCACCAACCTTTTTGCCCTGGCCCCTGGCGGCAGCACATGCTGGTGCGAGATCTTGCGGCACTGTACTCTCTGGTGGCATTGCGCACTGCCAGCAGAGGGTACAACGCTGCGAGATCTCGCGGCAGTGCGTGCCACCACCAGAAACTACAACGCCGCCAGATCTTGCAGTATCACGCGCTGCCACGAGATCTATGTACTCTGGCGGCAGCACATGGAGTGCTGTATGCACGAGACACAGTGCTCCAAAAGGCGGGAGAGGGACAGTGTGATCTTGGGCATCACGCAGTACTATAATCCTGAACCATTGAGCGATTCTCTTAATCGTAAAATAGTAGTAGTTGTAGAAGTGAATTTACTGCAGTTTTTATATCGCTGATATCTAGCAAATAAAATAAACTATGACACAAAAATGGTTATGCCTACTATTTCAATTTATGGTATGTATGGCCCACTTGAAGTACATTTAATTCAAATCTGACCCACCACAGCAAATGAGTTTGAAACCCCTGGCATAAAGCTATTTCTTCTATCAGTATTTTGCTACTTACATGCAACTTAAGACTGCATTGCTAATGAAGAAAATTATTCTGTTACAAAATTGATATCATCTGTACATTACAGCAGTAATTGGTTCAGTGACTCATTCCAGGATTATCAAGTAAATACGCAGTAGCGCATTAAAGTATTTAAAAATGAGTGTTAAAGATGCAATAGGATCCTAAATCTTGACCATATTAAGCAAAGTAATAAAGAAGTGTCTGGAAAAGAAATGAACCATGTTCAAAAGAGGAAAATCATCTGGCCATTGCAGCTGAAGGAGAACATCTTGCTGTAGCATAGGCTATAACAGGCAAAAAATAGATCTAGATAATCCCAACAGCCACATACTATTTTGTAAATCTGCCTCTCCTCCCACCCTCTCCACATTTGCCTGAGGTCAGCTTTCCCTGAGTCAAGCTATATCTAATCTGGATGGTTACTTTCTCACAGCAGGCGTAGTGACTCTATACTTTCTCAGTAAAGTGTCATGCGTACCGAAGTGTTAATAATAATGATTAACAAGGGCTGGCCTGAAACTCCCAGTATTTGAGTTAAGGAAGCAATATAGAAAACAGTGCATTATACTATTACGGAGATCTGAAAGAAATTCAAAAAGGAAAAATCCTGTCAAGGATATTTTGCTTGGCATAATTACAGTGGACACAACTATATTGGATTCCTATACAAAAATCTCCTTTAAATTAATGGGTCTTCGAATCACCTAAGGAAAATGAAAAATCTTACAGTAAAATTTTACATTTTGTAACATGATTAAGTTTTACCATCTAGCTCATTTTCTTTCATCTGACCCATTACACAACATGCCATTCTGCATTTACCTTTATGTGAAACTCCAGGTTTTCATCCATGGAATAGATGTGATCAAAGATGTCATGTGCAATCCTTGGAATTATTCCCATTAGCTGAGGGTCATGCAGCTTCCCCTAAAGACACAATGGCAAACTGTAACTTGGAAAGGGCTGTTTGTGTGCCAATATAGAGAGGGCCTTCCTCAAACAAATCTTAACCCAGTGGGCACCTACGAACATGTCTCCTGCTCTCTGGGGGTCTGCTTGATGTAAATACACAAAAAGTGGCAGAGTGACTCAACGTGTTCTCATTCTTCACCCTACAAAGTACCCACTAGTTTTGTCAGTTCCTGGCATTCTGTGCAGAATGCTCTCCTATTGCCATTCGCACTGTCACACTCCCGTTTAACACAGAGAAAACAGACAAACAAAACCCACTCAGAAAACATGGAATGGTCTTCCTGGTTAAATTCGGATTAGGAAATCCTGTAAGAAAGAAAAACTCCTGGAGCTGTGTTCATCAGACTCTGTTGCACCACTTCATTGGTGCAAGCAGCTAAAAGGGAAACCTGGGGGGGTATTTTGGTTATACAGCATGGTTTGATTTTGTTGCGCCTGTTACCAGAAAGCACAGTCTAGCAAACGTGACCATTCTCTGTATTAGCAGGCACAGCTAGCTTCCTGTGTCCTATGAAGCAGTTCTGAATATGAAGTAAAAACAGTTTTCCTAACTACATGACATCTTTCAGTTATTTTCCTTTACACAGATAAGTCAATCTTAAAGTGAATTATGATGAAAGCTTGAAACAAAATCTATGAAAACAGAAAAAGATCTCACACCTTGCGCAGTCATTTACATTCACACACAGTTAAAGAAAGGGCCTGACGATACAATAAAAAAAATTTTCCAGTGATTGAGACATAACTGAAACATGGACTCAAGAAAGTTATGCATTTTTTGGAGACCATGTAAGTATTAACATCACTAATAAAAATGGTTAACATCGGAGAAGATGTTGATTTCAGAATCATACCTCTACTTTTAAAAATTGGGTAGATACCCATGCTACATGAATCATGGGAAACCATTTTTAAAACGTCAGTAGGCATTTCAAAGAGTAAAGCACATTTCAACTGTAAAAGCAACATAAAAAAATCGCAAGTTAGGAAGAAAAGCATCTGTGGTTTTACATCTATTTTTATAGGTTTGTATAATAATGTCCAAGTTTTTGGATCTTACTGGTTTGCTTTATACAATCCACCAACCAATTAGTCATATTTTATTACTCTTCTCAGATACAACATGCTGCATTTAAATATACTGGAAATGGTGGAGTTACAGTCATCTTATAAACATTAAGCCAGTATGACAGAAATTAAATATGAAAACTGGCACATTCTACAGATAAACTGTCTATCTCAAGGGTTTTGTTCAAAGCAGCTATCGTTTTCTGCTCTTGAATTACAGATCCCAGGGAAAAATAGAATCAAATATACTGCTAAATGTCCCTTCCTAAAAAAGCAGGACCTCAGCTATATTTAGACCACAAATATTCAATTAATGTTAACATGTGTATATGTTTGGTATTTATACAAAGTTAATGTAACTACTATATAGTTTTGCTTGGAAGAATCAGATTTTTATCAGTAAATGTCAGAAAACACTGATTTCACCATACACATACAATGCTTAGTCTACCCCATAGATGTCAAACTCAGGCCCGCGGGCCAAATCTGGCCCGCAGTGTAATTATATTTGGCCCGCGAGAAAATACCAAATGTCTACTAGAGCTGGCCCGCCGGTAGACAGCGCATGCACCGATTTCACATGTGTTTATAGCATTAAGCTTTGCTTGTTCCAGATTCAATATTTAAGCAAAACTTAAGTTGGTTTCCATATGAAAAAGGTTCATCGTTATATTTGATGAGAAGGAAAAACTTCCTCAATTGTAGACATTTTTTCAATAAATATCAAGGTTGGCCCGCGACTTTGTCCAAGTTTTTAATTTTGGCCCACTGTGTATTTGAGTTTGACATCCCTGGTCTACCCTCTCCTTACATACATAGCCCAGTCCCAGAAAATAAAGGGTCTATGTGAAAAAAGATAAATGAAGTGTGCTTGCAAATTCAACATCCGGGATACACTTTGTAAACCTCTTCGAGGGCCAAACCCTGTTACCTTTGAAGTCAGTAAGAACTTTCTACCAACGAAGCAAGATCATGCTCACCAGGGCAACATTTTCCCCCTGCCTCACAGAAAGATTTTTTTTCCAAAAGGCTCATTGTAGTGGGAATTATTAATATTTGCACATCATGATGCACTGAAACAAGGGAATTTTATTCTATTTCACTATAAATCATGTTGCACTAAAATCAAAGTTCACTGAAGCTAGTTCCAAATGTATTTTAATTTAAAAAATAATTAAAAAAAACTTTCATGTCATTGTTGAAAGGCTGGAGAAATCAAGGTGGCCTAGTCACCCAGGAGTTAAGACTACAAAGAACTCTCGTCGTTCCAGTTGTGACCTCAAGAATGGTTTAGAGGAAAATTCTACAGCTGACATCCTGACAGTGCTATGAGTGAACACACCCAAACAGCAATCCTTGGTTCAGCAAAACCCTTCATTTCAATAAGAACATTAATTCCCACATTTTAACATTGGAGACAAGCAGCAGCTAGTGAAGTGTAACATTTGGAGACAGTGATCTTATTTCAGGATGCTGGTAGAATAACAAGGACCTATGGGAAACTTGCTAGTGAAGCGCATAGAGAGAGTTCAAAGCCCATCTGAATCAATTTAATGTAAGGTCATGTGAGGCAAGTGGACAAAAGAAACAGTACCTTCCTACACATGCAGATTGATGAGTCTCATCTAGTTGAATGTGGCTCTCTCAGGCTTTCCCTATACAAGTTACAAATGCAAGACAGTATAGCTCCATTGTACTACTTTGTCCTGTTAAGCTTAACACTAAAATGTGAAATGCTTTACTTATATTACAGAGAAATCCACCCTAAAAGCTTCGCCTTGAGGATTTAATATTTCTTCAATTTTAGATGGGCTTATTTCCCCCCCTTTAAAGTACTGTAATAGCATTACAAGAGGATGGTGGGTTAAAAAGAGGGATTAAAGCTGAAAGCAGACTTGATTCCTCTTCAATTGTGACAGGTGGCTTTTTTTTTTTTTTTTTTTAAATAAAAAAGGAATAAAATGCCCCTTTTTCCACAGCAGTTTTTCTTATCAGAGTCTGTAATTCTGAACATAAATTGACTTTAAGAGATCTTTCCCCACCGTATGTGGAAGCACCAGCTCAAGCCCTGGAGACATTTTGATTTAATTACATTCTGAGCTGGTGGATTACTCAGTCATCCACCATCTGCATGGATTGATCTGACAATTCTTCTCCCCTCACACCCCAGCCCTCAATTTCCACAGGAAGCAAGGGCAGATTTAATTAGACATGAGGCATCAGTTATTACATCCCTCTGTAAAGGGGCAACAGTGGCAATGTAGCAATTCTACAAGTGCCTAATTTTTTTTTTTAAGCTAAAGAAAATATTACTGGCTTTCTCCTTTCACTTTTAGGCTAGTTCGGTCACTTGTATTAATCATGCAGCAAATATGCTTGATGCCTCTACGCAAGTTTGAATAGAATTTCCTGGTTGGAGCTGCTTTTTTCACGGCCTAACATATGTTATAGGCAGCCTATTTATGGTTTGTAGCTTGAACTGAAAATATGCTGGAGAAAAAAGTAATCCAGCTTCTTACATACTGACTTTTTAAGGTTTTTGCTGTGAGATAGATCTGAGACTGCATCCCATGTACAGTAAACCCATCACACAATTAAGTGTTTGCAAAGATTCAGAGGATTACATCAAGAGATCAAAGTATCATCTAACTGCCTCTGCTTGTACAGTACCTTCTCCTTGGTAAGGGTAAAATGGCCTGGAGCTGCAGACCACAATATACTTCTCTGTGCTCAAAACATGTATACACTCAGGACTTCAGCCTTTGGGCTTGCATTCCTATCTTCAAGAGCAATGATTCACAAGCTCAGCTTTTTATGCTGCAGCATGCATGAGTAGAATTCCCAAGAGAGAATTGCAAATGAGAAAAACAAAAATCAAGGGATGAATTTTCACAATGCTGCATGCAAGACGAGTGCACAAACCCTTATTGCTTTTGTTTTCTTATGAACAGATCCCACTAAAAAAAACAAATACATAAACCTAACCTGGGATGAAAAATCTGGAGCAGCTGTAGTTTGCACTTATCATTCACTGTTCTTTATTTCAGCTACTTATCAATAAAAACCCTTGAGAAAACTCCACACTGAACAAATTTCTACAAGCATTATAAATAAAACATATGTATGTCTTATTACATGCCACTTGTATGCCACATAAGTACAACTCATTTCTCTCGGCAACTAGATTGTCCGAAGCAACTGCTGCCATTTAATTCTCAAATTCCTACTCAACACAATAAAATATTGCTACTTTACCTCCATAGTATGTGTTTTGCCTGAAGACGTCTGTCCATAAGCAAAAATTGTTCCATTGTAGCCTTCAAGAACATCTGCAGGAAAGAAGAAAATAATCAAAGTCCACATTCGCTGAAATACTGTATTTTCAGAAAACTGTTTAGCAAATCACCATTTATATTATTCAAAATTCAATACGAAAATTAAGAGAGCTGCAGAAAGAAATAGAAAAGTATATAGGTGCACTGAGTTGCTATGTTAATGTAAAAAGTGGCATTTCTTTATAAGATCTAATTTAGATAATTAGAAAATCATTTATACCCCCTAAATTTATCAAGCAATGAAGAGAAAAATGAAAAAACCTCAGATTTACATTTGATAGTTGTCATTTCTTATAACCATGGTACTGGCAACAGTCACAGCTTCATTAATTTTCCCCAGAATACTGGGGAAGGGGCAGACTGAGAGCTGGAGGGTTTGGGGCTTATTTTATTCTGATTATATTTGCTGATGAACATTTATCTGTCAGGGCAGGATAAAAAAATCCTTTTAATTGTGTTATTAGTACTCTTTTTTTATTTATGGAATGGATTCCTATAGACACTTTTATAAAATCTAATAATAAATACAACGGAATAACCAGAAAGTTCTAAGCAATGAGTTGTCACAGAAAAGATAAGCACTGTTGAAAGCAAAACAATCAAGAGGAAAAAAACAAAAAACAAAAAACACATATATACCACCAAGTATTGGTTTCTACAAGTATAAATTCAAGCATTTGCAGAGATTGTTAGCGAGGTGAAAGTTCGCTTACCCAACGAGAATAGGAAGCTTTCCTGGGCAATGGCCATCTACTTAAGCAGCTTTTAACACCAAAATATACAGACCACTTAAATATGGTTGCCAGTAAACAAGCAAACCAAATCACTGCATAGTGTAACAAATGCAGTGCTGTCTTCCTAGAACTCTGCAGACAGACAGCTCCAGTGCCTCTGTAACTGCTCACAGTTTCCCTATACTGCCACAAAGTGAAATGAACATTTCAATTTCTATTGCTGTAGTTCCACTCCGCGTTTACTGAGATAGGCATCACCAGCATAGCGCACACCCACTCTGGATAGTACAAGCCTGGCATTGAGGCTGGGTATGTACACTGCTAGCTAGCCTGCTCTGAAGCTCGCACAGAGCTGTCTTCACTGTGATAGGATTCAAACTAGCCTGGGTTGGCTCACCCGAGCCCAGTTTTTGCTGTGTAGACACAATCTCTGTCTGGCATTCTATCCCATTCTGAGACACCTCTTGCCAGGAAATAGAGGGGAGATATGAAGTACCAGAGACGTGCCACCTAACTTTGTAGCAGCCAGAAGGGGAGGAGAAAGAGAGAGAGCGTGCACACAAGAAAAAAATGCTCTCCTGTACCCTTCAAATTGGTCAACCACTAGCTGGAGGCTAGTTTAAAAAAATAAAATCAAACGAAGTCCCACGCAGGGTCAGGGAAAATAACTTGGTAGGAACCCCAGTACTCTGCCCTCTCTCTGGTACGTACAGAATGAATGAAGATGAATTTGCACCTCAGTACTGCCCTTTGACAGTGGGCCCTCCATCTTCCCTAGCAGTCTTTGGCTTTTAGGTTTAGTCCTCTCTGACTATTAAGTATTTGATAAGATTTCCAACCTCTGTATCTGTGCAGGTAGATGGGTATCGGGGGGGGGGGTATGTGCACAGATGGGCACAGAGGGAAGGAAGGAGTGATTAACAGGATACATTAGGAGGGAAAGAGATGAAGTGGGGAAAGTGGACAAGAAAGAGAAAATACAGGGAAACAGTTAAAAATATAAAATAAACAGGAAAGCTAAAAAAGAAAAAGGAGAGAGTAGAGACTGAAGACAACTCCAATGAAGAGACACCATGATCTGATAAACAAGGACTGAAATAGGAAAAAGATTGAAGTTATATATATTTTTTAAATATATTCAAAAGAAGGTTGATTGGTACAATGTTACATTTCTATACAGCACACAATACTACACATTTGTTTATTTACATTGTAAGTAAATGACTTTAAAGAGATCTTCAGACAGGGGATGAGGGAAACCATGCACAAGTATTCTGAACACTCAGGTATTTTTAAGAACTCAGGCTAGTAGTAGTGGATAAATTTTTCAGGCCCTGAAATCAAGTAATCAGATAATATTGCAGAGCACCAGAAAAATCTATGCTTCAAGGTAATTAAAATACATTTGCACTCAGATCATCTTATCTCTTCTTTCTATATGGTATATAAAAATATCACAAATAAAATGTAGTTTACCCTTCCTCTAGCGAGAAGGCCTGTAATAAATTCACAAATGGAAAAAGGGTATTAAGAAAAGTCTCATCACAGAAGTGGTATAAACAAACTAGTCCATGAATTCAGCCCAGTCCATTACATTTACCAAAGGACCCCTAAACAGGTCTGAGTTTCTCTTTATTATTTCACAACATTCATTCAGAATTGCTTTTTGGAAGAAGTATCTTATTGATTTGCAGTTCAATGAAGTGTGAGCTTGGGCAAACAGAAATGCCTACAGCAGTATTAGCCTGAATATTATTGAGACAACCACCTCTCCAGAGGTCTGGCTGCAGCTAGCCTTCAATTATTTTTAGGCCCTGATTCTGACCACCGTTATGCCTACCTACACCACAGTTAAACAAGTTCACTTGAAATTTCATGGATCTGATTTTAACGCCACTTTTCTAGAAAGCTGGAGGCACATCAGACAAGATGTTTGGAAGATATTACAGGTGGGGGGAGGAGGAGGAATAGAGTCTCTCATTTAATGTTTTCTTAAGTTTTGTGAATAATCAAAAACTTTAAAATGGCTTGCCCTAGAAACTCAAATGCTGAGTTTCTATCTGTTGGCCTAGGCAAGGGGCGATGCCTGGAGCAGCCTAGGAGGGCTGTTGTGGGTAGGTGGATAGGGAGGAATGCCTGCAGCAATGAAAATCTGGGAAGAGCTGTGGTGGTAGTGAAAGCTGAAGGGGAGAACCTGGTGCAGCTTTCCTCATTCTACCCCTTTCCCCATTGGACTCCTGCTCTGTTGTTCATAATCCTCCATGAAGGCACCATCAATACTCTGAAGGTTCCACGCTAGTGCCAGCCAGGGGAGGCAGGGAAACTGCCTGAAAATGGGCACCACAATATTCCCAGGTACCTGGGAGGAACAAATGCAGCTGGCTGCTCACGGTCCTCGTAAACATGTGCTTTCTTGGCTGGACTGCAACTAGGCAAGAGAGGGCTGCCAAAAAAGTGAGAGCAGCACAACATATGCATGACAGCAGACAACCATGACATGGAGACAGGGGAACAGCCTCAGAGCGGGAGCACTCAGCGTACCATACAAAAAAGAGGACAGGAATTTTGGGCAGGCAGAGCCATTTGGAGGCCAGGAAAGAAGAAGTCACGTACAGGAACAGGGAGAAGCAGAGGGTCAATGGCCAGTTTGCAAGCCCCATCCAGCCAGTCACTGACAACGCTTACACCTTTTTAGAAAGGCATATGGAAATTCTCACACAAACCGCATTAAGCTGGAGTGAAGGTTGTAATTATTTTTTACTTAAAATGAAACCCGTTAGTGACTGTGACAGAATATACTCGTGTTCACACTCCACACACGATTGTAATAGTGTTTGCACCAGGTACAGCTTGTGAGGTATTTAAAAAAAAACTCAACTTGCTGATCAATAATATCATGGCAAAATACACAGCCCAAGCCACTTGTGGGGGTGGATTAATAACGTCGACTTCTGGATCGAGTAAGCGGGTCTTCACTAACCACTCAGTTGATCCAGATAAGTCCATCGGACTTTGCCGCCCTCAGTACAGACATAGCCAAACACTCTAAAATCCAACCTAAACTAATCCTTAATCCTTTATATGCCCTGTGCCCACGTGCCTGCCCACCCCTTTCTCTCTATCAACACAGTGAGCTCAGCCACTCAGCTACTTCAGTGTGGTAAATATTAGCAAATGCTGACCAACGTCATATGGGGATAGATTCTCTGGCCCACTCTGTTCCTCTCATTTTCTACCTTAGTTATCATTCCTCTCCTTGCTGCTTAGCTCTCGGGCTTATACCTTCTGACAGAGTCTGTCTACTCCTCGCCTCTCCTCAGTTACTCTTCCTTTTTACAGGCCATCTTTTAGCACTGCTAAAAGCCTGAAACTTGAAAATAAGGCCACTCATGTCCATAAATATGTTTTTAGACTATCTAATAAAATATCTTGCATGTGTGTTTTTAATTTAAAATAACTTCCATGCTCCTATTTTCTGTGGACAATTAAATGCCTTCCTTCCAGAATTCATGAGCAGGGCAAGCGCCCCCCCCCCTTTTTTTTTTAATGAAAAGTAAGTTTCATTCTGTTTAACAGACTGCTGGTATTTATATCTGGTACAAGATCAGAAGCCAAAAAAAACTTTCAAACATTACAAGTAATCTAAAACAATAAACAGTTTTAAAAACACTGCTGAATCAATTATTCTACAGCAAGGCAATATAATTCAGTATTTCTCTTTCACCCATAATTCTATTATTAAATATTCAAAAGAGCCAAGTATAGAAGTAATTGAAATAGACAGTCAATAGTTATTCAATGAGAACTGCCCAGAAAGCAATTACCACAAAGAAATCATTAAAACAATTCATTATCTTTTCTTCCAAAGCTGCATATACACAGTGAAAATTGCTACAACTAAAAAGCAAAGCCCACTGAATAGCTTGTGTTGGTCATTACATATTGACTGCGCCATTTAATAACAATGTCTAGTAACCATGGTATTTAATTCCTTTCAGCCAGCATTATTTTTCCTATAGGACAGTGCATGAAAGACAAAAGACCTCAGACGTAATCATCTCTCTGTATAGGAAAAGAGCAGAAGTCTTTATTCTGATAAAAAACCAGATCAGGGTGGTAAGCAGTAAGAGGTGGGAAATACAGCAAAAGAAAGAAGAATAATTATACCACTATTATACCACTGAGTTTTATAATCTTTCAAAAAAATGATTATACAAAAAAAATCACCAAACTGGAGATATCAACAAATAGCTCAAAAATCTAGATGACTATATTTCATAGATTGTTTCTGTACAAACGTGTATGGTTTCATATGTTCCATACCCACAGGGATATGAAAATCATTTGGTTTTGCTATTACTATTTGTTAAAAAGGACTGTTTTTCTGCTCTTCTGCTAAAAGTCCTCATTTAGAAACTTCTGCGTGCAATGCAATCATTATAACCATCGTTTTAAAAACCAGTGGTCAGTTATTAAGCCAGCTAGCATTCTCTATAATGATAATAATCGCAATGAAACCACTGTGTGCCGTGTGGGCATATTCTGAATAAAAGACACAAGATAACTATCAGAAGACTATTTAAAAAGTAAACACAATGATTCTGGCATGCATGACGCCAGCAAGACAGCATTAGTACATATTCTCAATGGAATGCATTAAAGCAGTGTTTCCAACCTTTTGAAAGCTGAGTGCGCCACGTGAGAGGGAAAAAAAAATCATTCCCCCACTCCTGCAATCTAATTCCCACTGTGTTGTTAAAGGCACAGTCCCTACAATTGGGATCCTTCCTTTGGAAAACACTGAGCGTAGTTCTTTATAATAGGATGCTATATTTTAACACACCTCAAGCCATGAAATAATTAACAATGTTGACATTTAAAACAACATCACTGGATCTGAGTTAAAGCTCACTGAAAATAGTGAGGTAGTTCATACCTCAGCTGTTTCAGGCTCTCTAATTCAGGTAGCTGGATATCCGTCTGTTACGCTCACTTCATGTTTTGAAGATTTCCTTTACAAACCATAAGAGCTGAAGACACAGCTTTCATTTGGGGGGAAAAAATGAGACTAGAGAATAAAGGAGAGGTCTGTCCACACTTCCCCAGCCAGTCCATCACATCCCCCAGGGAGCAAATCTCACACTGTGAAAAACACTGCACTGAACAACAAGCCGGTGCACATATGGACAGTTTATAACACCTAAAAGAGCATTAGAAAGCTTCGAGCAAGTATGTCAAGTGATTTCAACATCCAAAAAGTGCAATAATCACCCTGAGTGTCTTATTTGCCCTTATGAAACAGATCCTGAAAGGCACTGAACAACAACAAGGCCAGCTGCTATGGCTCAGCACCTCTCAGGATCACATCCTTACTGGATGCCAAAGGAGAACCCTGAACTTAAGTCAAGTCACTTCAGTTCTATGATTTATAGTGATTTTTTTTGTATGCACATCGGGGCATAATCCAACGGTCACTAAGAGTATGTATACACTGCAGCTTGGAGCATTGCCTCCCTGCTCTGGCTGACAGACACGTGAGCTCTGCTTGAGCTAGTGTGTTAAAAATAGCAATGTGGCCATTGCACCATGGGCAATGGCACGAGCTAGCCAACGGAGCTCAGGCAGACCCATACTTTGGAGGCTAGTCCATGCCCTTCCCCGTGCCGCAAAGTCCACACTGCCATTTTTTGGACACTAGCTTGAACAGAGCTAATGTATATCTACCTACCTGGGCTGGGAGGCAAGTGTAGGTAGATAGGCATAGACGTATTTTGTGTGTGTTTACCGCTCATCAAAAAGGAGCTTTCTGTGCATAAAAGCAGCTGCAGGATCAAGCCTTCATGTCCTGTTCTTAGACAAGGAACATCTTTGCAACCATCAGTTCTAGTAAAGCACCTCATCGCACGCTGATATACATCCTTTTAGCGAAGCTGAAGTTTTTCATCTTTCCTGAAGCCACTATCATCTTCGGTTGGGTAGGTGGCCAGGTTCTGCCCTATAGTCCTACCCACATTTAGGAAAGATTTCAAAAAGCAGTCTCTAATACTGTTTTCTTGATTTTTTTTTAAATCAGTTCCTGATAGCCTAGGTTTAAACACAGTTTCCTTAGTCACAGCAGAACAAAAACAGGTCAAAACAATCTTAGAAAGCTATTTTCTAGACAAGGTGCTTTCTTCATCTACACATGGTTTTACCCAGTGGAAGAAATACTTTCTAACAGTGTTTTAAAATGGTTCCACACTCACTAAGCAAACTGTGTTTAAACCATGTTTGTTTTAAACAGTTTCTACTCACTTAAAAGCTGGTTCCTGCAAGGGGCTGAATTCCAACATAAATGGGGCAATATTGCTTTTACCTTTAAATCCAACAAGCCTGGAAAAAAAACTAACATTTACATTTGGTAAATATGTAATAGAGAGCAACTGTGACATCACTTACCTTTAACAATCTGCTTGGCACAAGCATTATAAACTTGTTCCTGGGTCGTGTTTGGTGGTAACACTCTATCGAAGACATAAGGCTTTGCCTGCTGAAATAATAAACAAAAAGTACTGTTTCAGAAAATGATAAACACTAATAACAGAAGCAGTAAGAAGGCAGAACCTATGTAGTAGGCACCCTGATAAAAGGCATACCTGCTTAAATTAGGAAAGATGTCCAATGCAACTGAAACAATGGTGTACTTCAGTGAACAAACCATGGATAATTGACATACCTGGTATTGTCTGAAAGTTTGTTCCCAGTCATGAGAAATATGGTGTGGCATATATTTTCTTCGAATTTCCTATGTATTTAGCAAATTGAATCAGATAAAATTAAAGGAAGTTGTAGGCAACACTGCGCTACAATGGGACTTACGTAACCCTGAACTCTTCCCTGTCTTCCAGGATTTAAGAGCATCCATATTTCTAAACCAAATCTACGGCTGCAAAGGAGCTCATGTCAGAGTTCATCATAGCTTTCTACCATTTTAACTATATAGAGGTAAAAACAACTGAAGACAGAACAAATGAATTCAAAGTGTCAATTTTAAAAGCCCTACACTGCTGTCTAATCAGCCCCATATAAATCTTGAGTGTTGTGGGCACATTGTGATTATTTTGGCCATAATAGCAAAGCTTCAGCTAGGTGCTGAAAAAGCAAATAAGTTGAAGTATAGCAGTAACCAAAGAAAAGAAACCAAGGAGTGGAAGGCCTAACCAGTAGACTATGAATCCAGTGATTGCAGACTGGTCTTTTACTCAAAGAATTGCACTATTTTTCAGTTTCAACAACAGGAATGCTTTTTTGTGCACTGGAAACAAATGTCTACAAAGTGAAGCACATGTTTCTGGAAAAAAACAAAAAACAAAAAAAAAAACCACCTTTGGCTTTAGGGGTTTTACCATTTTGTAGATGATGATCCTGCCACAGAAATTAAGTTAACCATGGCTCCTAAATACTATGGCAACTGGTGCACGAAAAATACATGAATAAATAAGAAAAAAAACTGATGCATGCACTAACAAAGTGGCATCTGGTTTTCTTCCTTCTGGCAGGAACATGGAATTTTTTTTTTTTTTTTTTTATTAACACAAAAAAATATGTGCCAGCAATCTTGAAAATAAACCTTCAATATGGAAGCCATTAAAAGGTAGGGTTTTTTTGTTTTTGTTTTTTAAAGACAAAAGCTAAATAATGTCCTCTTAGATCAATAAAAACAACAAACAGTAAGAAATCTTCATTTAAAGAAAGATTTATTCATCTAATGCCATGAAGAACGGAAGCCAATTGGTCTCTCTCTCTCTTTCCATCAAAGCATGCAATACTTCCAACCCAAATTTGAATACTTGTTCTGGAACAGCATTACAGGGATTTCAAGACTAACTGATGAATGGCTAAATCTGACATAATGGTCACACTCTTGTCAAGCAGCCAATCACATCTGCCATCTGTAGTGAGCTGTTCAAATATTTGTGCTTGATTCACTATTTTCTTGTTGCACTCCAATTTATTTTAAGCTAACCATATACCTGACACTTACATAACTTTGAACATTCACTTCTTAAACTGCACTAACACACACAAGTACAATAGATAAAATATATTAGAAAAAGCTCATCCATGAGATATCAACTACTGAAGATAACACTATTTCCAACCATTTTTAAAAAGATTGGAGGCACATAAAATTATGTACTGTCCTGTTGTAATAAAGCATGTATGGTATAGTCTCAAAGCACATATTTCTAGTGGCCTGTGTAAAATGAATTTAGTTGTCTTCATCCAGTTCCTAGTTAACAGGATTCCAACTCTCACCCTCACACCTTTTTTTGATAGCCTATAGGCTCATCTACACGAGGAAATTATTCTGGCATAGGGTAGAATGTGAATTTAAAGTGCTATAGCTAGTCTGGAATATTTCTGTGTAGAATAAGAGCATCTTTCCTCATGTCAGTTTAATCCACTATAGCTATTCTGGTTAATTTCTCCATGTACGACAAGTCATGAGCAGAAAGTCTAACGAAGGACTGAACGTACACGGAACCTGAGCAAACCTCTCCCCCAGAGACATTTGCCCCAGGATAGGGTTGAGGCCTATCAGCCAAACAACATGGAAGACCTTGCACCATGTTGTTACCATGTACACAGAGAACTTCAAACACCATGGCAATCAATCCAACTCTTTCATGAGTTCTCAACAACTAAAATGGGAGAGATCTTCAAGAACTCAGGTAGACAATCCACCACAATTTTTCTGTACACAGATGAAAGGGTAAGTTTCACCACAGCACTATCTGCAAGTCACAAACATTAAATGTTTTTATTTATCAAACTAAAAAGTAAAGCGTATGAGCAAGAAGGTCAAAAAAGGCCACGTAGATCCCTCTTACAGTTTGTTTTGTTTTTAAAAGTGCCAGCTCATTTGTATCGCTTCTAGTAGCCTCACCACATGAATTTTCAACCCAAATGATCACTTGCACTTTAGAAAGCAGAGCTTTAAAAATGACATATAACAGCAACAATAAATAAAGGAAAGTTAGATTGCAACATTCATCACAGCTGTCTAGAACTCAGATATTCATGCCCCTGAAATCACACACTAAGGCTGGGTCTACACTGACGGCGGCAAATTTGCTGCCATCAGATCAACGTATGTGGATCAACTGAGTAGTCTGTGTAGACCCGCTCAGTTGATCCAGCAAGTGATGTAGGAAAACCACCCCGGTAAGTGGCGTAGCGCTTCATCGAAGGGGACTCAGCGCAGCGTGGATGGTGCACGGAGCAGACGCAGCAAACTCGACGGGAGATACGCAAGTGATTTACATCACCTGCATATCTCCCATCGACTGCCGCCGAATCCCAAAGGTAAGTGTAGACTGAGCCTTGAATTAGAGATGGACCCCAGGGCACAAGATTTGGGCAAGCATTCCAACTCCTCGAATGGGGACCTGTTTAGATCCACACTTTTGGTATAGGAGTAATCTCTAACAAGAGACGGTTACTCACCTTGTGCAGTAACTGAGGTTCTTCAAGATGTGTCTCTGGGGGTGCTCCACTTCAGGTGTTGGCACGTCCTTGCATCCTCAATCAGAGATTTCGCCAGCAGTGCCAGTCCAGGTCGCGCATGCACTGTCCCCGTCTCATGGCGCTGTTGGTGCCCTTTTTTTTGGTGTGCACAACCCGGATCCCTTTATTCCTTCTCGACCATAGAGCTGTGTGTTTGACTCCGAAGTAGAGGGGAAGGAGGATGGGTAGTGGAGCACCCACAGGGACACACATCTCGAAGAACCTCAGTTAATGCACAAGGTGAGTAACTGTCTCTTCTATTTCGAGTAATGTCGCTGTGGGTGCTCCACTCCAGGTGATTCTCGAGTAGTTGGAGGAGGGAGTTTCGAAGTTGTTAGGTTGAATAGAAGATAGTACTGATAGTCTGATTGCTGCATCATAGCTTCATGCTTGATTGATAGTGTAGTGTTTTATGAAAGTGTGGGCTGAGGCCCAGGTCACTGCTTTCCGTATTTCAATAATTGGTACGTTATGCAAGAAGGCTGTGGATGTAGCAATTGGTCTGGTTGAATGTGTCCTGATGCTATGGGATGGCATTATCCCTGACTGTATGTAGCATGGGTGGATGCAGGTGGAAATCCACTTTGAAAGTCTTTGGGTGGATATGGCATTTCCTTTGGAATGTTTTGTAATTCATACAAAAAGTTCAGAAGATTTCCTGAAAGGCTTTGTTCTTTCTAGGTAAAACGCAATGGCTCGTCTAACATCCAGCGTATGGCGGGCCGCATACTGTGTGCTAGAGTGTGGTTTTGGGTAAAATGCTTCGAGTTCACTCACACGGTGTGACGATGTCATCGCAACTAGAAATGTTACCTTCAGGGACATGTGCATTAGTGAACAAACCGCTAAAGGCTCGAATGGTGGCTGGATAATTGTCCTGAGGACCAAGTTGAGGTCCCAAGGTATTATAGGAGGACATATCTGGGTACACATTTTGTATACCAGTCATGAAGCATTTGACGATTGGATGCACAAAAACTGTGGTATCATCTATGAGATCATGGAAAGTGGTGACAGCTGCTGGGTGTACTTTAACTGAGCTAATCACGAATCCAGATTTTTTTATTTCCAGGAGATAGTCTAATATAGTGGGGATTGATGCCTTAGTGTGTTGACCAACTTCTGCTGACACCGAAGGAGAATCTATGCCATTTCTGAGGGTAAGTTTTTCTTGTGGCAGGTTTTCTGCTATTTAGTAAAATATTCCTTATTGGTTCCAAACATTGTAGATCAGCTTGTTAGAACCAGTTAGAAACCATGCTGTGAGATGTAAATTCTTCAGGTGCAGATGGTGTATGCTTCCGTTGTCCTGGGAGAGGAGATTGTCAACTAGTAGGAAAGTGATTGGTGCGCAGATCGACATTTGTGTGAGGTAAGCAAGCCATGGTTGCCTGGGCCAAGCTGGAGCTATCATCACTTTCGCATTGTCCTTGCATATTTTGTGTCTGATTTTGGCTATCATGGGGATAAGTGGGAACATGTAGAGGAGACCTGTGTTCCAGCTGATGAGAAATGCGTACCCCAATGTGTATCTAAACCTGCTCTCGAGCAGAAGTAAAAGCATTTGCAATTCTTCGTTGCTGCAAATAGATCAATTGTGGGGTATCTTCATTGACAAAAGATGTTTTCTAGGACTGTGTTGTGTAATTCCCACTCGTGATTGTTGCCGAATTTTCTGCTCAGATTATCTGCAGTGGCATTCTGGGTACCAGGAAGATATGCCGCTGAAATGTGGATGTTGTGGGATATGCACCAATTCCAGAGCCTCACTACCTCGGAGCATAGAAAGCCAGATCCTGCGTCTCCTTGACAACTGAAGTAGATCATGTACGCGATGTTGCCTAATCATTATCTTTATCATTTTCCCTGCTATCAGAGGTAGGAAATGTATACAGGTGTTGCAGACAGCTCATAACTCCAATAGATTCATGTGTAATTTCGATTTTTGTGATGGCCATTTGCCTTGAATGGGATGCTCTTGTAGCTGCGCTCCCCATCCAATTAGTGATGCGTCTGTTGTGATAATGATTGAAGGTGTTTTGCTTATGAATGGAATTCTTGTTTGAAGGCTGTTGGCTGTGTCCACCATTTTAATGATTGTTTGAGCTTTTTTGGCATTGATACCATTTTGTATAGAGATTATCTGTGTGGTTTGTAAACTGTCGTGAGTCACATTTGAAGGGATCTCGTGCAACCGTGCATTTTGCACTACAAAGTAGCAGCTGCCATATGACCCAACATTTGAAGGCATGTGTGTACATTCGGAGTTGGGCTGCTTTGAATTAGATTCCAGATTTACAATAGTCTGAAATCTGTTTTTTGGTAAAAACACCCTGACAGTGAGGGAATTCAGGTGCGCCTCTATAAATTCCAGTTGTTGCACAGGCTGTAGGGAGGATTTGTCGTCATTTATCATAAGCCCTAGTGTGTGAAATACTGTCTTTGTAATGTGAACTGCATGTACTGCTTCCATATAGGTGTGTGCCCTTAGACAATCATCGAGATAGGGAATATGGTGACTCCTAGTCTGTGAAGGTGAGCTGCTACTACAGCAAAGACCTTGGAAAAGACTCTTGGAGAAGTGCAAAGGTCGAAGGGTAGCACCGTATATTGATAGTGGTTGTTGAACAGTGTGAATCTTAGGAATTTTCTCTGGGCCGGATGAATAGTAAAGTGAAAATATGCGCACTGAAGGTCGAGGGCTGCAAACCAGGCCCCTGTTCCAGCACCGACAATACAGTAGCCAGAGTAACCATCCTGAATTTTTGTATCTTTATGAATTTGTTCCATTTTCTTAAGTCTAAAATGGGTCTCCAAGCTCTGGTCTTTTGGGTGAGAAAATAATGAGAACAAAAGCCTTTTCCTCTGTGTTGGGAGGGAACATGCTCTATGGCACCTATTTGGAGTAAATGGAAGTACAGCTGGGATACTCCCTCCAGTTCTCTTCTTCCCCACCCTTCCACTCCCCTTCCCTGTCCCTCTTCAGGGACCCCTCTTATGAGCAACTTCTCATGCAATAATTGTGTCAACTGCTGCATGCTGGGCCAGTGGAGGAGGTCCCTCTGGACATAAGGAGAAAGAGGTTTTACTCCAGATACTTACTGATCCCCAAGGCAAAAGGGGGACTCAGACCTGGACCTGCAGAAACTCAACAAGTTCGTAAAGAAACTGAAATTACACATGGTTTCCCTTGCCTCCATCATTCCCTCTCTGCATCCAGGGGACTGGTATGTCACCCTCAACCTAAAAGACACCTACTTCGATATTTTAGTATGCCCCCCTCACAGGAGATTCCTCGGATTCGTACTGGGGCACGTACAGTACCAGTTCACAGTCCTCCCGTTCAGCTTCTCAGTGACTCCAAGGAGCTTCACCAAATGCATGGCCATTGTTGTGGCTTTCCTGAAAAGGAACCACTTTCGGGTGTACCCCTCCCTGGACAATTGGTTAGTTAGGGGGCATTCCAGGGAGCAAGTGTGGGCCCATGTCGCACTGGTGAAATCAACCTTCAGCAATTTAGGGCTCCAACTGAACACAAGCAAGTCAACATTGAAGCCAGTACAGAGAACAGTGTTCACTGGAGCAGTTCTGGACTTGGTCCAGGCCAGAGCACTGCTCCCAGAGGCCATTTCCAGACCATGGGTGCGTTGATAATGGGCTTCAGAAGATTTCCCACCACCACAGCTCAGAGTTGTCACACCCTTCTAGGCCACATGCATCTTCATAGTCAGACACGCAAAGCTAAGACTCAGATTTTCCAGTTGTGACTTGCATCAGGGGACAAACTGGACACGGTTGTGTCTATTCCATGTCAAGTACTGGAATCCCTGCAGTGGTGGCTAGACCTGCAGCAGGTTTGCAGAGGAGTCCCACTGCTCCTCCACCATTGCTGGTGCTGGTCACAGATGCCTCAGCTCTGGGTTGGAAGGCACTCTTCGGTTCGTTCATAACACAAGGTCTGTTGTCCGCCGAAGTCTGCCAGACTTTTCTGCCTCAACTTCAGGGGACTGTGATGTCGGTGATGACAGACAATACCACAGTAATGTTCTATAGAAACAAGCAGGGAGGAGCATACTCCTCTCTCCTGTACCAAGAAGCCATCAGCCAGGGGTACTTCTGCATAGCCCACTCTATCCACCTGGAGGCATCATACCTGCCTGGAGTTCAGAGCAAACTAACGGATGACTTCAGCTGCTCCTTCACCACTCATGAGTGGTCTCTCCACCCAAATATAGCACGAGACATTTTCCAAAAGTGGGGGTCTCCCCAAGTGGATCTCTTTGCGACGTGTTCCAACAGGAAGTGTCATCAATTCTGCTCTTACCTGAACCACAGCCCGGGTTTTTTACAGATGAATTCCTTCTCCCATGGGACCCATTCCTGTCATATGCCTTCCCGCCATTCCCTCTCATTCACAAGGTCCTCCTGCACGTCAGGAGAGACAGAGCCTCGGTCATCCTCATAGCCCCAGCTTGACCCAGACAGCACTGGTTCAGAACGTTGCTTCAGTGGTCCATAGACACCCTGATCACTCTGCCTCTGGACCCAGACCTCATCACTCAGCACCACGGACAGCTCCAGCACCCTGCTTGAGCTTGCTCCACTTTATAGCATGGAGGTTGCGTGGCTGAGCTCAAGAGAGGTCATGTTCTCACAGCAGGTGCAGGAGGTCCTACTTGGCAGCCAGAAGCCATCCACCAGGGTGGCATACTCGGCAAAATGGAAAAGATTCTCCATTTGGTCATCTCAAAAAGGTATTTGCCCCGACTGGGTTCTGTTGTCCCTTATCCTGGACTTACCTGCTGTGTCTGAAACAGCTAGGGCTGGCTACTTCATCGATGAAGGGGCACTTAGCAGCAATCTCTGCGTTCCACCCGGCAGAAGGAGGCAGATCGATCTTTGCCAACCCCATGGTGTCACGTTTTCTTAAAAGGACCAGAAAGGCTTTACCCTATGGTTCATCACCCTGTCCCAGCTTGGGACCTGAATTTGGTGCTTAATAAGCTAATGGGGCCTCCATTTGACCTTTTGGCTACTTGCTTTCTTCTGTACTTGTCCCAGAAGGTGGCCTTCCTTATGGTGATCACCTCAGAACTCGGACCCATCATAAACAGTGTTCCACAAGGACAAAGTGCTACTACTCCACCACCCAGCTTTCCTCCCCAACGTGGTTTTCCACTTCCATACAAGTCAGGAAGTCTTTTTGCCAGTGTTCTGCCCTAAACCACATGCTAGCAGCAGAGAGCATGCCCTCCATTCGCTTGACTTTAGGCGGGCTTTAGCATTCTACTTGGAGCGTACCAAGCCATTTTGGAAGTCGAACCAGCTTTTCATAGTGGTTGCAGACAGGGTGAAGGGCACACCGGTATCACCCCAACGAATTTCATCATGGATTACTTCTTGTATTAGAACCTGCTATCACTCGGCTAAGATTCCAGCCCCACCCTTGACAGCACATTCAACCAGGGCACAGGCAACTTCAGCAGCGTTCTTGGCACAAATCCCTATGCAGGAGATTTGAAGGGCTGCAACATGGTCCTTCATCCATACATTCACTTCACATTATGCCATTATCCAGCACGTTAGGGACAATGCCAGATTCAGCAGGGCTATGCTGCAGTCAGCCATCTCGTGAGCTCTGACCTCACCTCCTAGGGTCAGTTTGGGAGTCACCTGCTTGGAATTGACATGAGCAAGCACTCGAAGAAGAAGAAATGGTTATTCACCTTTCATAACTGTTGTTCTTCGAGATGTGTTGCTCATGTCCATTCCAAGACCCATCCGCCTACCCCTCTTGTCGGAGTGGAGTAGCAAGAAGGAACTATATATAGGGCAGTAGGTCGCCAGGGCCCTCCTATATACAGTGCCATGAGGGTGCCACTCCAGGTGGTGCCTGCACCGACCTGACGGATACCGCTGGAGGAAAAACCTTCCGATGATCGTGCACACAGCGTGTACACACCTGCTTGGAATGGACAGGAGGAACACACATCTGAAAGAACAGTTATGAAAGATAAGCAACTGTTTCTTATTGGTAGCCAAAAGTCTGAAACTATTAAAGAATGTGTCCCAATCCAACCAATTAAATGGACAGTGCTCTGTTTTACAACCAACTGGAACCCCCTAAGAAAAGTTTATAATTACATTTAAGTGCCCTGACCCTTGAGACCGTGTAAACAGGGTTCTCCAACTCATCTATCCCCACACACATCTTCTTAAGGCTACAATTTACACCCTAGCACGAAGTCCTCCCACACCTATTAGTTTTTTAGGTTTAATCTTAACATTGTTGTGCATACCTGCCTTTGGCATGTTTAAAAGTATCATAGATAAACTCTTCATATCTTTGCTTTGTTTTTTTCCATATATATGGAAAAAAGGTACAAGTAGCATGTTTTATAACATGGACTAGAGTGAGCTCACTAACTTTTGACAAAACATTATATACACACACAAAAATTATGTTAAAGGAACATTAGTAAGACTGCAAAATCAAGCACTCAAAAGTTAGGAAAAGCAAGAATCCAGGTAATCTCTCCAATCTTAATTCAACCCCCTTATGCACATGCATTATGATACAGACTTCAGTTACATGATCATATATTCTTTGCACAGGGCTGTGATTACCTACCTGCTAACGTATTTACCATGGAAAATAGGTAGAGTCATTATATTATATGTTATAAACAGGTACAAGAGAATCAAACAGACTAAATTAGTCCAAACATCATCGGCCACATTGAGAAAATTCAGGATTGGGAATGGGGTCAAAGGTTGAAAAATAAAGGAGCCAGATTCCATCTCAAATTTTTAAACCTAGGGACCAGATTGATTTTATCATGACTGCTATATCAAATTTTTTCCATTCGCAAGTAGAAGGGGCTAACAGCCTTCCCTGCAAAGTCAGTTTGGGATCTGAAAGTATAAATGGGTTCCTTCTTCACCAAAAATACAGATTCTACAACTAAGTTTCAGTTTACAATTCCTGCTGATGATGCACAAGAACACACATAACCCATCTCACTTCCCCATAGCTGTGTTAGCTTCCGAGTGCCAGTAGGATTAAAAGAGGTTAAAAACCTATTTGCTCAGAAAGTAAAGAAATTTGATTAAATAAAAAGGGAGAGGCCAGCAGTTGTATTGATTAAGGATGTGCCTTTTACAGCCAGGACATTTTCTGACCATCACTGCTCTTTTAAGAAAAAAGAAAGAACAATTATAAGAACACAGACGTATTTAACAATAAATAAGATATAAAGACAGGTGTAAAAAAAGGTTTTATAGATAACTAAATTTCTCAGATGATAATATTCCTAGAATACCACAATGTAGGCCAAGAGCATTTCCCATGAACTATTAAATCCTGATGATAATCCTCCACTGAAAAATAAATGAGACCAAGCAATTATGTACAAACAGGCACTGCAGAGCAATTCAAGTCAGGAAATAGCTTCTGACAGACCACACAGCAGACTTGAATATTTTGCTGAAATCTGGCACAAAACTGCAGTGCAATTATTAAAGATTCTTTCTGCAGAGAATAAAAGGTTACCTTCCGTAACATGTTCAGACAGTACAGAAATTTTACACCATGAAACTGTTGATACAGTGGAATAGTCTGCAATCTAGAAATAGAAGTTACTTCTAGAACTCCTCAGATTTAGTTTCACTTAAACTCATGTTAAGGTAATAGACCTGGAAACTGTTCTTTGAAAGTGCCTTAGACTATTAGGGCATAAACATAAAAAAGTCTTCATAATACAATAAAGCCAATTTAAATAGCTAACAGTAAAAAATACATTCTTTAAAGTACCTGACCATAAACCTCTGGTTACAGTTGCAACCTCTAAAGGTACTAAGTGAACAGAACACACAGTCCTTCACTGTTCATTAATTTTGATGGTGTAACCCAGTTTTGATTAGCCAAGTGTCCATTACCAAGAGGTACAGAGGTATAAACTGTTTTAGGTGATCTAATCCATCCCCTCACCAGTGCAGGATTGTTCTCTATAGATCAACTCTCAGTGCTTAGCCCAGTTTTAAGAGTCCCGAGTGATGGAATTTCCAAAACTTCCACGGAACGGCTATTCCACAGTAATAGGTCTGTCAGGAAACTATTTAACCTAAAATTTTCCTTTTGCTTAATTTCATCCTCTTACTCCAAATTACACTCCATTCCAAGATACATTCTGCTCCCTTCCTGGTGATTATACTCAGACAATCATATCCTCCTTAAATAGAATGTGTCTCTGGGTAGGTTTACACTGCAGTTAGACACCTGCAGCCGTCCTGTGCCAGCTGACTTCGACTCGTGGGGCTCAGGCTAAGGGGCTGCTTAATGCTAGTGTAGACATTCGGGCTTGGGTCGGAGCCCAGGCTCTAGGCCCCAGTAAGATGGGAGGGTCCCAGAGCTCAGGCTGCATTTTGAGTCCAAACATCTACACCGCTATTAACCAGTCCCTGAGCCCAAGCCCCAGAAGCCTGAGTCAACTGTCACGGGCCAGCCCTGGGTGTCTAACTGCAGTGTAGACATATGCTCAGCTTTCAGTCTCAGCTTTCCACCATAGCAAGAATGACACTCCATTGAGATACCCTGCCTCTGAAATACCAAAAAAATCTGGAAACATAGAAATCAACCAACAAAAACCTTATACCCCAAGCAGAGATTTTACCCCTAAATAGAAGAAGAGATTTCATGAAATTCACTCATGACCTCACTATCACTACTGATTTTACAGGGACAGTGTTCATATATTATGGCCATGGGCGGCAGTACAAAACTCAGTGTACGTCTATACTACTGGGGAAAAAAAAAAAAAAAAAAAAAGACATGGCAGCAAGTCTCGGAGTCCAGGACAAACTGGCTTGGGCTTGCATTCTTCTTTAGCAATCTCCCCTTGAAGAGGCAAAGAACACAAATGATGGGCTCCACAGAGAGCAACATCCAGCCCTCATTAGCGAGAGGGGGGGTCACAGCAGCACTGGACCTTTGAGGCTGCGTTGTGGAGTGGGGGGCCATTCGTTCAGTTTTCAGCCAGACAGCCCTGGCTTACTAGGACTACTGCACCCTGTCCAGCAGTAATTTAGGACCGGATGTGGTTTTGGCTGGTATTTTCCATATAGAGTTAGTGGATGCATGGAGGACCCCATTTTTCAGAGTGCATCACCACCACCCCCAGCTGGTGTGACCTCACACATGGCATCAGCAGAGACAGAATTACACCATTCTTGACCAGTGTTCTGGGGATGTGGCAGGGACCACCCTATCGTGCAGGAAACTAATAGATAAGTGGTAGGAGGAAGAAGAAATCTCAGGGAAGCCTGGAGAAAAAAAAAGTTAACTATATTTTGTAGGATTCCCCAGATAGATGCTTTGTGCTTATAGTTTCAGGCATTTTAAGAGTCACTTATCTGCCTTCATTTTGATAGCCTGTTCAAAATTCACCATTTTACTAATTGTAACAATTACACATATCAAGTTTAAACTGCAAATAGGCCTTACCTATAAAAAATTCATATATGGAATTTGAGCACCCCAAAGTCAAAAGGTACCTGGATCCAGGATCTGTGGTTTAAGTAAGATCAGTTTAATAAGGAACATTTACACATTTTGTTTGAAAATGAGCAGTTTTGCTGGAGCTTATATCTTTAAGCAAACACGTCTGTACTGTCAAAAACACCACCAATATTAAATTCTAAATGTTCTAGCTTGCAAATAGATTGTTACCTTCTGTTTATCAAGTTGATTTGAGGCTGTGATGTAAATCTATTAGATTTACATTAAAACTAGTCTAAAAATGAGGTATAATCAATTGTAAGTTACCCGAGTTAGTACTTAGTAAACAAAGCCGACATAGGAATTCTCTATTTTACATCTGGAAAATTGAAGCAAAGTCTGAGAAAACCAAGACACAATCCAGATGTACCAAGTCCTAGGATTGAGCTTAAACTGTGATACCCAGCCCTCCTTTTCCACCTTCTATTTTGTTCACAGAGTTCATAACAAAAAGTCACAGCAACAATTTGCTAGGTGTTGGGACCTGAACACTTCTGGTCATTCTAACAAAAATAGATCACAATCCAAAATTTACCAAGGACAACATAGCGTGATGTTCAAAGAAAGATGTAATTAGGATGTCTTACCTAGCTAAAAATAGTCTATATTGATCGTATCTATATGAAATAGGCTTATGTCTTTTTTACAGCAAGTGACTTCATATCTCTGGGATAAATTTAAACTAGTCTTCTGAGAACAAATATTTAGAACCAATTTTGGTGCATGGGCTATTGAGAATAAATATTCTACAAGAATAATCTGTCATAAATACAAAAAAATCCTATTTCCTATCAGTGATTGAGAAAATAAATCTAAATTGTGATGGATATCCCATTTTTAAAAAATACTTACTGAGACTGGCTGGTTCTTGCATTGGTTTTTTGGTAGAAGGGCAAATTTATCATTGAACATTACCACAGTAAAGACTTATATGGATTAATTCAAAAAGAGTGGTAACAAACACCACTTTTCTAGTAGAGTAGGATGACTTCTTGCTATCAAACATGATCAGGATTTCTACTGCCTATATTAAGTGCAATAATGGACAGAGAATTAGGATGGGCTGATAGATAAGTTACTGGACTGAACTCAGAAGGTCTAAATTCTATTCACAGCTCTGCCACAAACTTGTGACACCGAGTTAGTGACTTAACTCAATTTTTGCACTTTATTTTCTCCAGCTGTAAGAGGGAACATAGTGCTTCTACTTCACAGTGATATTGCAAGGATAAATTCATTAAGATTCGTAAGGTGCTCAGATGCTACAGTGATGAGCACCACAAAAATAAAATAAAAACTTTTTACCCCCATTTCTTGTCTCTGAGAAAGTTTATAATAATATTTCTCTACATCTTAATTTTGGCCTTGATATAGCAAGCTGCACTGTGCACAGAGATCCTACAGCCACACAAAAGCAGCTCGCAGGTTCTGGCCTTTAATTTCTTTTCTGTGTATATAACATCAACACCCAGAAAGAGAGTCCCTCCCTCCCCCCCCAAGCATGCGATTAATTCACAGCAAAGCAATGAGCATTTGAACAGCAGCCTTATCTTTCTGCAGTCTAATTTAAGCTTCATCTTTAGTCTTCACCAAGAAAAAGCCATGCAGAGAAGAAACTACGTTAATAGCGAATTGGAAAAGATTTCATTTAGAGCCCTGTGTAACACTGATTTGAAATGCACATCAACAGTCTCACTATTTGGGTCATTTATCGTGTGCTGTGGAATTAAAATCATGAATTTTCAACTTAAATTGCTTTCATAAGGTTAAAGGGCTTCCCCCTGCCTTCCCAGTCTTTTCCCATTAAATTATATTACTTAAGGCAGAATTAAAATCAGACAAATTATACAGTTATTTCTAAATCATAGAAAGGCTTCTGCATTTAGAATCTAGATGTAGATGAAGGTGGATCAAAACAAAAAAGGGAGTAAGCCATTCCCTCCAACCAAGTACTTTTCACAGCTTTCCACTAGTTTGCCTTAATGCATTATGGAGAGAAAAAAATCAGAATGATTTTAGGTTAAGATAGCCTTATTAATACAGAATGCATTTGCAGTCATATTCAGTACACATTCACAAACCAATTCATTTTACTTCCACAAAACACAACCAAAGTCAGTCTGAGCTAAACATTTTAAAATGCTGCTCTCCAACTGCTCTTCAGACAAGCCATGCTCTCTCAGACCATGTTCTGAAGTCCTTAGGTAAACAAAAGCCGTATACAGACAAGGAACACATTATTCCAAGCCACAATTAACATGTTGGCTTTTCTTCCGAACACACATTCAATGCTTCTTATCTTCAATGGTAACATTCTAGGGCCAGCTAGAAAAGAGGCCCCTTGTAAGCATCCAACCATCTTTTCTGAATGAAAAAATGGCTTATGATTTTTCCAGCAATTTTTCCTCAGTTTTACTGGGTGTGAGGACAAACACCAAGGATAACAAGGTTGTTTTCCTGGATCATGGGATTATAAAAAGTAAAAAATAGGGTTCCAATTCATCTCCCATGTTTGTTTTTTTGCGTACAAATGTAATAACTTGGAGACTCTCAAAATGTAGCTTTACAGAAGGACCAGGAAGAAGAGAAGTTACTGTTTGTAATAGCTTCAGGCTACATTTGTATTTCTCTAATAAGCAGTCCTTATTCTCCCCTCAAACTCCTAGTGGCACCAGAATTACATGGCTTTTAATATCCTTTTTTTTTTTTTTTTTAAATAAACCAGAAAGCACTCTACTGCAGACCCATCAGAAAATACTTCCTGCTACTCTAAGGCCTATTTAAAGAAACCTAGAAATTTAAAGATATTATATTATTCACAACAACAGGGTAAGGAATTTATGAATAAGATATGCTCAGCCAGATCATAACAATAGTAACAGAAGACACACAATGCCCTCTCAAAAGCTCAAGGAGGAACAGCGATATTCATATGAACTACAAACGGAGCGAGGTCAAAGCAAAAGCAGTCTCTTTTTAATGTGAATTTTTACAAAAGCGTTTGTAGAAGCACAAAGAAAAAGACAAACATTACCTGAGAAAATTTAAACATGCTTTTGGAGAAGCAGAAGTGATAAACGGAACTGCTCATTATCAACTCTGCATATGGAAGAGAAGTGGAGCATCAGTGACCATAGCATGTGACTCCCTTCATTGCAACCCCCACTTTGGCATTGGTGTTTGTAGTAGAAAAGTGAGAGCCAGAGTATGAAGCCTGAACTAAAGTATCAGTCAAGCCCTGCTGTTATAAAACAAAGTTAGCAGGAATCAAGCTATGAGCCGGCTTGTAAATTCACAGAAACCAGCAAATACACACATTTCTAAGAGCTAGGCACAGAGCACTCGCACAAGCACATTCAGAAAGGTTGTACCAGAACATCCCAATACCAGGAATGGTACAAGGACACCCTCCAAAGAAAACAAGGACATACTAATCACTCCAAAAGATAAGGTCAGCATGACAGTGTGATGAGTACGTTTTGACTGAACGATCGGGTACAAGGTAATGGGTGGTATCTCATCACATCCGAGGGGCACTATGTAACTTCTTTGTATCTCTAAGAGGGTGAATCTTTAGCTCGTCAGAAGGGAGGGCGGGGTGGAAAATTTCACTGTCCACCAAGCTGGTCCACTGTAATGAGCATACATGTGTTAGTGATCCTGTAGAGTCTGCAGGATACTAGGACTGTGCTTCATCTACAGTAAATCTGGCCAGGCACTTGCGCTACTGAATCTGGGTCTGTGGATTTATTGGGCAGTTTGATAGGAGTCTGCTGTACTGGCTACCTGGACAGAGCCACACACAGAGAGCACATACACAACCAATTACACACCTGATTACGGTGTTCTAATCCTCTCTTGGGTCAAGGTATCACTTATAGATCCATGGAAGAGGAGGGAGATAGCTCAGGGGATTAGTAACGGGATACAGAGCATTTTTGGTCATAAATTCAAATCCAACCCAGGTCAGCAGGAGTCATGAAATGAGATGGCAGTCTTGGTCCACATAAACTATTCTTCTTGGCATCCTTAGCAAAGCCAAGGACTGAATGGAACTAGACAGCAAAATTAGCTGCACACTTCTGGAGGTGGTCCCTTCAGATCAGGATAGGCATACATTAGAAGGAAGCACATATAAAACTTTCATATTTAAAAAAAAAAAAGTAAAGGGCCAGATATTTCTGCACATGAGAGTTATTGCTTGTATTATCCACAGTCACGGATTTGCTCTGCAACTCTATCCTGAAGATATATCCAAGTCAAAATAACAGACACAGCTATTTCCACAAACTCCGAACATCTGACATCCAGGCTACTGTTACAATAATGACCCTGTTACTGTTAATGTGCAGATAGTAAATTTTATGTCTAGAAACATACACTTGAATGTACTGATTCATCTGTAGCAGTGTAATTTCCAATCTTAGAGAGGGTTTGAGAGGCTCCATTATTTAATCTTTTTACAACACTCTGAGCATTTATATTATGTTCTAAATGTTAAGTATTGACAGCCTACTTCAGCTGCTTCACATGTAACAATTAAAAAGGCACATTTAAAAAAAATTGGAATAGAATTAATGTTGCAAATGACAGCACGACCTCCTCCCATCTCTCTCCATAATGCTCGCCACTGGAGAACTACATGCAAAATACATGTACATAAAAGACAGCAAGCACGCTGGTGGAAACCTTCAGCCTAGTCTATGCTGGGATTTTATACAGGCACAAACTCCTAGCATGCTGCTTACCTGGTTTCAGTCTATTTACATGTGGTGTAAATTGTGTATATAGAGGCTTGCACCAATGCAGCTACAGCATTGTCCAAATGGCTTCCCAAATCCCAAGTGTCATCAAGGCAGGCACAGCTACAGCCCTGTCTACGTAAGTGATGCAAGGATTAGCTGCTCCTCGCAGCAATCCTCTTTCGAGATGGAGTGAAGATTGCAGCCACAGAGAGACGTTCTTTTACACCTCTACATGTGTAAACATTTTGATTATTTACTGCATACAGGCAGTTTCTTTTTGTATTGGTATTTCTGTAAATTGCCTCCATTGACTGTGCAACGGTCTGATTTCTGTTTTATGTACAACTCTATTAGAAGGTGGTATTTGCTTGATTAATGAAACTTGTACCTAGAAGTTCACGGTGTAAGAGCAAGAGACAAATAGTCAAGTCTCAGAAATACACAGGGTCTATTTGTTAAAGATGTATTTTACATCTCTCTGTTGTAGTGTTCCACATACTGTTGGACATCATGTTCTCCCTTCACAATCGCTAAGTTCTTGTCACCATGCAACACTTTGATTCCATTTGTCATTTCCTTCAATTCTGCTCTCATCTAGTTGCTGTGTGCCTCTCTCTCCTTTTAAAATTTCATGCTCCATGTCTTTTTTTGTTTGTTTTTAAACAAATTCTGTAATCCGAGGAAGAAGCAGCCCAGCTAAGAGACACAAAGTTGTCAGTAAGTGAACCAAGCCATTAGAAGCTTTCATTCTAACAATACTGATCAGTGGGGCTCTCGCCCTATAAAAGGAAGTCAAGCCCCTTCTATTCATGACCTTACAGTCCATGAGCTTCTGCTGTTCAGTCTGAAGAAATACTTTCTCGAGGACTCTTCTTTCTCAAATTAATGACAGAAAACAGATCGCCTTGATTTTTAGAGCAAGTCATCAGCATTGCCAGCACTCATGATTTTAAAAACTCAAGCGTCACAATATTCGGTGTTGACTTTAAACCTCCAGCATCTGAAATCAGGTGATTACATGAAACTCTCAGGTTTTATAAACAAGGGTTCTAGCCCTCATGGTTGCATAAAAAAAGCTTGAAAATCTGAACCTAAAAAGTTCAAGAATTAGATGGCAAATAAAAAGATCCCAGCATTATTTTTAAATCTCACGCTGTTCAGGAAGGGCAGTTGGACCCTAACATAATTGAATACTTAGGATATAGAATATACTAAGTAATTCTAATTCAAGGAAATAAGGGCATTCCTCATCTGTAAGTATCAACCTAACCCTTTAAACCACATTAGGTGGACAGGAAAAAATGTACCTTCCTTTCCTAATTTTGGAGCACATGCCATGAATACAACTGAAATATAACATAGTTCACTTTTCTTCAACAGGGACAGAGATGACAAAATGATGTGTCTTATATGAAGATCCTACTCACTACCCCCACCAAAACAGCCAAACACAGACACACAGACAAAGACACAAATGCAACATTAAAGCTGAAAAAGGTCAGGAACACAATAGCCAAGAAATCCAGAGTTGCGTGACTTTATCCAAAATTTGATTGCATTGACTCTGCCTAGCTGAGAGAGACCAGCAACCCAGAGGTGCCAACCCTTCTGTCAACATATTTTTCAGGGCAGGAAGAGAGATATTCTCCTGGGCCTTTCACAATGGGGCTACTATGCACTGCTATAATCCAAACAATGATTACATGAAGAGTATGAGTAAGTGAAAAACAAGTCTTCACTTACAGATTGATAAATATTTATGGTGTGGGGAGAGTTAGAAATAAAATACAGAGTCTAATATTTTCCTATTAACATAGTGAATGGAATTTATTAAATGTTAGGGGTTTGTTTTCTTTTAGAAGTTTCTTTCTTGGACTTGCTCTTTTTAAATAAGGCAGGAAATTGATCTTTTGGCCTGCAATTCCTGTGAATCTTACACCCACTCAAAATACAGTAAAACTAGTTTACAGACAATACGTTCGTATTTTAGGTTTTCGTCTCTTACTGTGTAGCAATAAGGCTAACGTGAAGTTACTGGACATTACCTCACCCCTTTTCTCTTGCTAAAATGTATTAATAAAACTGGCCACACTGGCTAGAATTTCCTTTTTTATCCTTCAAACATTATATAGTCTAGCCATTACACTCATTTCCTCTGAAGTTTTTTATGATACAAAATTAAGAAACAGCACCTGGGGTCTTAGGGGCACAAGGTAGCAGGATTCAGTAGATAATCTGAACACAGCCTCTGGAACATATTCAGACAGGAATGAAGGAGCATAGGCTTAATTTCTCAACTTCACGCAAGGAAGTGGTGGAAAAAAGGATTATGTCCACATCAGGCAACAAGATCAACCTCCTTATCACCCTAATCATAAAAACGAGTATTATTAACATGGCCATGATACTGATCGAGGCCTCCTTTCATGTTCCCACACAACAGAAGAAATCTGCAGGATGGAGGAAGAGGAAAGGACTACACACAATTAGCAGTAAACAAGTTGGGACAAATGTGCAAGAAGCGACTACTCAGCCACGTTTTCTAGTCAAACGGGTCAGATTCTCAAATGGGGAAAATGGTGGCAATCCAAATCTTAGTACCCAGGGGGAAAAAGTCTCTAAATATGTACTCCCTTAATAAACCACGAGAGGGTGGGCCAACTAGCAGTAGTACTGTAGCTCCTTAAGGAAGTGGAAGCAACCAAACCAAGAACACAGCACACACAGGATATTCACTGATGATCTGGATTTCACAATATGGCTACTCAATTAAAACAGGTAGACCACCTAGAGTGCAGGTGGCCAAAGGGTGACCAGATGTCCTGGCTCTATAGGGACAGTCCCAATATTCAGGGCTTTTTCTGATATCAGCGCCTATTACTCCCCACCCAATTCCGATTTTTCACACTTGCTACCTGGTCACCCTAGGTGGCTATTATGTCAGGTCTCTCACACAGCTACATTAACATTCTTCCCAGAGCAGAAAGGGCCAGGATTGTCAGATAATAGTGCCTGTGCTTCACTGGTATCCTTCAGATGAATCTTGTTTGTACCATCAAGGCAGTATACAAAAATCCTTCTCCAAATCATTCTGTTTGTCAGGAGTTCCCTGGAAAAAGCAGTCACTAAGAGCTGTGTACTGAAGAGCCACAGGCAGCTGCTCTTTTTATTATGATGCTAGCCATTTGACGCAGGTTGTTTTTTTTTTAATTGTAGTATTTCCTATCCCAATTCCCAGCGTGCAACATCCTATCTTCAAAAGAAGAATATGTACCGTTGACACACACTTTGAAAAGGCAAAAAACTGGACATACAGCATGTTTATTTAAAAAATGATCTAATTATTTGGTAGACTAATTTATAATTAGAAGCATTAGGGTGGTTATGGCCTCCATGTACTATCGTCAGAACTGCAATTATATAGCTAAAGACAATCTGTCTAGAGGAGCTTACAATATAAATTGACAAGACAGACAAAGGTTGGGAGAAAGGAGATTGAGTCACAGAGATTAAGTGACTTGCCCAAGGTCACACATGAAGTCTGAGACAGCGCCAGAAACTAAACCCAGATCTCCTGAGTCCCTGTCCAATGTCTTAATAATAAACTGCAGAAGTGTTGTTAAAGCTAAACCGATGAGGTACATCAAGTGAGAGCAGCATGTAAAGAGCACACCAATGGACATAATAATTCTGCATTTCAGCCAAGATCCTATGTGAATGTTATTCTTGTGATGGCTTCATGAAGCAGGGAGATGGGTTAAAAAGGCAGAAATACCATTCTGCTGGAAGACAATACAGGAAGCAGGCAAATAAGTGGTTCTGGCTGCAGTTAGAGAACATCCACTTCAATAAACCTTTCCAATAGTGAGGCAGGCTGTATTAGTGAGACAAATTATATAGCTTTTTCCCTGGCTTTATTTGGTTGGATATAAAGCTTATGAGGCAAGCAAAGGCCTATGGATTTTTCCACTCAAGCCAACACACGAATTGTTTTTCAAACCCGTTCCAAGAAAGAAGAAAGAAACCTGTTCTAAGTAATATAAGATACCATTATCAGTCCGTGTCACAATGAGCAAGGGACCAGCGTCCATCCCAAGGGCTAAGATAAGCTAAAGGAGGCCCACAGCCTTGAACAAAAACAACCACTTTGCGCATACTCCTATATATTTCTAAGAAGTTACTCGAAAAACAAAACCCCAGACAAAGAAAACCGTACTGCGCATCCTCTCACACACCCCAATGTATGGAAATTCTCTTATCTAAGGTATAACCCAATCATGTTATATAGAATGTAGTAGTATTATCATGTATGAATATTCATGTACTCCTAAATGTATATAAGGTAAAGCCCCAGTATATTCGGGGCTCAGCCTTTGGAAAAGATTCCGCTGAGTCTGTCGACAATAAACAGCTGTTTTCCTCACTTCGGTGTCCATCTCCTTACGTGAGCCAGAAATCTTGCTACAATAGTCTACAAACAGCAAGCCATCAGGAACACAACACAGTGCAAGGGAAAGGCTTCCCCATCACAAAGCACATTCTGTCAGAGTGATTAACAGATGAGAGGCCTACTGAATGCAGCATGTGTTATGGCAGCAAACGAGTTAGCAGATTCTGCATGTGCAGCACTGTCAGTTTTTAAACTAAACTGAATAAGCAGCCGTAAAAACATTTTCAATTAAAGGACAGGGACATCTCAGACTCTCATACAAGGTCCACTGCTGTGACAGATTCAGGAAGTCACAAAGCCATTTGGGAGATGTACTGAATATATCAGCAAGATGGTGATAAATCTGATTTTAGATTAACTGGGCATCAGTCAGAGTTATCACTTACAAGATAGACATAGAACAACCCACGCTTTACAAGAGTGTACCATAAAAAAAAAGTAATGGAAGGCAGCGAAACATTCTAGTCTAATGCTTAGACAGAGAACTGGCAGTTAGTTCATTCCACTCCTGGGTCCCATTCCCTGTTCAGACATCAGCTTACAGAACCATTCTTTATGCCTCCTTTTTCTTGTCTGTTAACTGAGGATACCACCTTGCAAGGAAGAGCAGAGGTTTAATTAACATTGGAAATGTGCTTTGAAATCCTTTGATGAAAGGCTCCCTCGGAATAGTAGGATGAAAAGGCAGAAGCCATTTTTATTCTGAATTTTTTGTTTGTTTGTTTTCATACACACATACAGTTAATGTTGCTACGTGGCAACATTTACAAAATGTAAGCAGAGCTAAAAAGCAAGCTAAAGGACATCATGAATCGTGCACAGTGTATATAAACAAATTCACTTCGGGTATAAAGAAATGCAGATTTCAGCACAGCCGCCTTAACTCTGACTTGCAGATGGTTGTTGAGAGTAGTTTTGCCTTGTCCAAGGAAAGAACAATTAAGTTTAACTTGATGAAAAGGGGATGCCATTGAATGGCTTCAACAAAAAAGTGATATAGTTAGATCACCAGGCCAGAAGATCCTTTTAGCAGATGCATTTTTTATCCATTGAAGAGTTGTGAAGTCAGCGTTAGGGACACTAGAGAGGAGGTGTTCACTGTAGAGAAGAGATGAGGCCATGGCAATGTTTTTGCTGTATGATTAGAAACAAAAAAGGTTAGATCTTAGAAGCATTGTGGAAGCAGTAGCAGGAAGACCTGAGCTGTGGGGATGAAGGAGAACAGAAAGGTCAACAAATCGTTTAATTTAAAAAGGAGCTCATGCACTGGCCAAGCCTGCCAAGGATTCCTTCAGAGCCCTGTCTCATTCTATTAGTACCAGACAAGATATGCATGCTCACTGCACACTGTAGCTAAATTATTCCCAGACACACATTCAGCTCAGCCTACCTTTGCTCTGAGAGTTGTAAAACGTGCAAGAGATTATTTCATGTTAAATGCTGGACCAAAGATTGTCAGCTTTTTGATTCCAGACACTTAACTAACTGGACTCTGGTCTCTCCTAGCAGCGTCACTGTGTTTTAGACAGTCGTAAAATGCAGCTAATAATGGTTTGCTCTGCAGATGTGAGATCAAGCACTTCACAAGGTGGATAAATGTTATTATCCAAATCTTGGTTGATGTAAATACCGATATTTGAAGCATTTTGCAAAAGAAACAATCGTCTGCGTTTTGTTAACTCCACTAAAGACAAACTCAGTTACCCCAATTTGGATAAGAGGTCCAGGCACATTCTCCCTACACCAAAGGATCATTTAATAGTTAGGGAACTAGCCCAGGATTCAGGACACCCCAGGTTCAATTCCTTTCTCTGCTCCAGTCTTCCTTTTGTGCCTCAGTTCCCAATATGTAACATTAGGATAATAGTACTTCCCTACCTCAAAAGGTGTTGTCAAAATAATTATACTATGAAGATTGCGAGGCACTCAAATTAGAGAAATAAGGGTCCAGAAAAAAATGGAAACTTTCCAGGGGGCTATCGGGTGGAAGGCTTTTTTCTATCCCACCCCCACCCCACACACACACCCCCCCCAAGCCAGGACCCATGGCTGCCTCTACCACTGTGGTTTTAGAGGATGTCAGCAGGTTCCCATTTCAGGAAGACAAATGGAAAGAGCCACAATATTTCAGACAACTATTAGAAGAGACTTGGATTTCGCCACACAGACAGCCCGACAAGAAAGACATGTGCCTCTGATCAATAGTTCTTTAAGAATTCTTAAAGGGAAGAGTTTGAGGTATTTTATGGGTTTGTTTTTTAATACACAGCTTTCTCACACTAAACCTAATCATTTGATGGGAGGTACATTTCCTTGCTCACTATATTGTAAAACATTCCCATGGGGAAGCCACTAATTTTCCAACACGGAGTTATCTTTGGAGCTAAGAAAAGCCTTGATTGCCCTGCAGTCACTCAGTAATTGCCCAACTTCCCCGCTTCTCCTCTGCCCAGGACTATCATCTCCAACATCATTTTTCTGCTTCCGTACAAGCAGTGTCAGCTCAAGCAGGGTTTACTGTATATTGCTCACACAGGCTGCTGTCTTAAATGACTTGCACTCAATATCCTTTCAGTATCCTGCAGAGGGACACTGCTGAAAGACATGCTCCGAACTTTGCTGCTTCACACTGCGGTAGTCTGAACACAGAGTAGAAAACCTACTCGGCCTCTATATTCAACTTTACAGTCACAATTTCTTCAAGCAATCAGAATGACATGACTAACACCTCTTGGAATCAAGGTCTCATCTAGATGTGACCTTGGGTTTTGAAAGGCTACTGCAAGATAAAAATGAATGTCGGGAAGGGAATGGTCTGTAAGAAGTTGCATGGGGTAAATAGGTTGTGTTATGTCTTGTTCTGCTACATTGAGATGTAGCATTACAGACTCAGCAAAGACATTTAACAAAATGAACATTAAGTATGTGTACCCATTAGGCTCTCTTTATAAGAAAAAAATCTTCTGTTTAGAAAAAAAAAACACATTCAGTGAAAAGTTGCAACTGAAATTTGCCTGCATTCTGTACTTTCATACTTTTTTAAAAACACAAGTTCAATCACCAAGAGCCAGAAAACAAAAGGAAAAGACAATCAACCAAAATGTTCCAAGTTATGGAAGCTAAATGGGTGGAAGTTAAATTATGCACACATCTCACTCCAAAAGACTAGATCATGCAATACGTCCATTTTATCAGTAAAAATATTACCTGTACTCAGTGAATTAAGTTTTGGGCCAGTTAGAACTGTATTACAACCATCACCACCACATAAACTTACATGTGTATAAGTTAAGTCTTTTAAACAAGAAAAATAGACAAACATGCGATATCTACTTACAAGTGAACATTTTCCACACTGAAGTGGCTCCCTCTTTCCAGCTGTAGATATCTAAATAAACTTAACTGTTTTAGCAGGCTGATTGAAATACAACTTACACAGCTGAGAAGGTTCATGAGTGGCTAGAAACACATTAGGTGCTACACAAGTCAACGCTGAAGAAATAGGACATCTTTAAATGATTCACTTTAATGGCTGCTGTTGGCAAATGGTGGTAAGGACATAGGGTGATGGTACAGGTGGAAGGAAATGGTAATCAAGACTGTATTTTTAAAGCTATTATGAAAATTCACGATTCCTTCCACCCAAAACTGAAATATTAGTCTTGAAAAAAACAATAGAGGAAAATAAGCATGTTCTTATTGGAAGGTCCACAGTCAACAACTCTCATCTCCTCTTCCATTTTATCTTTTGCTACAGCAAATCACTGACAGATGGACAGTGCTCTCTGAAGCAAGGTGTGACACTTCTCTGCATTTCATTTCAGTATAAAAACATCACATCGCTTTCTTAACCAAACAGGAACTGCTCCCCAATTTACCTCAAGAGTGGGGAACCTTATGCAAAATCTTCTCTGACCATACAAAAAATCCTGACAGATTGAGCAGTAGTCTCTGAAAGCTGCTCTTACAACTGTACTAGAGTGAACAGGAGGATCCAGAAGTCAATTTCAGCACTACGATCGACCAGCGCCCCTGAGATGTACCAACAACACAATGACGTCTGTCAAACAAGATAGACATAGGCAAGTACAGCTGCTAAACACATTGCAAGCAATTAGCATTCCTTTAAATCTTTGCATGCACCAAAGCTCAGTATTTACATCTACCATTGCTGTTAATACACAACATAATATATAATGGAAATGCTTTCTTGGAAAAATCCATTCAAGCCTCATATTTGCTGGAATAGCTACACCAGTTAAGAAACACTGTCATAAAACAACGAGACTAACAAAAGTTATTTGTGCAAAGTCATTCTGTGACTAAAGAATGTGTAAATACATTATTAAATAAAGGGAGACATTTAAACTGTCAAAGAAAAAGACATATCAGATTTATTATGAACTAAATGTGCATGCTTAACTACTGCCTTACTGAAGCACAATACATTTAACTGAAATATTTGATACACTTTTAGCATATCTTGTGACATCAAGTCAAGACATATGATAAACTAAATGTCAATTGGGGGACTTATTTCCACTTCTATAGGGTCAGACCTTCAGAGGATCTCAAAGCACTTTACAAAAATTAGTCAAGCTTCATTTGAATGTGGATCACAGAAAGGGTAAGATACGACTTCTTGAGTTTTAGTCTCAGCTCTGTCAAAGGCTAACGCGCAGTCTCCTGCCTTTGCATCAGATTTCCTCCTCCTGGGACCAAGTCCGTCAACACGATTTTACAGTCTCAGCTGTAAAATATTATTGGAACATTTTTCTTTGCTAAGCCCAGGGTCATATGCATGTCACAATCCTATGGCCACAGAATCCACCCAAGCCAAAGTCTGAGCGCCAGAACCTAAGCTTTTTAAATATACATATTTCTAGCCTCTATGACTGTGAAGAGACCCTTCCTAATATGAACAGATCACGAATCAGTGCAGTCTTCCCAATTCTTTAAAGAGCCAAAAACAAGTACTCTGAAGGAGGTGAACAGGCCTCATTCATGCCAAAAGGCTGACAAACAAACCTAAAGAAAGCAATCTCAGGTCCTGGTCCCACAGATTAACCCACATGGTGGACCTTTATGCCACACAGGGTCCCCACTAAAATCAGTGGAGCTCTGCATGACAAGAGAAGTGCAGCAATGCAGATCAGCTGGCAGGAGCAGGGCCTAAATGTCAACACACTTAATTAGGTCAGTGCCAATCATTTGAGAAGAAAGTCCCAGCTAATATGTTTCTCACAATCCCAGCACTCCTCGGCTGTCTTACTTGGGTGCCAAGAACCCTCAGCTTACTCCTACGTAGACCTGAAAAAATTAAACAATTGGGCAATCAATTACATCAAAATTGTGAACAGCACAGTAAACTAAGCTGAATATTACAATTAATACTATTAATTGTCATGTTTAACTTCCTTCAGTTTATCTGAAGCTGCAGCAGAACTTCCAGCCTATAGTGTCTTTCTCTGTAAAATTTCAGTGCATTTTCCCAAGAAATACACAGGTCCTTGACTAACAGACAGTTGTATTAAAGTTCACCCCACATAAGCATGTGTACGTTTGAGCGGGGAGAAGCAAAGATCATCCTTCTGGCTCAAGAACTGAAGTCTGTAGTGCTTTCAAATGAGAACAAAATGGAAATAGCTCTCTAAGGTTAAGCTCTATAGATAAATATAACCAGACTACATAATCTGCAGCCTTTAATTGCACAAGAAGAGATCACGTGGTCTGCATGGTACCTGCTGCTGCACCATATTTCAGGTCTGACTATCTGCATGAGAAGTAGCTCTCTTTCAGACAAAACAGGAATAGATCTCTTGCCTGCAGTGAAGAAAAGTCAGTGACCATAGAAAAACTTATCCTATTGAGTAGGCAGAATTATATTTAAGCTATAGAGAGAGTTTTGCTTTGGGATGTTTCAGACTAGAATATCTAAATTGCTTTCATCATAGAAGGGTTAATGGCATTCGTAGTTGTTAGAAGTCAATGGTAATGAGGAATCAAGATTTACTGAAGGCTAGTATTTCAGCATCTTGCCCTCTCATTACCAACAGGTTGCAACATGACTCTTTTAGGCACCTTAGCACCATATCTATTCATATTCAGCATTCACCAGTATGACAAAGCTGGAAATGCTAAGGATCACCAAAATTGCACTCCTCTGGTCCAGAGGCTTTGGCTTGTCCTACAAGAAGTCAGAAGGTTCACCTTGGCCCAGAATCTGTTTCAAATACTCTTAATGCCCAGCTAAAGAAGTTGGTTAGTTTCCTTTGTAATGCATAGTGATTCTCTAAGACAGCATACTTCCCAGATATCTTCTGAAAGGACACACTCAAAGACAACAGCTTTTAACATAATTGACACAGAAGAAGACAGACATTAGGAACTGAAAATAAAGTAATTAAGGCCATCCAAGATGTTTTTTCTATTGGAAAGTTAAGTAATATTAAGGATAGACATAATAAAAAATTATTATTCATAAACATGAATATGTTCATAACAATCTCCATCTCATCATTATTGACATCATTATTAGTGCCTATATAGTGGTTTTCATCTTCAGTGTACTTTACAAACGTTAAGTAATGCAAGCTGGAGTCTGAGACATAGAATATATGTATCCAACTTAGCTGGTTAGATTCATTTTCAAAAAACTCCTCAATCCTCTCTCATCCAAAAGATGTTGATAAATGTTCTCCAATTCCTGCCTGGGTAGCTCATGACCCTATAACCAAGATCAAGGGAAGCAATCCAGATTAGAAATTGGACCACAGGCAGAACTCTCCCCTGAGGGCAAGGAATCTAAAGGTCAATGCTGAGACCTTGATTTCAAGATCTTCGATATGTCCACTTTTAAAAAGAAGCCTACCCTCAACTCCCCAATCTCTGTTTCCCCACCCCCAATCTTAAACCCTCCCTCTCTTCCACTGGGTCACAGGATGACCCTGAGACACACTCCTCTTTTGTCTATCTTGTGAAATTTGTCAGCTGGTGCACTAATTAAAAATCCATCATCATCTGCTTTCCCAGACCAAAAGACTTTCCATAGGTAAATATATAATTAAAGACAAAAAATGACAGGGAAGAGGCATGCCAAATACCTCTATTTGTCGAAAAATTCACCCTGATGTATTTCCCTGAGAGAGAGAGAGAGAGAAAGGCATATAGAAGCTAGCAGAACATGACTGACTGAGGCACAAGAGATATTAACTGCAACTAATTCCACAATTCTTTAGAATTTATAAATCAGGTATAGTAAAAATCACGAATCTGAACTTTAAAACTTCAAAGCTTTACCTACAATTCCACACTATTGACACATACTGGTGTTTGTAGGCCATCAGGATTTAAAAAAAATAAAATGAAAGTGGATCAGAGGCTTGGAGAAGACTTCTTTAGAAAAAAACCTACAGTATACATGAGGAGGGTTGAAAGGAACTTGCTTCAGGGAAAACAATGAACTTTATATTCCAAGTATGTGTGTTTCTTATATCAAGAGTGTAAATGGAAGCTGTTTTACATTTCATTTTTCCCGTTAATTGTACACAGACAACTGCAGCCTAAAGCACTTGATAGGCAAAACACACACAGGATCACTTCCATCCACCACTGAAATGTAAACATGGGTTAAAACATGTTTTTCAATTTGCAGCGTAACACCTTAGGACAGGACATAAAGAATGTTTTTTTCCAAATGACACTGCAGAAGGAATTTTGGCAAACAGAACATAGTTACCCACACTGAAATCTGGCAAGGATGCAGAAGTTTCCAGCTATACTTTCTCAGAGTCCCACAAAATCTTTAAGAGCCACATGGGTCATGATGCTGGTTTTTCATGTCATCTGAAAAGCACGCACCTCTGTCTCAAAACTATACTAGAGAACTGGTCCTGTACCAGCTCACAAGGTACCAATGACAAAATTACTTACAGCTCTTCCTGCAGCATCTAAGGCTGTCCTCAGTGGCCGCCAGCCCCTTCTTCACCCTGGCCTCAAGGCCTAAATATTCCAGTCCTAACAGCCATCTAGGAGCTCCCTAAATATTCCAGTCCTAACAGCCATCTAGGAGCTCCCTCTTGCACCCTTGTTCCTGCCCAGCACCTCTCCGTCCAGGATGCTAGATTCCCTCCACCTGCAAGGCACCCAGTCCTCCCTCCTTGGGCTCCAGGGAGTAACTGACTGTTCTGCCCTGCAGCTCTTCTTAGGAGACTGACAGCCCCTGATGAGCTACTCCTCGCACCCCTCCCCTACCAGCTGCTTCTCATGCAGTTTCCGTAGGGCTCTATTAACACCTTATAGGCCAGTGTGGGGTGGACACCCCAACACAAGATGGTTTGAAGACAAGCACATTACATTTGAGAATACAGAAGAGTCTGCAGGAAGCCCTTAACTGTACAAATATTTCCCCACAGAGTTATGTTGCCCTAGGTTACAAAAGAGAATGCACTGCATTAGATTTTTAAATTCATCAGGGGGATGGCTGTTTTTCAGAGAAGGAAGTTGCAAAAATTAATTTCTTAATAAAGGAAAAGGGAGCTGTAGATCCAACCCTTGTGTACCAGACAAACTCCTCTGTTATAACAGAAACAAATTCTACTCCACTAGTCATTCTACTGCAGCAAGAACTCCACCTCCTAAACAGCCTCCCCCTAAGGAAAGCTATTACTCTTTTTAGAAACCAAGCACATTTGCAGTTCCAACAACTACTCCCGAGATGGCTACAATTACAGTTCTTAAGTTAACGAAACATGTTTGTTCTGCACTATATAGGGAAGCCATTATAAACTGAAACCAAATGTGGTACTTATACAAGATGTGTCCCATTCACCTTGAGCTAATTCATGGGATGGGGTGGGAGGGATATCACAGAAATCAAGTGACAGATGTGCCAGCACTGTGCTGCTCCACTTCTAGAAATAATCACTCCAATGTTACAGGAGAGTTAGCGCAGCATGACATCTTATACATAAAGCAGAAAGATGAAAGGCATCAGGTCAACAACATACTTGGCAATTCATCAACCTGATGTTGTGGGAGGATTAGCAAACAATGTTTTCTAAAATAGAAGAAAACAGCACCTATTTGTATCATTTCATGGTGCTTTTGGAGGTCATAGATTTCAAAGATATGATGAGTTTATCTCTGCAATCTGCTTGTACTTTATAACAGGTATCAGACAAGTTATTTTATAGAAACAATGCTTAATCCTCATGGGAAAAAAAGATGTTAAGAAGGGGCAGGGAAACAAACTAAGATGGACAGTGGTAAAACATTAAAGGTTCCCAACTTAAAGTTTTCCCACTAGAAAAACTGTAACAAAATATATCGCACACCTAATGAATTACTGTGTATCAAGGATGTATTATGAGTGTTGTATAAAAGGAAAAAAAATCCTATTAACATATGGCTAAATGTACTTCTTTCAAGACAAATATCATTTGAACAAATTTAACTGAACAAATTGACAGGTTAGTTTTCCCTAATTGCAAAATAAAATTAACTTCACTAGCAATATGAACATTCTCACCCACCCATCCCACATCAATCCTCCTGGGGAAACAAACTATGCTAGTAGACGGATCCTTATGCTCACTCCATTTTTCCTTCCTGGTTTCTTTCTCTCATATTGTCACACACACTTTGGGGTCCCATATCATAGCCATCATCCTTCTAGTCAAGCAAAACTTGCTTCAAAGCTCTCCAGTGGCACACTTAGTCAACTGGAATGCATCCCATTGAACCAGAAAAACCAAAACATGCACTCCTCTCCCTACATTGCAGTGATGTGCAGAACTCAATAGAATCTGTATGCAGAGCTACATGCCAAGATTTTGCCCGAGTTCAGCCTTAAGTTTCATCTCAAAAAGGAATGAGAAACCAGAACCAAAAAGTGAATTCCTGTCTCCTTCCTGGCCGTAGAAAACACTGACATTAGGCTACTGGCCAGCCAGAAATATTAGTTCAGGAAATCCACATTAGTCTTTGTTGTGATAGTTAGAAAAGAACATCAATTTCCATCTTTCATTAACAGCGAGCTTCACAGGGAGTGGGCATTACAGATCCACCTGAGGAACAAAGAAAGAACTTGTTCCTGCATTTTCTTTAATGCAATTCAATTCCATGTTCTTTCTTTCTTTATTAACATTTTGATGGGAAATAAATCGTGGGCCCACAAATTTAACTGGGGAAAAAAATATTTTTACAACACAGACAGCTTATTTTCACAGTCTCTCTGTGTATCCCTCCCAGTCCCTGATGCTGCAAATACTTAACACATGCAAGTACTGTGCTCACATGCCCAAGTGTTTTCAGGTCCTCCCCAGCCAGCAAGATGAGGTGAGATGAGTACACTGCTTCACAATCACAGAATACAAGTGTAGGCACCCTGTACTTTAGGGGCCTACCTACCTACCTACTTAATTGTCGCGGGGAAGAGCCTGGGGACTACAACTCCCATAATGCCTTGGGGAAAAGGGAGCGACTCTTCCCCTTGCAGGAGTGAGAGAAGGCATGTGGGAGACTCCATTTTGGTGCTGGGGAGGAGGGAGCCCAGGCTGGAAGCTGCTGGCTGGGTCTCGACGCTGCTGCTGCTGTGGCTGCTGGTGAACAAGATCCCAAGCTTGCTATTGCCTCTGACTGCTGCCGGGAGCCTGCTGACATGAGGATTTAGCACAGAGCTGCATTGGACTTGTGAGGTAGGCGTAGCAGAGAGATTGACAGACGGAGAAGAGGCCAAGACACAGTCCCTTCAAGCAGGGCCAGGACTGCCAGTCTCCAGCCTGATGCGTTGGCTGAGCTGGTGCAGTGAACCCACAAAGCAATCTCCATCCACAGATCTTCAAGCGCGCCCACGCAAGAAAGGGGTCAGGGCCTGAACTCTGGGGGAGTGCACACTCCAGAGGGGGGTAAATAATGGCACTGTGAATGCCTGGTAGGCAAGCTCAATAGTGAATCAGTTTTATTAATTGGTTTGTTCAACTGTCTCTGTGGTTTATGTTTAATTTCAGTCTGTTATGGCATGTTTCTTTATTTTGCTAAGTAAAGGTTGTTAACTCTGATTTAAGGATATTGAATGTTTAGTTGTATAACTGCAATTGTTAAAGTAGACTAATGTCTTGGATTATTATAATTTTAGACCAGGTCTAGTCCTGGCAGCTCCCAAAGCCAATATCGAGCGTGTGCAGGGGCTAGCCAGGTGGAGGCACCGCCAATTCTAATTCGTTTGAGAGATAAAGGGATTGCAGCAGAGGGGTGGACAGAGGATTCCCAACTACCCCACACCAACACTGGGATACTCAGGATCTCCTCTGTTGTTAAAAACCTTAGGCGCCCTTGCACACCGGTGAGTGTTGCCTGCTCCAAAGTAACCTAGTGAAGAAAGGGGGGTTACACAAGGAAAAAAATACATTTGCCCACATATTTGTCAAAAAACAAACAGCTAACAGAGTCAAGTTGAGGATACAGAGAAACTAAGACAACCATCTAAGCAGCAATCTATTGAAAACCTGTTGTGAAGCTCAATAAGGAATCCAGGAGCTTAATTAAAGGTGAACGGCAAAAGAAAGCAATTTATGTATCGCTTGGGCCTCTTATATATGTGCCCTTTTATAATCACAGTCAGTTGGTTGTCATGGCAAAAAAAAGGGGCTAAGTCATGGTAAAAATGCAAGAGTCATAATTTTAACCAAGTCATAACCCACCAAATTTTTCATTATTATATTGTTGGCCCTGGAAAACTGAGAAAAGTTAATTAGCCTTTATTTTACAATTAAAAATGGATTAAAGCCATTTAATTATATTAGTTTACCCATACTAAAAACGCACACATGTACAGCCAAATCTGAAAAAATTCATGGAGGAAGCTGATTCAGGTGACAAAGACCCTGGGCAAAATCCCACTCCCATTAAAATCAAGGGAAACTTACTTCAATGGGCCAGGATTTTACTCTGATTTTTTTAAATAAGCAAACCCTGAAAGTCTCAGGGTCATGGGCATGATAAATATATAGCTTTATTCATGATGTATAAAAATGGCCTCATGGGCTTCCCAAAAGAAGTTGGAGATGCAGGCATCATTCCCCTTCCCTCTCCTTTTTTTTTAATATCTAAGGAACAGCAGTTATAACAAGTCTTCCCTTCCTATAGTTGCTGGATGAGCTGCTTGAGGACAAAAAAACCTGTAACAGGAGATAAGAATGGAAGGTGCAGGATTTTAAATATTTCACAAAGAAAGCATTCCCCCCCCCCCATTGTCTGTCAGAAGCTTGAGTTAAGAAAAAGAAATCTATTTAGGGGTTCAGAAGAGTTGGATTAGACATCCTCTCCACTTTCAGTTATTTGGGTTTCAGTCCTGTCTTTTGGGATGACCAAACTCCATTAGTTTTTCAATTTTCTTGCAGAAAAATCAATCCCAGTATTGCTAAAGAAAAAGAAAAAGATGCTAGACTAACAAAAATCCACTTTGGAGCCTTTATTCAGAAGCCAAAAAAAAAAAAAAAAGGACAATTTTAAATTGTGGTTGATTTCTTTAATTTAGTTTTGCAGTTTAATCTTAACTTTATGACTCAAAGAAAACTAATATTCTTCTAAAATGAAGACTACAGTGGGAATATTTTCTAGCTGAAAAGTGATTTTGCTGTGGGTGTTACTTAGTTGTTAGATCTGAGCATTAAATCTGACATATTAATTAATGAAGATCAATAATACATTCTATTATTAATAGCATATTGCAGTGGTAACCACAGGTTCCAGTTAAGATCAAGGCTTCAAGTGTCAAAATATTCGTATGTATGTTTATAATTTAAAAATTGTCAATAGATACAGAAAACAGCAGCCCCCTCAAGCTAGTATTAACTGGCTGATTTCTCAGAGGTATGGGGCCAGTGAACCCAACTCAGGAGATCGGTTCTTTTCCTCCGTTTAATAAGATAGATTTACAACTAAGCAAAGTAAATCCCATTGGACATTACTAGGTCTTCCCAGACCCTGCCTATGCCATGAGAAAGAGAAAGGAAGAAGCTGTCCTGGTTAAGACAAGCTTTTCCAGGATGATAAACTAAAGATGCTGAAGAGTTATCCTGCCACACCAAAAATTATACAAAAGGGTAAAAATACCCTTTTACATGTCATAAAATAGAGACAATGACCTCCAATGCATAAGAACGTGACAATATCTGTTTTTCCTTTTTTTCCTTTGGAGACAGCAGCTAATGCTTTATAGTAAAGTTTGAGCATCTTCTTCACCTAAATCATCTTAAACAGACCTTAATGTTTCCAAAGAACTGCATTATAAGCAGAGATGCGCTATAACCAGAATTACAAGTTGCACATTGACTTCTGTGAAAAAAAAAAACAACACAACTTGACATTCAACTTCTCTGAAACTGATTTAGTCACAAGCAGATTCCAATTATTTTTAAAATAGTTCTACCTTTAGTTTAATTAATATACTTTGTTGTTGTTGTTTAATTTCACTAATATTTGCATGGAAGAAGATCTGTCTTTCCTAAGGATTCATCTCTTTCTGCTACTTAATTCTCCTTCATTCCAAACATTCATGGCCTCAGGTCACAATCCTCTCTTTCTGACATCAGATTAATTGCTGTGGAGATTATTATGATTACAACTCCAGGTGAGGAACGAGAATTTATCAGCTCAGAGAACAAATATCCTGTTTTGATGCAATGCCCCAAGTAATTAAAAGAGAAGAGAAATAGACTTTTCTATAACACATATGTAGAATTGTTTCAAAACATTTCAGTCTTTCATGAGTCATTTAGCAGCTCTTTAAATGAAAAAGTGCTTGTTCTTCCAATAAATTCTGACAATAGCTGTAAGCAGTTGAAATAAGAACCTTGTTGTTAACCAGACATTTGTGTGGTTTATTATTATTTACTTAATGATCTCAAATACACATAGTAGCTAAGCATTTGGTTATAAAAATAAACCTTATAATGAGTAGCATAAATATGGCTGTGATCGCTGCAGGCCAAAACACAAAAAGCACCAAAGGAAAAAAAAATCCAACAAGTCAGACAATTAATTACATACTAGCTCAAACAAAAATGAACTGAAGATCGCCAAAGCCAGGTGCTGGCAGACTGCCAAAGAGAACCCAATCCATAGATAAGGGCCCTCAATTACAAAGCTTCAGCTCCAAAAACTCACAAGTGCACCCCAGACCATCTAAACTGCCATGACAAGCAGACAGTCTGTGGGAGAGCTGGGTCCCAGACCATACACAGATCCAAATAACCACACAGATCGCTTTTTAGTGATCATGTTAGATATGCTCTAGTGATTGCAGAACCCTTGGCTGTTATGAAGGTCATTTCCCAATGGGATATGCTGGGAGAACAAGAATATTGTCCAGAGATTTGTTGCCATTAGGACCTAGAACAGTGAATTGAGTCTTACACATATTTTAGACCTTGTGGTAGATAGAAACACCATGTGGATATCTGCTTATATAAGGATGCACATTTCATCTCAGATGGCTTTCAATCCATTGTATCAATTACCACTAACTTGCCCAGGGAGTGCGATTTTGCTACGTTGTGCTTCCAGACTAATGGGATCAACCCTTTGTTCTATGGGAATCTGTAACCCCTGTCCACAAATACATTAATAAATGTGCCACTATAAATAATGCAGACTCTACACAGATAGTTTTGCAGCATGTAGTTGCTGAGTATGTGAAACAACATCCCACCCCGTTCCAATAAAACAAATTAGGGTTTAATCTCTGCCTCCCGCTTGGACCTCCCATGGCTGTAAACGCAGACAGTGCACATCAGGTGGGCCAGGACCACCCCTGACCTAGCACATCCGGGGAGCAACAAGCCCGTGTTCCACACAACACACGGAGCACGAGGAGCAAAGCAGGAGCCGGGCGCTCGAGCGTTTCCTCGCGGCAAGCCAAACCTCCGAGCAGTTCAAGCGAAGAAACTTTCCCGGGGGAAGGAAGCGGCCCCCAGCGGCCAGCGCAAGGAGCTCGCGCTCTCCCCAGCAGTGCCACACAGCAAGGTGCCTCTCTGCCCCCGCCCGCAGCGCCGAGCCCCGGGGGGGAGGCAGCGACACCCCGGCCCGCGCTCTGTACCACCCCCCATCGGCGGCACCTGCCAATCATCCCACCGACGGCACCAGCCGGGGGGCGCGAGCATGCCCAGTGAGCAGGGTGACATCAGCCCCGCCGGGCTCCCCCCGCAGCGCAGGTGGCCGCCCGGGGCCGGGAGCGAGCCAGGCCGAGCGAAGCGCTGCACGCGGGCTGCGGGGCCGCTCCCGCCCGGCCGGGCCCGGGGGCTGCAGCCGAGCCGGCCCCTGGCAGCGCCCCAGGGCGGCGGGGGGGGCGCTCGCGCTAGTGCCGGCCGCCCCGCTCCGAGCAGCTTCCCCCCCCGCGTGCCCGCCCCTCAGCTGCCGGGGGGGGGACAACGCACCCCAGTCAAAGGACGGGGGGGACCCCGCGAGGCGGGACCCAGCCCAGCGCCTGCTGCCGCGGCAGAAGCCTGCGCGGCCCCCCCGGTGCACGAACAATGGGCGCGGGAGGGGGCGCCCCGCAAGGACGGGGGGGCTGGGCGTTGTGCCAAGGCTGCAGAAGAAGGGCCCCAGGACGCTCCGCTCCGCGGTGGCCCCCGCAGCGGGCGGGCGGCCCCCCCCCAGCGACTCACCCCGACCACCACCGTCTCGTCGCCTTTGAACTGCGGGACGTATTTGTCCCCGCGCAGGGTCTCCGCCGCGTTGAGGGGCCGGAACCGGCACATCACCTTGATGCTGCACTCGGCCGGGTCCGCCATCGCGCCGCGCCGCGGGATGCTGAGCGGCGAGCCGCAGGCAGCCCGCGCTGGGCAGGGCCGGGGGGGCCGGGCGCGCCTGCTTCCCCCCCTTCAGCGGGGCGAGAGGGGGCACGGAGCGCCCCGGCGCGGCATGTCCCGCTCCCCCGTGCGCACCGAGCGGGGCGGGGGAGCCCCCGGCGGGGCCGGCAGGTGCGGGGCGCGGCAGCGGGCAGGCAGAGGGAGCGGCAGCGCCCGTGCCCCTTCAGCTCCAGGAGCCACCCCCCCAAAGGCTTTGTGACTTCACCGCATTACATCAGCCCCTCCCCAAACGCCGGCTGGGGGGGAGCCAGCAAAGCGCCCTGGGAGATGTAGTCCTCAGAGCGACACGCAGGTGCGGTGCTGGCCGGGGAGGGGGAGGCGTGGGCCGTGCCCCACTTTCTTCGGACGTCTCGCTCAGTGCCGGGAGCTGGGCTCTGGGGATCAGTGGCCGGCGGCGGTGGGTGCTGGCTTTTAAAACGATTGCCGCTCGCTAGCCGAGGGGAAATCAATTTCTAGTCAGAGCTGGTTAAAACGTTTCCAAGTCTCACAAGCCACACACAACTCACACGTGTTTCACACAGCTGTTTCCCCCGCTTTGGGTCAGCTCCGTTTCTAAGCGGGGTCTCCTTAATGACGTTAAAAATTGCACCCACTCAGCAGAGAACTGGCTCTCAGTGAGTTATTTTTAATAATTCCTCCTCCCGCCATGCCCCTCAAAGATTTTCAGCCCTCCAAAAAGTTAGTCAGTTTGGGCGTTAGTTTAGCTTTTTATTATTCTTTATGTTGTTTCCCATACGAGTTTTAGCTGCTTAAGCCTAAAAATCCAGAAACCCCAGTTACACTTAAACAAGTAAAAATGAGAGAGAATGGGAACCCAAGATATATGTAGCCTGATAATGCTATGACTTGTTCTGTGAACTGAATCTTTAAATACAGATGTTTCCTTTCCTGCTGCAAATGATATAGGCACATTCTGTGCACTCTCCTGCAGACTTTACCTTTGTTCCTTCTTGTTTTGTTGGGCTATTAATATAAAATAAAGGTCATGCTGACTGGAAGTACGTGTTTTCTCTTTGCATATGAAATATATAATAGAATCAATATTCCATGGTAAAGGGCTTCTGTACGCCTGACTAGGAAATATGTCAGGATTTTTTACTTTGTAGACACTATTTCATGCTTCTCTGGAAATGTGAAATGAAGCAAACATGTTCTGTAGTAGTCTGGATAAAATCCAGGTCCTGTTGAAATCAATGGAAGATTTGTAATTAATTTCAATGGGGCCAGGGCTTCATCCCCTGTGTTTGTTCATGTGACAATATAGTGGATCATTATTTGTTCTATTGATGGGTTGGTTCTTTTAGCATCTAATCATTGGAGGTCAGTAGACCACCGCTAGTTCTCAACCATTTCCATACCATGTATGAAAGATATGACAATATCCTTTTCAAACCTTATAGAATTGAGTAAAACCTTATTGCATTACATTGAATACCTTTGAGTTCCATTGTATTGAAAATGGAAATGTTTGTGTACTATTGTGCGATTGTATGGAATTTCTTTAGGACAAAGAAGGATTAAGGCAAACTCTGGGAGATAATGTGAATTTCAAAAGACTATGTTGAACAAGATAGCAGACATGATTGATCTTTTAGGACAATATGTGTGAAGTGGAATTCCTAAGAGGCATTCGGGAGGAAGGGATCGCACCTACCACCTACCAACTCAGCCTCCGAAGCTTTGCCCTCATGGGGGGGAGGGGACCTTTTGTCTGCTGATCACCTGTGACATGAGGATAGTTCAAAGACCCAACCCGCATTCTCCAGGTGGCAACTGACAAAGAAAAGATTTTTTAATAAATAGCCGTAGTTTAAGATGACTCAGGACCTTCTTCATGATCCACCAAATGGACAGGAACTCTGGTCTCTTAAGGGCCCCAATCCTTAGGGAAGGGTTGGAGTAACATGGCCAACTGAGGCCCCATGAGACTGGGTGCTAGTTCTGAGCTGTGGCCGTTATTAACTTGTGATCACAAAAGAGACTTCTTGTAGGAGCTCATCTGCTAGAGTGCATGGTGCAGACAGTGGGGGGAGATCTCTTGTAAGCTTATTTTTAGCATGCCTGTAGGTTCTTTTCTTGTTTTTAATGTGTTGTTTCTGTAATACTTTTACCATAATAATAAATAAGCCTGCATAGGAAGTGTTGCATGGTAACTTATAGGTGTGGGCAGTTAACCTGTGTACTGTCTCTGAAGGGAGAAGCAAGCATGTTTAAGTAGACTGTCTTTTGCTGGGGATAACACAGTGAAGGCAGAGAACTGTTTAGCCTGGAACTACCGAGGTCAGGAGGAAGGGACAGAGAAATGCAGGTCTCCACCCAAAAAAGGCAACAGATACAGGGCCAGAAGCCTGAGTGTAGGTTCCTTTGCTGGATCACGGGTGCAGTTGCTCTGAACTGTGATTCCATGTTACAGTAAAAAATGGTTTTGGGATCTCTGTTTTAGCTGCATAATTAGTCCATAGACTTGCAATCTCCTCTAACTTGAGAGACAAAGGAGTATGCTATAACTGGAGCCTAACCAAATGCTAATAGGTAACTCCTCATAATGCAGTTTTATAACAAGTAAAGGGCTTTAAAGGGGCTATCAACTCCTGGGGAGCTTAGAAAAAGGTTCTACTTAGAAACAATAGATTTATAGGCAGGGGCAGTAGGAAGGGAGTTGTCATTAGAGACATTTGCATGAAAAGAAGTTGTGTTTCCCCGGGCTCCAATGGGCAAAATGGTACCTGGAAAATAAAACTTCTACTGAATTGTTGTCTATCCATCACCTAACCTATTTCAATTTATTGGTTAATTAGGCTCCTCCCTCATTCACTGACACCCAGCCTGCGCGGGGCTCTCTTCTTCCCTCTCTGTTTAATACCTTTTTAAATTTTTTCCCACTTGTTGAGATTGTAATGATTTGTGGAGTAAAACAACTACATCGGAAATGATCTGGCTGTGAAATTCCCAAGAGAAGGGGGAAACCACAAAGGTTTGAAAGCCACAGACCCATCTCAATAGCATGTCATAATGTATGTAGTAAAGATGAAGGCAAAGCTATCTTCTGTATGCAGAAACTATTGTGTGTTTAGACACAGATCATTGTTTGTTTAGATTAGATTACATTAAAACAAAAACTTAACATGAAAGATACAATACCCTGCTTATTTTGCAGGATTAACAATGGATCTAGCAGACAGACATATGGCTACAGCTGTCATGCTCCAAAACGGCAGTAATGCACTGTATTGTTGGGACTGTCCTCACTGATTGCCTGTATGTTGTCATAACTCAGTTCTTCTGCCAGTCGCTTCACATTTCGAACTATTCTGCGTTAGGCTCACAGCTAACCTACCAATTTTGAAGCCGTTGTGTTGCTCTCGCTCTCTCATTTAAAATTTTGAGTGGGATTTAGAAGAGAGATGCAAACATTAGACTTATAATAGAACCTCTGTTGCAACCTTAACTTTAACTATGGAACAACTGCCATTGTTCCATAATGATGGAAAGCCAACATTACTACTATAGACTTCTTCAGTCCACTGCAGGATGCAAGCTTCACCAAATGTCAAACATGGGTATCTCTGGTTAAGTATTACCTGTACAGAGTATCAGTTTATCTTGCATTATTGCAAGTGGCCCTCACTGAAGTTGCAGTCCATTAGCTTTCATTGCTAAAATCCATAACTTCTTAGGATATGGCCAACTCAAAGATGCTTTATTTTACCTGCTGGTTTATTCTCTGGTAGATGCATTCCTTCTCTACTACCTATTCATAAACAAGCCATTACTAAACCAAACTATAGGCCTGTGAATATGATGTAGGAATTATTACTCTCAATGGACCTTGTGGTGGAGAGGCTTGTGTCTCCCAGTGACCCTGAGTTCTGTACTTTTGGTAGGGTCTCCTTTGGTGAACAGTTCTTAGGTGAGGTTCCAGAAAAAGCGCAATCCAAACTTCTCAAGACCCCAACAGCAGAACTGGCATATTTGAGGACTTCTTAGTTCTCTGTGGCTGCGATGATGAAGATAGGGGCTGCAGTAGGATGGAGATTTCTGGTTGTCTCAGACTTCCCTGCTGCCAGGTCCAGGGCTCATTCCTGTCAAATTTCATGAGGTTGCCTCCTGCTTACCAGCTCCCCCATGTTAAAAGATTTTATGTGCAGGCCTCTGCCAAGGGTGTTAACATCCCCTATTAACAAAGTCCTGCAGTGCTGGATGAGCGTGGTGGGGATAGGAGCCGTGATCTCTGGGAGTCCCGAGTCACAAATCTCCACACAGGCAGTGAGCATGCCTTGGTCGTTTTGTGCTTGGACTGTGAGACAGAAGTGCATTTCAGCAGCTGTGGCCTCAACTGAGCAGTCCTTTTCAGAATCACCTCTGCTCACCCTGAAGGGAGAAGGCGCTAGAAAAAGGCGCCCTAAATATAGGTTGTCTCAAAGGCTCACCATCACACCCCAGCTGAATGACTGTATCCAGCAGGATCCCGGTCAGAACATACAAAGCAAAGTAATGAAGTTTGCTACTTGGAATGTTCACACTCTCATGGATTCTCCAAACAGTGACTGTCCTGAAAGAACTAACATAATAACCAGAGAACTTGTAAGATATGACGTTGATATTGCTGCTTTAAATGAGACCTGTCGAGCAGTTGAAGGTCAATTGAAAGAAGATGGAGTTTGCTATCCTGCATTTTGGAAAGGAAACCCTCTGAAGAGAGGCATATTCATGGGTTTGGTTTGCTATCAAGAACAAGATTGGTAGCCAGCTTTTAGAACTGTCCATGGGTATTAATGAACATCTCATGAATCTATGTCCTCAGCTTAGTAACAACCAGCATGCCATACTCATCAGTGCATATGCTCCCATACTTGATGATGACAAAGACAACAAGGAGCAGTTCTTCTCTTCTCTTGATGCACTTCTCATTGCCACAGCCAATGAAGACAAGCTTGTCCTCATGGCTGACTTCAGTGCAAGAGTTGGACAACATCCCGACCTCTGGAGAGGTACCAGTGGGAAAGAAGGAGCGGGGAAGTTAACTCTAATGGCATTCTTCTCCTCAGTAAATGCATGCAGCATGATTTGCTTATCACAAATACCATCTTTAGACAGAGGGACAAATATAAGATTCCTTGGAAACACCACGTTCTGAATACTGGTATCTTCTTGACTATGTCATCGCCAGAGCTGGTGACGGTACTGATGTCCATATTACACGAGCCATGAGAGGTGGGGATGACTGCTGAACTGACCATCATTTAATCAGATCAATCATGAATTTGCAGCTTGCACCACAAGACCATAAACAACCAAAAGGAATTCAGAAAACGTTTAACATCAAGGCACTTCAGAATCATGCAAGTGATTAGATTCAACAATACCTCATTGAGAGGCTCTCTAACCTACCTGACATCAATGACATCCAAACACATTGGGAGGAGTTCAAGACCATTATTCAGAAGGCAAGTGCTGAATCAATTGGCTATTCCACTCAATGCCATCAAGATTGTTTTGATGAGAACAACAAGGAAATCCTAGCACTTATCAGAAGAGAAGTGCATTTTGCACTTGGCAAAATGAACCCTCTAACATGCAGAAATGAAAGATTTATCATTGGCTTAAAGCTGTAGTTCAAAGGAGGCTGTGTGATATCAAGAATCAGTGATGGCAAGCAAAGGCCATGGAGATCCAGAGGTTCACTGATCAACATGACATGAGAAGCTTTTTTCAAGCAATGAAAGCCATCTTTAGGCCTTGCAATCCCAGAACAGCTCCACCCTTCTTAAGGACACTATATCCATCAAGCATCATTGGAAGGAGAATTTTGAGACCATTGAACAGCAAATATGAATTCTCAGCTGCCACCATCAAGTCCATTCCTCAGCATCCAGTAATAGAACCTCTTGTCGACCCCCTCATCTTCTGAGGAAGTTTAGCATGCCATCACTTAGACTAGAAACAACAAGGTGCCCAGCCCAGATGGCATCCCTGTGGAGATCTTCAATGCTGGTGGAAGAGCACTTGTGCAAAAACTTCATCAATTTCTTAATAGAATTTGGACTAATGAGAAATACCACCTGACCTAAAGAATGCCAATATTGTGACCATTTTTAAGCATGCTCACAAGTACTGTGCGGGAATTACCAAGATATTGCCCTTCTCTCCATTGCTGGGAAGAGCCTTCCTCACATTCTTTTGAATCGTCTCCTCCCTCTTGCTGAAGATGTCCTTCTGGAAGCTCAATGTGGTTTCAGATCATCTTGGGGCACCACCATGATTTTTGTTGCATGACAGATCGAAGAGAGGTGTAGAGAACACCACAAGCCATTATTTATGACATTTGTTGACCTAATTAAGGCCTTTGATTTAATCAGTCATGAAACATTATGGAAGGTGCCGTCTAGGTTTGGTTGTTCATTTCTGTTCTCAGGCTACTTCATGGTGGCATGACTGCCACCATCCTCTGTAATGGGTTAGAGATGGACCAGTTTACCATCTGGAATGGTGTTGAGTAGGGTTGTGTTATTGCCCCAACTCTTTTCTCCATCAATCTTGCCATAATCTTGATTTTTATTTGTTGACTGTCTTTCCTTTGGGATTGAGTATGGCATGGATGGCCAGCTTTTCAATCTGCGGCATCTTCATTCTAAAACTAAAGTCACCAGGACTGTTATTACTGACCTTCAGTATGTTGTTGACTCTGCTGTCCTCGTGCACACAGGGGCTGACTCGCAATCTACCCTACATTACTTAGGTGCCATATTGTGGCCTAGGACGCTCCCTCAACATTGGGAAGATTAAGGTGCTCCACTAGACTGCCTCAGCACAAGTTGCCCCTCTTCTCATATTGTCTTTGGCGGTGAACCCCTGGAAAATGCTGAACATTTCCCTGACCTTGGCAGCCACCACTGTGTATTAATATGGACAAATAGCAAAATATATGCACTTGTGTTCCAAAAAAGCTCAGCTCAGCTTCAATACCAGAATATATGTTTACCATGCTGATTACATTATAAAAATCTGTGTGTGTGTAATGAAAAATATAAAACACAAACTAGAAAACTCCAAACACTCTCTTCATTGCATAGTGGCCATTAACATATTCACATGCACCTAGCCTTGACTAGGTATCCATCACCAGTATATGAAAATTTGTCACATAAAATAAAAAGTGAAGTACTGACCAAAAAGGCCTTAAACCCTAGAAGTCAATTCTGCCCTCATGTAAGAGCACACAATTTTATTCTCCTGGATTTCAATAAGAGCTGCACACACTTTTATGAGGGCAAAATTAGGCCTAAGGAAGATGAAGGCAGTGAGCTGCTGAAGTGAAGTGTCTGTGCTAATGTTGTATGCCTGTACATAACAGAAAGAAGACTGATATGCCTGGTCATTTGCTGCTTAAACAATGCTGACAGGGAAGCACCCTTAGGCAATCAGAAGATCAAAAGAAGCTCAGCTTCACAGATAATTGGTATAGTTATAAAGGGTGGCATTTCAGGCTCTGCCACCTTTAATCTTTGAAAAGAAAACAAGCTTTACAATAACTACAAGCGAAGCAAATTTCTTATACTCAACCCCGCCTTCCCGCCCCCCAAAGGAGCTAGTCATGGCTGCTGAATGATGTGAGCAAGAATCATTCTTGTCAGCTGGTAAGCAGGAGATGTTACCTAAACTTGGGCACCGAAGTTCAACCTCTGCAGTCGATTTCCTTCAAATAGAATTCCTACCAGACTGAATGAGTTTGCAGCTGAGTCACACAAACAGGGATAGCTAGTTCTTTTGCATTTCCTCGGAAATTCATCTTCACTCCTTTCTTTAGGTGGTGATAACCTCGTTGTGGTGGGCTGATGATGTGAGATCTCATACATTGCTGGGAAAAAAGGAACTACAGCAAGGTAGTTCTCAATGTACAGTGTGTGGTAGAATATTACTATATAGTGTGATTTCATCTTACAGGTTAGCAGTTAATTAACATGCCTCGCCATAGACTTCAAGCAATTCACTATTCTCATACTATAGATTCACAAATCATGACTAGTGGGTGATGAGCCTTATGAAAGATTGTTCTGATTAATTTATTTTTTCATTTTCTTCATTGCTAAGGGACTATTTTTGAGCAAAATAGAACAGTTTTTAGTTTCTCATCAAGATGGTTGTAGCGCCCACCCCATAATAAGACAGTGCTACTTTGCAAACTTTTGTACTATAAATCTTCCCCCCCCCCCCCCTTACCTTTTTACAGCATTGGCACAAAACAGCCAGTGACCTTGCTAGATCTTACTTCAAGAGAGTCTCAAGACAACTTTATTTTCTCCCAAGTTCCTCCTAGAAAAAAAATATAGGTAAATAAGCAGGCCAAACATTTACCCTGGAAGACCCACTATAATGCTGTATGTTGTTCAAGAGCATGAAACTTGATATGTTCTCAGTTGCACTGCAGAAACCTTTAGGAGCATTGGCCACAGCCCCTGTCTTACAACAGGGTGAGACCTTTCTTTCTCTTTTTGTAGGGCATATAAGGGGATGCTGATGCTTATATTCAATCCAGGCAAACAAAGGACTAACCTTGGTATTTAAGAGAGAGCAGTTCCCATCTCATTGTTCCATAAAAAGCGAGAAGTCCAGCCCCTTTTCTGCCGCTTGCTCACTAAGACTCGGATCTTGCAGTGAGTGCCACATGGGTCGATTCCCCTCCCGCCCCCATGTCCACAAATAGCTCCATTCAGTGGGCTCTGTAGAGAAGGAGGGGTTTACCCAAATGGATCATCACCCAGTGATAGTCACGTCAGCATTAGCACACTCAGGGCACATGCCCAATTGTTTGCTGACTTACAGCCTAAGCCACCAGCAAGCAGGCAGAGCAGGCAGGCTCTGCAGGCAAATTGCCATGGCCACCTTGATAAAGAAGTTCCCTGGGAGGTCCACTGGTGCCATGCACTTGGAGCAGGCTACAGAATCAGCGGCACAGAATGTTCTGCAAGATGGGGCAGGGTTAGTCTCCTTCTGTTTTAAATTTTCTTTTATTGTATGTAGCTGTTATGGGACTCTTCCTCCCCGTGGTAGAGCTTTATCCAGGTGGAGGCTTTCCTTGCACAAAGGGCCTTTGCTGCCCTGGGTGCAGCTACTGCTGGGCGGTCCCAAGCAAATGCTTATGCGTGTAGTCCCACTGACAGCAACAGGATTGCTTCTGTGAGGAAAAGTAAGCCAGTGTGTAAGTGTTTCAGAACTGGGGCTATGGGTCCCGAGCCTGCAGATTATACCACTCGAGACCCCTCTGCACCGATGTGGCTTCTTAATGAGGTTGCCTGCAGGTATATAGGGCCATCCATGAATAACAGGTTGCAGAACTACTCTTGGTGAGGTCAGCTTGGTTTTACATTCATTTCCAGACCCCACACTTCCCCCCGGCTTTGCATGTTATGGTGACTAAAATTAAAGTACCCCACATTTATCCAAGCCCTGACAACAAGTCCCTTTGGTGACCATCAGAGAGTAAGTATTAACATTTCTTTCCATGCTGACGGACTGGTGCAGCTAGCTGGTCACAAAAGCATTTGATATGTGGGGGTGTGAAGCTAGTTGTTTCTTTTAAATATGAGTCAGAAAAAGGTTTGGTTTTGTTGAAACAACCAGGCAATCTAGGGAACTGTGTCTTAGCACAAACACTTTCCATGGTCAAACACAATGAGTCTGGGCTTCTGCATTAACTATTTTGCAGAAGACGGGATGTGCACGTGTAAAGCGTAGGAAAGTGCTCATTCCATACGTTCTATTCCAAGCTAAAGTATGGCTTTCACTATAGCTAATAACCCTCTTTTCTCTGAAATTATGACCTTCTCTCAGCGATACTATCCAATCATAGTGTAGCTCCAAGAAGCACCTTGGCCTTCTGGGAGTTACCATACAGATAGACCATACATTACTTGACTGAGGAAGGAAGCAACAGCATCTTGCTCCCATCAGCATGCTTAGACCACTCCAGGAAGGAGTGAGAAGAGAAGGTGGCCCGTGACATCATATCCTTCCAGACCCCATGGGAGCAAGATGTTTCTTCAGTAACAAATGATGAGAGAAGCCCTTGGCCTTTAGGGGCTGCCACCCAGTCCTCTGCAACCTTCCTCACCAAGAACCCACCAAAGCTCAGTGTGGTTATCCAGTGTACTAATGCCATTTGCAGCATTACTGTGAAAGTCTGTATCCCTGTTCACCCCTTTTTCAAGACTATGATAAATTTTGTACGAAGTATGCCTTCGGTGGTACCATTTGAAAACTCAATTTGCTGATCATTATTGGCCTGATAAAATGTGTGGCAACATTATATGTAATGTTATAAGATTCTACTGCATACACGGTTGATACATGCTCCAAATTTAGAAAAGCAGGTACAGAGCAATTTCTTGGAGACAAAAGGCAAACTGATGCTTCAAAGGGACTGTCACCTGCTTAAGTGGCCATCCTTCAGGAGGAAAAAGGGTGAGAGAGAGGTTTGTGTCTTGACAAAGAAAATAGCTGGAAGTTCCTGTCCTACAGACTTTCTGTTGCTTGAGTCTCAGCTGGAGAGGATTCGCAAAGAAGAGAAGTGCGATAAGAAAGGGGAGCAAACTCCCCAGCTTCTCTCTCGCTTCATCTCGACTCATTGCATCGCCACCCGTGGAAGGACAAAGGAAGCATCATGGGGCTGGGGAGGGATCCTGGCTGGAAGAGTCAGCTAGTAAGGTGCTAGAACAGGGCTCACCAAATTTGCTTCGGATCTAGGAGCCAGCCCAAAAATTAAGGAGCCAGACAACGTGGGCTCAGGGGCAGGGCGTCTTGGCCAGAGCGCAACTGTCACTCCCCTCACCCCTCTCCCACCTGAAAGGGGGGTGGGATTGGAATATAAATTGGAATTCAGCCTTTGCTTGAATATGCACCATTCGTTTCCATTTCACCAGAGTGCGCCTGACAATTTCCCACTCAAGGGGCCTGTGTACACTGAGATGAGTGGTGCTTTAAAACACGTTGATAATTAACAGCTTTTTAATACCATTGCGCACTCGGCCAGAGGCAGACATTTGGCCAAAGTCAGTTGGATCATTTCAGGTATTTATACATTCACTAAAATAATAATAATATATCTGTGCACTTTTTATACTTTGCAATGTATTTAATTGTTTAAATGCAAAAAATAAATACCAACAAACCATAAAATAGATTTATGCTGAAACAGGTAATTGTCTGTGGTGGGCTGTATCCCACAAGTGCCAGTAATTTACCTTAACAAAGGTTAGTATTATAGTGGCATTTATTTACCTATTGAGAATACTTCTACATAGTTAACTGGCACTAGAAAAAAATGTTATTTGCATGGATATTCACTCCAATACAGGAAATGAATAGTTACGCAACATGAGATTTCAGGAGTATGGTTTGCACTTTATTGTTGCAATACTATTTTAAAGCAATTACTATCAAATGCAAATGTAATCAGAAGATACAATGCTAACAAATACATATTTCATGTGTGTAAGCTTACGGAAGTTATGTTTATGATCAATTCAGCAGTTTTTCTCATTTCACTATAACCTGTAGGAGTTTGGTGAATTAAGAACCACTCATTTTTAAGAGCTCCCATGTTTCACTTAGAAATCAGACAAAATGCTAACGTAAGTTTAGTAGTAAATCTAAACTAAATGTTAACATGCTAACAAATTTAGCATGTAAACATTTAATTTAGATTTACTACCAAAGGGAGTACCATTGACTTCAATGGTAGTAAAGTTAAGCATGTGTCTAAGGCTGGGTCTACACTGACCGTGGCAAATTTGCCACCGTCAGATTGATTGCTCTGGATCGACTGAGCGGTCTCTGTAAACCCGCTCAGTCAATGCAGCGATCAATGCAGGAAAACCACGCCGGTAAGTGGCATAGCGCTGTGTTGAAGGAAACACTATTGCCTTCAGTGCAGCGCAGTGTGGACGGTGTGCGGAGCAGATGCAGAGATGTTGACGAGAGATACACCAGTGACGTAAGTCACTTGCGTCTCCCATCAACTGCTGCCGAATCCGGAAGGTAAGTGTAGACCGGGCCTGTGTGTTTACAAGATCACAGGCATGATTAGCCCAGCTTCATGTTGTTGTTTTTCTAGGGCCTAATCCTGTGAGGTGATCCACGCCCTCAACTTTCATTTCACTGGGACTTGAGGATGCTCAGCTTTTCTCAGGATGGTCTGAAGGCAGAGCAATGTTTAGTTCTGAAAGAGAAATGTAAAATAAACCAAATTATTGGGGACGGGGGGAGCTGAGGTCTGTTGGGTCAGCAGTGGGTGAGTTAGTTTAAATTTTAATTAATAAACATTCTCTTAAATAGTCTCAAAAGGTATTTATGGGCCAGCCATTAGGTAAAGAATGTCCATTTTAAAAATTCCTATCCTTTTTGTATGCCTCTTTCAGAGTTAAGGCAGAAGCTCTGTTCCTAACTCACTCCTTTGTTCCTGCTCACTATAGTTGCTTGCCCATTAACAGAAGCTCTCGAGAAATGGGAGAGCTGCCATAGCCTATGATCTGCAATACTTGTGCATAGTAGAGTGAGTTAATGACCCAATTTTAGCCTTTACTCCTAGATTCCTAGATTTGACCTAGTTTAAACTAGGCAGTAGTTATGTTAACCTAATGCCAGACGTGGGAGCAGTACTGTTTTTTAATGATAAGCAAGTACTTATTCCCCAGCCTCCCTTTTAGACTCCATATTAAGCCAACCTGCCTTTCCATGGAGGAGGGTTGCATGCTGCTCTTTCTAAAGCTTGAGAGCATTGTGGGATGTGTCTATTGTTCACAGAACACCATAATTCTCTGCGGTGTTTTACAAAGAAAGAAGACTCTGCCCTGAGACACTTACAGTCTAAGGTCAGCATTACACACACAATGAAAGGTGGTAACAGACAATATGATTATACAATGTATTAGCTGAATAGACACAAAGTTCTCCATCTCTCAGGGGCAGCATGCATCCAACCCCAGGTTCTGTACATTAACAGTAAGAAACCAAACCTGGGTCTTGAACTCAAAATTTACCATTTTTACTTTTTTTTTTTTTTTTTTTAAACTTACCACTGGATCAAAACAGTGGTCTTTTATAATCCAGTATCTTGCCTCTGACCAGGGCAAGTGCTTTCAGAGAACAGTGGGAGTTAATACAGCAGCAAGTAATTGTGTAATAACTTGTCCACAGGAAAAAATTTCTCCTAACCATGTAAGGTAGCATCTTGCTGTGTTCTTTATTTTTTTGTTTATAAAAGATGGGGGATAGGTTAGATTTTATCACTATGTCCAAATTACGGTGTTTTGATTTGGCTACTATGAAATACTTTAGTTATGTTTAAAACTGTAATCTCATGGAAGGCATAGAGTTGCACAAAAACCAGAGCCTCTGTTTGGCAGGAAATCATAATGATTTTTACTTTTTTTTTTTTTTTTTTTTTTTGACTCCAAATTGGAATAAAACCCCCCAAAATTCCCTGCAAAACAAAATTTGCAAAAAAAAGTTCAGTTTTGGTCCATTAAAACTTTCCACTTCAATAAAATTGTAATGTTTAATTCAAATTTTGACTTTACTATATCAAATAAAAATAGACGCAAACTACAGTATATCATTGACATCTGCAAAAAATGTGTTTAGATTTCAACAAAATGGAATTTTCCAATGGAAAAATGTTCAATCAGAAACTTTTTGACCAATTCTACTAAGAACAAGTTAAGAAAAACTCTTTTGGGCCTTGATTCAGAAAAACACTTAAAGATGTGCTTAACTTCAAGTTCAAGTAAAACCCATCAGCAAAGCACTTAAGTACGTGCCTAAATTGAGTTTAATGAGATTAGTCATGTTTTTAAAATTAAGCATGGCTGTGAGTATTGCCGAAGTGGCACTTGGTTATGTTGAATCTGCAAATGTAATTGTGCTTATTAAATATAATTGAGTTAATTTAATTTTACCACTATTAATAATCATTTTTAGGATAAAACCCTTTTAAAAAGCACAAATTTTAATAATTTCATAAGCAGCCCTAATACAGTTTTCCTTATTCTTTTGTAGAAGACCTAGAAGGTATATAAGGTGCCTGCCTTCTTTAACTTTCCTTCTAAACTATTCCAGACATTTTCAGTGATTATAGCAAAATCCCCTGAGTTTTACTGTGTGGTAAAGTAACACTTATTGTTTTTAAAAAGCAAAGCACAACCCTTTTGGAGTAATGTCTAGAAAGAGTAAAATGTCATTGTGGATTGATGCCGTCTTCTGGTGTCATTTACAAAGGTGCTTAACTTAGTCATGTATGTTATGCAAATGGCGGGATGATGTGTGTTTAACTTTTACCCTGAAAGCAACATTCAGTGAAAAGAACATTAATTTAGGAATAATCATTGACATATGAATAATGATGGTGGGAATCAAGCATCAGTGCTTGTGACTATTTAAGTATTTCTCCACAGTGAAACAGTCATTGGGGGAGACAGGAGAGTGAGAGAGACTGTAGTCCATTGTTTAGGGCACCCACTGTGGGAGACCCTGGGTCCAGTCCCCCTGCTTTAACCACTCTCATAACTTATCCTGCTGTGTTACATGGTTTTAAACGTATTTTTAGTATACACATACAACTTTTTAATTAACATCTTAAAACTCAAAATACACCTTTATTCCATACAAACCTGATATTCTCATGTATTATCAGTGGCTCACATGAGAAATGCTGAGTCATTACGTGTATTTATTGGGTGCCTTATAAATACCTAGTTAATGTGATATGCTAAAGAAATGAATGCCATCTCCTATTATTTTATTGTATCTCTGCTTGTGTGTCTCTGCCCTACATTTTAAAGACCAGTTGTATCTTAGCAGCTTGTCAGCTATATTGCCAGAGCTGCTGCATGTGTTTCCTTTCCCGCTTAGAGACAAATTTGTTTTACTGTTAATTGCTATCTAAGAAGGAAAAGGAAGGAGCAGGCTTGCTTTTGCTCTTGTTGGCTTCTGAAATACAAAGAGATGTTATTTTCCTCCATAACCTTGAGAGTGGAGCTAAGGATATCTCCAAATAGTCTAAGGCCTATGAATGGAAGAAACAGGAGTCTACATTTTGACGACATTCCTCCCCTTCAAGGCTGAACCTAGAGAACTGGAGATATGGTGGCCCTGGAAAAATTGAATCTGTAGTCTGCTGCAGCTATTTGAATACCTCCTTGGTCAAACAACCTCCTTATAGCAAGTTCCATCATGGGACTGAGCACGTCCTTCTGAATGATAGTGGAATCCAGAAGGAAGCAAGATGGCTTTGAATGGGAGGCCACTGCTGAGCCCACTTTGGGGCAGGCAAGTCACAACTCTTGGAAGGCAGCATCTAGTTGGCTGATGTTTTCAACAAAGTGAGAGCCATGTCAAGAATTTATCTTGGAGAATGAGATGGTAGAGAATATAAGGAGTGTCTCCTAACGAGCAGAAATGGCAGGCAACCAGATCAGAAGGCTTGAAGCCAGAGTCCTCCTCTCCTTTCCAAGTGTCCATAGACAAGGGCAGAGCAGGAGGAAGGCTGCAAGGTAGAAGGTCTTCTTGCCTGCAAAAGGAAGGAAGGAACAAACCAAATGAAGGATTGAAGAAGAGGACTTGTTAAGTCAAAAGAAGAGAGCACTGGTTAAATTTTTGGGTCAGCAGGAAAAGAAAGTGCCTACACTAAGAGGAAGAGGCAAGGTTGCACATCCTTGTCCAACTGAGGAGGTGGGGAGGCAAAAAGAGAATGTCCAGGGAAAACTCCTGTCTGGGTCCACTGATCCAGGGTCAACTCCTGGCCTTTCTGCACAGCTGAGCAGAGACATGCACTGCTCTCCTCTCTTTTTCCACCAGGTAGTACTTCCACTGCCAGCTGGCTGTTGCAAGGACACTCAGCATAAACAGGTCCCAGAACAGGTAGCTGAAGTGGTTTGGAGCAGGAGAGGATAAGCCTTTTTTTCCTGGTTTCTTCAGCTCCTGTTCTATAAAAGTTAGTGACCATCTGAAGCAAAAGAAAAAGGTTTCAAGGAAACAGGATACTCTGGGTAGCAAAGTCTGGAAAGAGTTATGAGAAACGTTTGGTGTACCCAGCCTTTCCTGATCTGCATTGGCACCTTTTCCAAGAAAAGGGGAACTTCCAGTGTTTGCACTGGCTTCACAATACCCTGGAATATCTAAATGAAATATCTACATGGCTAGTAAATTTCTAGTTTAGTTTACATTTTATTCTTAAACAGTTGGGATTCTGAACTTTCTGTTCTCAAAATAGCAATAGGAGGACAATTGTTGTCATGATCCATTATGAAACTGATTATACTGGGATTCTGATTTGTTATATTTTGTTCCTGAAGCCCCATTTGATTTGTGGTACCTATAATCTGTTCCTCACAATGGGATACTTATCTACTGTGAAACTGAGGATCAGGAGGAAAGTCATGACCAATGTACTTCATATTATGCACGTGAGAGAGGTTCACTATACATCGCGAACGTCGAACAGAACGGGTCAGGATCCCTTGTGTGTTTTCACAGTTATCTTCTGTGTCAGTTTTAATCTATTTATTTAATTCTCAAGTATAAAGTGGAGGATGCAAAATAGAATAGAGTCTTTGAAACATCACAAAAGTAATAACAATGGACCAAACGTTGCCCTCAATTGAACTGATGCAGCTCCAATGAAGCTGGCATATAACTGAGGCTGGAATTTAGCCCATTATGTTCACATGGTATTCTTCGAACTCCCAGATACTACATCTGACATTCTTTCTGCTGATATGCTCTGTCCCCCTCCCCTGTCAGAATGATGAACAAACAACTGATTTAGTATAAGTCAATATTTGTAATCAAATTGCTTGCCCCACTATTAGACCCAATTATTTGACAAATCTCACAATGCAATTTGCAGGGTCAATTTCTGATCACCTTGGATCCAATTTTCAAATACCATTACTTGCTGCAATTTTAGAGAATGTAATTTTGTCATAGAACATAGGTAGCAATTTGAAAAAAATTAATATTAAAATGTATCAAATTAATATATCAAACAATCATTCCATACCACAGACCTTAGCAAATAAGTTTATGGATTTTTAGAGTATGCTCAAAACCCAAAGGAAAAGCTGAAGCTGCATTACATTTAAACCTTTTTTGGCTCCAGACCGAATCTTCCTTAATTAATAACCATTAAAGCAGACAACAAAATTTAAATTACGCTGAGTCTTCTGTTCACCAAAAAAAGTCAAGAGGTAAGACAGATATTGTATCATCAACACACATTGGACTGCCATCACAGAGACATAACTCACTAGTTGGTAATCCCTGCTCTATTTAGGCATAAAAAGAAATTAAGAAATTTCTGGTATTGATAATAAATATGGTAGAATACCAGCATATGGAATTCAATATTATTTGTTACACTTCTTTTCTCTTTTTGATACTATTTAAAAGACAATGAAAGTGATGAAAATTAACCTGAAACCCCTATAATTAATCAATATGGCTTTAAAATATTAGTAGACATGAATGGAGCAATCTATTTCATAGTAATTCTTGGATTCTTTGTTGGCTACATGTGTTCATGTGAAAATATTATAGTTTAGCTATATATACTTAAAAAGTAATATGCTTAGCTGCTGTACAGTTGTCTACATTGTAAATTAGTCAAATACTAATTAAACCGACATCCAGAGGACAGTAGAAATTTTCTGGTTACTTTACAATGGATAAAATAGCTGTTAACCCCATTAGTTCCACTGTATGCTTTTAAAACGTTATGTTGTTCCTGCAAAATCTAGAAGCATGTCAAAATATGACTTTATAACATCTTGTTTGGATTATGTCAACTACAGTAGTAGAAATTTGGCCTCTGGATCAAGGTAAACATCCATGGTACCATAGCAATGATTCTCTCAAATTTCTGAACAAAGGCACAATTATGAGTACTTTCAGTAAAATTGACCGCAGTTTCACATGGGCCTGGAAGATACTGAATTTGGTTTGTCATTTAATGCAACAGCAACTTATGAGTAGTCAATGAAGATAGAAAGAGAAGCTCACAAAAAAAGCCTCTCTTAGGTAATAAACCAAAGATACGTATTTGTGGGACCTCTAAGAAGTGTATGGCTGATTTCACAGCAAACGAAGAAAATTAACACAGCTCAGGTGTTAGCGTAATAAACCCTCATAGTCTGTATAGGATGAGTGGTATCTGAGTGACAGTTAAAATAATTTAATTAATCACTGTAAACTGTTAACAAGAATAACGGGATCAGCTCTACTTAACAACAAAAGTAAATTACATTACTGCTAATCCTTTAACCGGAACACACAAAGTAAGTATTGCACAGGCATGCTTACCAGATAGCCTTTGGAGAATATAAATATGCCCTCTTCATCACAACCAAACACAATTGGCCAGAATCCATCCCAGGTAAAGCTCCAATCAGAGGTTTTTCAAGTAACTAAAGACCAACTCTCATCTAGCCACAAAGGATGACTGCTAGATAATCAACACATTCTCAGTCTAATTTACCATGAAAATAGTCTGAATTAGTCATTAAAATAGTTTGAACTAAGTATCTGAGTTGTAATCTGCTAAATTCAGTACTTTCAATCTTAGCAAGGATGTCCTTCCTGTGCTCACAATGCCCTGACATTTTTAAGAACAAAAGGTGTAGAAGTAGCAATTATAGAATTCTCTGTTAACTATGTACCAAACAGAGGACAAATGTTCTGTAATACTCAATCTGACCAGTATCTCAGGTGAGAAATTTAATATTCGTACTTCAGACCACATAAGCGGTCTAGTCATTTACAGAAGTAACTCCAGTTCTATATAAAATCCCAAATAGTTGTCAACAATGTATGTTATGTAAATAACTTATCAATCATGCAGGGCACCATGGCAGATCTGGGCTGAAAGGGTGAATATCCCTTGCATGGCCTACCCAAGTCCTACCCTCAACCCTTGCCCATTACCATTTCCAGTGGTACAGGGCTCTCAGGGTCTGTGGAGAAGTATGCAGCAGATGCTCCTTGAAACCTCCCCAAACCCTCACCTTTTTCTTGTGGCCCTTACAACTTTTAAGGGGAAAAATGGTATTCATTACCAACAAGGAATACTTCTGGATCTCCTACACCATCTCAGGCTGCTGAGTAGCTCTCTGATAATCAAGAGCTGGAAAATACTTCAATATTTACAGAATTACCGGTAACAGAATTAAATAGCTAAATGGAGGGACTTTGAAGAAGACGTAACGAACAATTTTATCTTCATGATAGAAGACATAAATTGATAGCATGGCACATGGGAAGAAGAATGATAGACTTTGTTGAAGAAGAAAGCACTATTTACTCCTTTTATGTGTTTCTGTTGAAAACCTGCAATGTGAACTGAAGAACTAATTAAAACCTACCCTCAGAGCAAGGCAGAAGTCCAAGTTCTCATTTCACCTGCTGCTCTACATGCTGGCACTTCAATACACTTCAGCTTCAGTGATATAGTTATAAAATATGCATGAACTTAAAATAAACTAGGTTTAATTGCAGATCTTAAGTGGGTATGTTACCCAATCACTCACCTGATGGAGTAGCAAATTTCCAATAAAATGGTTCTACACAAGTAGATCTTATGTGAAGCAACTCTTGCAACACATTAGATGGGAATTATTTCTGTGATTTCTATCATACTCAACTCTATTTAAAATATTTATATGGTTCTCACTACTCTAGCAGTGGAGCACCTTGCAATTTTTAATTTCATTCTCCTACTACCACCCCTGTGAGATAATGAAGTGCTATTATTCCCATTTTACAGATGGGGAACTAAGGCACAGAAAGAATAAATGACTTGCCCAAGGTCACACAGGAAGTTCTCTGATGGAGCACCAGGAAACAGAACCTGGTTCTCACAAGTTCTAACTACTGGAACATCATTTCTCTCCTGGTATACTGCAAATGCACTAAAGACAGGAAACAACCACTTTCTCATAAAAGTGGCAGTTTTAGTGATTATACTGGGATTAAAAACATCTTAAAAGACTACCAGTACCACCTTAACATTCAAATTGTTTGCACATTGTGAAATAAACACATATGCAACATGTCCATGTTTTGATATGTATTTTTATTTCCCTGCAGTTTTCACTTATCAAGAACAAGTAACAGGGAAAGTTGTCTGAACTAGTGCATAAACAAACATTCTGAAACACCACTACACGTATCTAATTTACAAGAACCATATAAAAAAAGTCACTAAAACACTACACTACGAAGGTGTCCAACGCTTACAGTCAGACTTTTTCCAACCCGTTACTTGCCTTGTAGCCACAGGAAAACTCTCCAAAATTGAAAAGACAATCTTGCCACAACCCTCCCCCCTCCCACCACCTGGGATGGCTCGATATCTAGACATCCAATAATTATTGCAATGATATATAATGCAATACATACCTGGTAAAATATCCTTTACGTGGTGTGTTACAGTTTTAAAGCCGGTTAAAATATGCAGTCTTCAAGATAAAATGTAATCAGTTGAAAATTTTTCATATCTGCACAGTTTAATGTGTGCTAGATGCATAATTTTTCCTAGTCAGTTTTTTCTGTGTAATTATCTTTTATAAACTGGTATTATAAATAGAAATATACATTCAAAATATATGGAAAAGTGAGTTACTACATTAAATTTGCATGTATCGATCCATCCCTTTCCCCTGCACAGTAATAGAAAATACTATTTTGCCTTGAACTTCATATTTGACAGTGAAATGCCACTAAAGTATTTACCAAAAAGTCCATCTAGTCAAATTGTGAAACAAAATGAACCAAGTGAAAACTTTACATTTCCTTTAGAAAAAAATTACAAGAATTTCATTTCCTAGCTATGAATCTTTAACTTTTTTTAGACACAAAGTTGGATTTATTTGTACAAGATACAAAATGTAAACATGGCAAAATAAATAGTTAAAACAAGTGATGCAGGATCTCATTTCATGCTCATGATCCCATTAAAGAATTATTTTTTAAATCCATTCAGTTGCAAATTCAAGTGCAAAAGCATGATGATGAATATCTACTATTCAAGTAACAGAAATAATATTGATGATACAAATAAACTATTTTACAAGGTAGTGATTTTCCCAATTTTACAAAATGTACATTATATATCGACTTAATATACGATATGATAGTCCAATTTAGGTCCGTTTCAGTTCCCTGTGATCCACAGAGTGCTGTATTTTGCATTCAGTTGGAATATAAATGACTACACCATCAGCACAGGTTAAGCCACTGGTTTGAGGTTATGTCACTTCCATTGCTACTGTTGTCTCTGCTATGCCATTTAAACCCAGTCGTTCTGGTTCGTGGTTCTCTCTGTAACAGATGGAACATGGAATAGTTACAAGACAGAACATTAATATTTCTATATAAGATTTCACAGTATTTTTGCTGATGTAAAGTATTTCTGCACAGATCTCTTATTCGAGGAATGGAAAGACCATTAAACACATCAAATAAATAGGCAGAAATAAGGAAAGTACAGACTTCTGCTTGAAAACCAAATATTGGTATTTCAGAAATATTCTTAGTCCATCAATACCATGATCCTACTCACGCTGCATTAATAAAGTACTAATAACTAACTTTGCTGAAGCTCATAATGTGAAGATACTAAAGTCTCTTGAAACAGCATATGCCAAGTGATGCAAGATACCCCATAACTATGTGTTACCAAAAAACGTGTGTTATGCGCATGCTGGTGCACAAATTAGTGTTCTAACATAGCCCACCTTTTTATTAGTTTAGTTGAATACTTTTCAGCACCAACAAAGAATTTTAAATTTTCTATCAATCCTTATATACTGCTCTTTAGGATTTTGCACCTGTTAGAACCCTAAGGCTTGTCTAAAGTTGGAAACACAGTGCTTTTTAGAGTTAGCTAACATAACTTGAAACAGCCCTTTGCATCTAATGTAGATACAGCTGAGCACCTTAAAAATACAAAGAGGTTTTTCCAGTTATGTTCGCTAACTATTTTTTTCGTTAACATAACTTTTCCCTAGTCTAGATCTACTTTGACTTATATCCAGTTTTATGGCTTTTTTAAAAAGGACTCTTTATACCAAAAAAAGTAGCTATGAATGAAACTGCAAATAGTGCCCATTTGCTCTATTTCTGTACTTTATAAACAATAGGTATAATTTTATTAATCACAGATTATACAGTCTACAAGACAAGTTTAATATAAGGAAAATTTAAGCTATTTTTTGAGAAATATTTTTCAGCTACTTTTCTGAGATCAACCAACCTCCATATCTAGTAATCTGTATTTAAATATCCTAAAACCGCAATACAACAACCAGTACAGGGAACCAAATTATACTCTGAGGGAGTTTCATGAGTGGAACTGAAGTCAGAGTACAGAACCCTGCACCCATGGAGTTGGGGGAAGGGCATGAGTATAATTCCTTACGGAAAAGCAGGGACTGGGCAGACTGGAATTGGCGAGTGCTGCATTAGATGAATTAAATCAAAGTGATTAACTTAACTCATTTTACACAGTTACCATGTAAAAATATAAGTATACCCATATGTGTTCAATTATAAATCTGTATCTATATTATCGTAGACCTCAGTCCTGCAAAAGGAGCGTCTAGACACAAACTTATGACCGCTCAGGATCCTACTGAAGTAAATGAGATGCTGTGCAGATGAGGATCCCTTTGTAGGACCAAAGTTGTAGATTGTGAGATCTCTGAGCAAGGGACTGTGTCTTATTTAATGTGCGAAGGAGTAAGAACGGTAAGTTTATGGAAATATTCAGATAACAATAATGGAACTTAAGAAACTCTGGCCCAATACACACCTTGCTATACTGCTGATGGCACTGCTAGGAGTAACCTTTGGCACCCTGTCCATACTGGCAGCAACTGTGGCAAGTTTTAAGGCTGTTGGCGATGGTGCTGAAGTCCTTGTATTGATATGTACATTGACTGGAGAAACAACACTGACATTGTTTAGGTGCACTGCATTAGTCAGGCAAGAATTGTTCATGGGAAGTGTCTGAGGACTGCTTGTGCACAAAGCTGGAATTAAGTGGTTTGTGGTGCTGTGGCCAACTGTCCTTACAAGTTGTACAGTTGAAATCCCTGGGCTGGATGATAAAGCCATATTGGTGGAGTACAGATTTTTAGAGGTTCCTGTTAGAAAGAAAACATTTCAATAAAAATTACACAATAAAAACATGTAATTGTTAAGTCCCAAAACAGAAGTTTAAGCATAAGCTTAAGTGTAAGGCTGTAATTACCAATGGCAATAATTACCCCATAATCCCACTGCCAAAGTTACAGCATGGGAACAAAATAACGGAAGTTTATTTGCAATCACAACTTTTACAGTATTTTCTGTTCAATGAAGGGGGAAAAAAATGTTTGCCTCCAAGTACCAGCTAGTTTAGACTCTCAGAGCATTGCCCTTTCTCTGTATAATTTGCTGAGGAATGACTTGATTTACTGCAACTGGGCAGAGCCACATTTCAATCCTGGATCAATTCCAGCATATTGATTTACTATATATTAACTCTCTTTCTCCTCACCAGTACACAGGGTCCATAAACCCCATCACACCATTAGCTGTTAAACAAAAACATCATAAAGCCTCTCTGATTTATTATCCAAGTCAAATCCTAATGAACTGTTGTCTCTATCACTAAGGCAATAATCCAACCTGTCTGATTTGGGCATGACTGGTTTCTAGTAAATGGAGTCTCAAATGAAAATGGAAATTTCAAATACATTAGGGCTTTTTGGCTAGGTTTGTGGTCTCTGGAAAAACTGATCCTAGTCTGTGCCAGTATGTACATTTAGGACCTTTTCAGAAAAGAATTTAAAGCACATACTTAACTTTGGGTACATATTTACATCAATGATGTCAATGGGATAAAATAAGCATGTATGTTCTTTGCTGATTTGGGGCCACAGTACCAATTAAAGAATGCAATTTCATAAAACCGTAGAACCAATTATGGATTAGAAAGTTTTAGACACCAGCTCCCTCCTCATAAAACCATCCACAAGATCATGAGATACTAAACAACAGCATTTTTAAAAAAATTGTGTCAATACATTCAGAAACTGCACCAATCATAACAACTCCTTACTTTTCAAAGAGTTTCTATTACTTTGAAAAGAAAACAGGAAAATTACTGTATTATTGTTCATGATTTAAAGAGAGGAAATTTTTGCTCTGAAGACTTTTAGATCTTCAACATTCAAATTACCACTAAGGTATCAACTTCAGATAAGGCCAATTAAAAGAGTAAATGAAAATCAGCACTGTGACTATATTTATTCAACTCTCAAATATATTTTCAGACATTAGGAGTCCTTTGGTCAAAGATGTTGATCTGCACATTAGACAGCTAACATTAAGAAATCGTCACCTGAAGGCTGGACAACACCATTTATATTGTTGTGGCTGGTGTTCTGTTCCTTTGTTACCTCACTGCGACCGGGAGCAGGTGCACTGACCACTGCAGATGCAGCAAAGTGGGCGCTGGCTGAGTCAAGTGTTTTGGACATACAGTCAGAGGTGCTTAAGCCCTATGGAATTAACCACACAGCTTTTATAATTTTGCCAGTAGTAGCAGCTGACAAAACACATTAAGAGTGATACAGTACATAGCTACTAATGAATTAAGGGGAAGCATCTTTTGAACCAATATTATAACAAATATTTAAAGGTCATGAACCTAGTTCTCTGCATCCTTCCCAACAACAGTCCATCTAGACAATTATACAGAAAGTTGCAACTGCAAATGGTATCCTTAGACTGGACTTCAAATACATAGTGTGCTATACAAGTCTCTTGTATTACTGAGTCTTTGGGAGGCTTTTTGAAATCCTGAAGGTTTTATTTTACTTATATACACGTGTCTACAAAATTACATTGTTAGGGATTAAACTGCTTCATAGGAACTTGCCTACAGAATTTTGGAAGGGTGTATCTTCTATTAATCCAGCGGCCCAGGAGACATGATAAGTGTTAATATTAGTTATTCAGCACTTGCCATCCAACCTTTGATATAGTACCCTAGTGGTTGTATATAGCTGCATGTTTAATACACTTCACTTGGGAAAATGATTCGCCCACTAACTTTCAATATCTAAACCATCAAATATAATTTTCTCCTCCTATTTAGGATCACCATTCCATAATTTTATGGAAACAGACCAAAAAAAATTTGCAAGCAGCAATCTGTACAGGAAGATGATGATTAATAAATATAGAAAATACTAGACAGGGAGAAAGGGATGCTGGTGTTCATGTATACACTGCTAGCAATAATATAGGGGAAAGGTTTTTCTAGTAATGCTTAATAGTATTTTTAATTTATAAATACAATTTTCTTATTAATTAGCATAATACTAGCTAGCTATGTAAGCCTGACATCCTTTGCCCACAATGGATATTACACTGGAAAAATTAAATTCCTTACAAAAAAAATCAGAATGTAACATTTAAAAGCTGTTTTTATCTCCAGAAACTACCAAATGACTAAGGTGTGCTACCCTTACTCACACTATCATATTCCACAATTTCAATGAATTTACTCACACAGTGAGGTACTATTCAGGGCCAGCAAAATTGCCAAATTCTAATTCAAAATAAAGTGTATTTAAATGTGAAAAAGAACAGATAAACATGCAGGCAGTTTATGTGGACTTCAAACGTTTGTAATCTATGTTTTCATATTCTCTTACAGGAAAGCTTGTTGAGCAAATTTGCTTAAAAGTCTAGTTTTGCTGTTTTTTGCTAAAAAATCCCCAGCAATTCAGACAGCACGGCATTGTGCATGAAACCGGCAAATAAATTGACAAAATTAAGTAAAATTGGCTATTTTGTTGCCTAAGTATAAAAAGTAAAACAAACATAAAAATAGTGAAACTCTATTTTTAAACTAATGCATTTGCAATGTAAGCACGAACATTCATACTTTCAAAATACAGACTCATGTAGCAGTGTCTCTTCAAAGTTTATAAGTAATAATACTACATTTTGAATTACAAGACAAAATAAAAGCAAATGTGTTATGGTAGCTAGAGAGTTACTGAGATTTCCAAAGCCACATAGAGAAATTTAAAAGGAATTTGATCAAAATAATTTAAATACATTTCATACAATCAGTACATTAACAAAACATCTTTAACTCGTAACAAAACAAACACAGAGCAAGCAGGATGAGAAACCTGCTGTGCGGAAGCCAGAACTTGCCATACGAAAAGCATTTTAAAAGAGTATTACCTGTGCTTTTGGATGCGTCTGTTGTGAGGAATGCTGAGACTGCTGTTTCTGCTGAAGCTGAGCAAGTTGCTGTCTTTGCATTTGAACTAATTGCTGTTGATGTGTCTGAAACTGCTCCTCTGTGATACCCCCTGTTACTGTGTAAGAGAAAACGAAGAGTTTTCCAGTTTAACAAACCTGACGAACACAAACGTTTCTAGAACAAAAGCGAAATACAACGCAAACCGACACAGAACAGGGAAACATGACAACAAGATGCATGAAAAGGAGGGTGCTGAACACTTGCACAGATATCAGTGTATCAATGTCTGTGAAGTTGAATCCACCCGTGTAAATGCTTATCACTGGCCAATTCTCTTTGAGCATAAAGTCAGCTATGAGAAAGGGCTGATAGCTCAGGAGCAACAGTTACTTACTAGCACTGAAAACTGCCTTCAATGTGTTGCTTCTCAGTATCTAGGACTGTTGTACTAGGCAAGTTACTTTTTGGTAGGCAAAAGTTAAACTGAGGCTATATCAGTCATACCCACTGAATGACATCTTTTATGAAGCTACACCAACCAATGGAACCAGAAAGAAATTTTTCTCCTGGTTTCTGGAGAATGAGGAAGGTCTCCCATATCATGGCTCTGACAGAGGAATGACTGATTCACTTTTCTTTCACTATTACCTCTCTCAGCTAATACACTCTATAGTAGACTCAGTCTATTTTTCTTTCCTCTGAGATTTGGGGACGTGTTCAGGAAGAGAGAGCACCTAGTTGTTCCAGCACCAAGTAGTATTTGTGCTATGTGATCAGATGTCCACTTTACAGATATGTATTAGGCAACGTGAGTGGGGCACCATTTAGTGCACTTAAGCGGCAGGTTCAGTGGTGCACAGAAATCTTGATGACCAAAGAACTGGAGCAGGATGGCAAAAACTGGCTCCCCGGGTCTAAAATCTAGCATATGGCTCCAATAATTTCATTAAGGACCACAGTCATTGTTTAAGGCTAATAAGTACTTTCTATCCTATAACTTTTGAATCTCTCCTGTTATCTCATCCCCTTTTCTGATTACTTTTAAAAAGCATGCTGAAGGATGTCTTGAGCAGCATTTTCTGCAACTAGATGTGTTGCATGGTATTGCATGAAGGCCTCCTCAATGGAGGGGGGAGATTCCAATGTAGATCAAGAGAGTTTGCTGACCAGGGAGAAAAACGCTGAGGCAAATGTGAAAGTTATTACCTCACTGTGCCTCAGTTTCCATATCTACAAAATGGGGATGCTGGTGGCTCTCTCTTTTGTATAAAGTGCTTTGATCATATGGGTGAAAACCGTTAGAGAACAGCTACAACTCCCTACATGCTATTGAATAAAGGCAGGGTGCAGGCCATCACTATTTCTATGGCTATGGTGCAGCCATAGGAAGAAAGATGAAACCAGTGATCAATTTCATCCAGGAAGAGAAAACAGTTATAAAGGCCATCACCAACCCCATTGATTTACTTTCCCCACTGACTGTTATGAGAGCTGCTACCTGTGTACTCTCATTCCGCCACAGAAGCAAATAAAGATGACATTCCTTATGCTATTCCCATGGTGGAAAAGGATATGTCCCTCAAGACAGAGAGTACCTACAATGGGCCAGTCTCAGCACAGCATAACAAAATGTCACCCATTTCCTATTTTAATTAACTTCAAACCTGGAAGTCAAATATCAGCACAGGATTACATTTGAAGACATGCAAGACTGAAGAGGTTCTACTGTACTACAATGCCCACTGACTAGATGCAACCATCAGAAAATCCTAGTGCTTCAGAAAGTCATCAGTTTTCTTGTAGGTTACCATAATGAAAATATCAATAGCCCTGTTATAAAAATATAAATTGCAATCTGCTCTGAACTGAAAACCTAAAGCACACTGAAAGCTAAACAATTTAGGCAACATTGGTGCTTAAAGCAAAACTGAAAGGTCAATAGAGAATTATAGATGATGGGGGTGGGGGGAAGAGTGAAAAAGGGCCACATGAACTCTCTGCTGACTATTTTCCCTTTCTATGGAAAATACATATATAAACTGAAGATCATTCTAAAAGAAGCCAGATGCCAGAATCTAATCTACGATTGCAATGATAACCACAACAGAATTAACACTGCATGAGGTACATGTGGAACACTAGGTATCCATACCATAACAAAGCAAAGCGAGGTAAGACTATGTTTATTCTTGGTCATTTATTGGTTCATAGGATGTAACAAATATACCAAAAACCAACTGCATGTTGTCCATTATCTATTAATGTTTCACATACCTAATTTTGCCAGAATCCTTATTTCCTCAACAAAATTAATTTAAAATACTGTCAACAGTTTAATGCTACCTGGATTCTATTCAGTCATAGAATTAAGTGCTTTTAGGAGCTGACAAAGAGGGGATTCAATATCCAAAGTTCCTGTTCACTAAACCTTACAGCATCTCAGTCTCAACTGCCATTACATATGCTCAATGGTATTGCAATCCAAAATTATAGCTACAATCTGTAGGAATAACATCTTCTGAATGAAAAAACACTGTGCTAACTATTAAAAAGTATTGACCATTCTACATTCACAGTGTTTGCTTTATCTAGGTCATCTGCTACTTACAATGCAGCCAGCTTTACAGACATTTAATCTTATATAAGTACTGGAAGGACTCTAGCTATAGTCAAGTCAGACCATACCCAGAAACCAGTATGTAAATATTTTCTCATATTGCTCTATAATTAAGCAGGCTTCTAATATCCCAGGAAAACTGACGTTTCAAAGTAAGTAGTAGTGCAATACTAATTCTTTCTTTATTGTTTAGAGGGATGCTGCTGGAAACAGCTGAAACAGGACTAGACACAAGAGTAGAACAGTTCATTCTGACTGGTCTCTCTCGCTACCCACTCTCAAAACACAAATGTTGGCTCATCAGACCAGTAGATTTTTTTTTAACCCAGTTTTCTTTATACTTACTCCAAGTGGTGCTAATCTGAGTAAACAAGTTAAATAAATCCTTAACCATCTTATTTATTTTTCCCTTGGATGAAATAAGATACCTGTAGCTAAAATATGAGTACTGATGTTCACAATTAAATCTTGCTTTAAATTTGCTGTACAAAGTATCATCAATTTCACAGCAAGATCCTTTTCAAACCTTGTCATGTGTTTTTAAATGCGTAGTTCAAAAAAAAAAATGTTCCTGATTGATCTAGAACAGTGGTTCTCAACCTTTCTAATGCCGTGACCCCGCAATACAGTTCCTCATATTGCGGTGATCCCAAACCAAAAAATAATTTTGGTGGCTACTTCAAAACTGATGACGTCAGCAAGCGCCGGACACACGTAATGCGCTGCTATGGACTGTGGAGCGTTCCCCCCGCTTCTCCCGCCCCTTAGGCCCCGGACGGATGATGCAATCACGTCTGCGCATGCGCGCAGGCACTCAGTTTGGAACGCACATCCATAACGGTGTGCGTTCCAGCTGAATAACGCTGCTACAGATGGTAGCGCGACTTCTCAGCGGCTAAAGCCATCGGAAATATGTATTTTCCGATGGCTTTAGGCGACCCCTGTGTTTTGGTCGTTCGACCCCCGCCGGGGTCGCGACCCACAGGTTGAGAACCGCTGATCTAGAAGCACACACTTTATTGAGATATGCCACCTTCTACAAAGATTGCTAAATCTGACTCCGGTATTCCATTATACCACTCATGTTTATTTGTTGATTTGTAAAAGTGTCCCTGTTAGTTTACATCCACATGTACACTCTTAGAACACATTAATAGAGTAAATAAATTCAGTTATATACACACAAGCAATTGCAATTAGCTTTTTGGTGATTTACCAGCCTTTCCAATATGGTTTAAGAAAATTGTACAGTGGTAGTTTGTTTTTATTTCTGTGTTTTCTCATTTCTCTTTGACTTCCTAATTTCCATACCTTTACTGAACTACTGTTGAAAGGTATGTACAGCAAGTTCAGTCACACAGGAAAACTGCACCTGTGAATCAACCACCTCACAAATCTTCCAAAATTAGCATAACTGAAGACAATACAGCCCAGTCAGGAACTAGGAAGATAAGCCTATCGTTTTGTTCTTAAAATTTGGTAGGGTATGTTGGTTGTTGCCTGTTTTTTAAAAAAATAAACTTAAATGATGCACCGTAATTTATAATACCTACTTTAAAAATTATTTATTTTTATTATCGGTGCTGCAATAACAACTCAGGCCCCAATCAAGATTCCGAGCCGCATCATGCTAGGCAATGTACAGACATGCTGTAAAAGACAGTCCCTGCCCCAGACAGCTCACAAATTAGTTAAAGTGTTGACCCATACATCAATTCAACAAATATTTCCGATTTTTTTTAAAATTATGTTTGACATGTTACAAACAGGAAATAGTGTGTTTCATGGTTTTGAGGTATGTAGGAGACTACAGAACCTAGGCTATTAGTAACGACATATAGATTCTTAACTCTGTGTCATTGGTATGAATCCTACTAACATCAGTAGCTATCACCTAATGATCTTTAACGGTCAATCTGAAATTAGCTAGTGGTCTTAATCTGATCGTCACATCAAAAAATCACCATCACCTTCAGTATCCTTGTTAATTTTGCAGTCCGAGAATTGAATGAACTTGGACTGTCACTCCTAGAGGTAATCTGTCCACAACATGGTTAAAGCACATTAAGGGGAAATGTGGAAGTGTGCCCAGTTGTGAAGATTCCACTTTTAAGGATTTTAGCTTGTAGTGTTGCTATCAATTTTAAGATTTTCTAGGGCTGCCATCATGGTAGCATTTGAGTGCACACAAATTAGATGTGCAGAGCAAGGTCCACAGTGAAACTGAGTCTTCTACTCTTCTCCTTTCCTCAGTAATAATAATTTCTGCTTTGGACGATGTTATATATTATTCCTGCTGTGGTGAGAAAGTTTATCACAAAAGATTTTTCAGATTGCCCTAAAGATGGGTAGAGTTTTCATAAGTCTAACTGCCTCATTCCAGAGTGTAATCACTCAAATGAGTGTGCTTATCTATGGCTCTTACATCCTTCATTAGAATCACTGTCCCAGAGGAACACAACTGGGAGGAGAGGTGATGGATAGCAGCGTGATTAAGTTTGGTCACTGATGTTCACTGAGCCCTGACCCACTGATAATTTTAAAAATCAGGCCCAAGGAACTTGAACTGGCAACAGAAGTGGACAGGGAGCCAAGGGTAATGAGCTCTGTCCTGCTGAAGAAGTGGACTGCTATAATACGCATATTCTGAAGTTTTTGCATGGCTTCCACCTTCAGCCCCACAAATGAGAGTTTCAGTTAGCCATACATTTATTATCCCTAGACTGGATTGTCGCTCCATAGTATCTAGCTACACATACCTATTTCTATAACCCCTCCCACCCCCAAAAAAACAAACAAAAACATTCCTTCCAATTGACTGTTACAACATTGTGAGTTTATCTTGTCTGAAAGTAGACTAAGTTCTTCAGGGCAAAAGTTGTATTTAATACAGCACAGCATTTAGCACAATGAGGCCTCAATCTTGATTAAGGCCTCTGGATGCTATAGTGATCATAATGATGGACACTGCAGGAAGAGGTATAGTTTCCTAGTAAACTTAAGGTAGAAGGTATTTTTCACAAGCAATGCAACCTAACTGTCTAGACTTAGTGATGGGTCCAGAAGGGCCATGAAAGTTTGCACCACTTTGATCTGAAGGAGCAGACTGCTTCAGTGGAAAACGTCTGTGCTAATTCCTCAAAGCACTACCCCCTTTACAACTGACATAACAGAATAAAGAAAGAAATTTAATTAGAACCAGCTGGGTTTTTTTTATTCATATGCTGATCTGGCAACTTCCACAAGCACTAGATTCACATATTTATTCTCTTAAAATCAAGTGCTTAAGAGCAGATATTCCCTCTTCACATATTTGCAAAGTACCTAGCACATTTTGGGCACTACTGTAATACAAATAAAACAATGTTATTAATAAAACAATAATATTAATAAATAAAATTGTGAGTAGAAGGCAGGAGTTGTTTTACACATTTCTTATGCACTGAAGTTCAGAGCAGGTAACCTTAAGACTTATTTTCATTTAAGACAATCTTTCCAAAAATGAATCTTTACTGGTACTTCATTGTGTGTACTTTAAAGGTAGATTTATGGTCTTTTGTTTGCAGTCACACTGACTTGGCTGATAATTATGTCCCTGAATGGAACCAGGAACCATGTGGTCCTTATACACAGTAGCGACAGTAAATATGCCATTTTATTTTTCCAATTAATAATTCTTGTCACTTTATAAATCTAAAATAAATATATCAAGTGCCTACTTCTATGCTTTATACATTGCACAATTAAAAATAGAACCAGAAACATATTAAGTCACACGTTTTTAAAAATATTAGATTCCAGATTTGCTACAGCTCATTTTCATTGCAAATTCAGTTATGTTCTTCGGCATCAAATGTTAAAAAAAAAAAAAATTTCTACATATCACAAGCTGATGTTTCACTTTTTGACAAGAAGCACAAATAGTCTTCATCCTTGTCTACACTTGGGTTTTTCACATCTACACAAATGTGCTAGTGCAAAACCTTGTGTAGACACACTACACTGGTGTAACAAGGAAATTGTTTCGTCTTCTTTCACACTGTGTGGTCTCCTTCTCATTAGTAGTCAAGCATTCTTCTGTTATGCATCTAATTTAGGGCTCCAATCCTACACATCCTTGCTAGGAAGTAGAGAACTTTGTACCTTGAGTTATCCCATGGGCACTAAGCACTATATTTAGTAGTAAGGGCTTGCAGAACAGGGTTCTTACATTTTAAAAATTATTCAGATCAGGACTATCTGGTTTAAAAACCCTAATGTGCAAAGAAAACTTGTGGCACTATCAATGCATATTAAAAGTTGTGTTAGCACAATGTTAAATTTATGAAGTCAAATGATGTAAAAGTTAACAGCAACTTTAACTATACATATGTATGGTCTCTTCAGAGAGAAAAGTGAAAAGCTTTTTGGCTTATCTTAAGTTTTCATTATTAAAGGTTATGTCATATCTGTTATAAAGAAAAGAACATTCTTTGTGCACTTTAAAAGTGATAAAATGGAAATTAGATCTAAAGACATTGTCACAGGTAATGTAAATACTGCAACTCTAAAGTGTTAAATATGAAATTTAGAATACTTAATAAATATGTCAACAATGAATATTACAATTGCAAGTACACAAGAATTCTCATTATTTTAATCGTTAGGGAAACACTGATGGAAGAAAAGGAAGAGAGGACAGAGAGGAGAGGGCCAAGAAGTTATCAATGCTGATGGACTGGAAATCATAGAAAGGCTGAGTGACAGGTTGTGGGAAGACAACTGATGGGTGATGCTGAAAGAGACCAGGTGATCATTGCAAAGGAGGAAACTCAGCAAACACAGAGATATCAGCATAAAGTCAATGGCCCTTTAATAAGTGGGACAGCTGGCCAGACATGCAGGTCAAATGAAGTGTTGAGGGCGAGGAAATACACAGCTAAGGTATCAGATGGATCATGAACGTGGAAACTCAATGTGAGGAGATATATGGGAGACTGTGCAAAGAGAAAGAGCCAAAAGCTAAAATCATAGAGAAAGGCTGATGGGGAAGAGATAGATGAAGAGTAATTGTCAACAACAGTGAGGGGCAGGGGAGAGGAGAGTCAGATGCAGAGCTATTCAAACAAGGAGAAAGAGTGGGAAGGGGGAAATGTTGGAAGGGGCTTGATACCCCCACCACTGTCTGATCCAGGGTGGATAGCATGAGAGATGGAGAAGCCTCTGTAAGAAAAGATAGCTACAGAGGCAGCATCAGGAAAAGGGATCCAGATCTCTAAGAGCCACAAGCTGGAGGGAGTGAGATGTAAACGGGTTGTGATCTTAAGATAAACTAGATGTTCCAAAGACAGCAGGACAAAGGGAGAAGGGTTGGGGAAAGAGGGGGAATGGTGACTCAAAAGGGGCAGAGGTGATGTCAGCAATGCATGTGGGAGGTGGAGAGGGTGGGGATGGAGGGAGGGCCAGGGCTGGGGTAAATGTCACCATGGACAAGGAGGATGTGGGACCTGGATTTGAGCTGGTAGGAAGTGGGAGAAGATTGGGATGGGGGGGGGGGGAGAAGAAAAAGGAGAGGGCAGAGCTTGTTGAATTATAGAGAGGTGAGGGTAACCATGAAGGGAAGATGGAGCCAGTGGAGGGAATGGAGGGTGAAGTGAGGAGAAGGATGTTATGATGCAGAAGAGGCACTTGATGTGGGCCACTGATTGATTATTTTTTGAATGGCCGTACTGGGTCAGACCAATGGTCCATCTAGCCCAGTATCTTGTCCTCTGTCAGTGGCCAATGCCAGATGCTCCATAGGGAATGAACAGAATAGGCAATCAAGTATAGTGACCGGAAGGCCTGATTTTATAGGGACAATCCAGATATTCAGGGGCTTTTTCTAATATAGGCACCTATTACTCCCCACTCCCTGATTTTTCACACTTGTGATCTGGGCAACCTATTATCAAGTGATCCATCATCTGTCACCCAACTGCCAGCTTCTAGCAACAGAGGCTAGGGAAACTTCAGAGCATGGTTTTGCACCCCTGCCTATCCTGGCTAATAGTCATTGATCAACCTATCCTCTATGAACTTATCTAGTTATCTTTTGAACCCTGTTGTAGTCTTGGCTTTCACAACATCCTCTGGCAAAGAGTTCCATGGGTTGACTGTGCATTGTGTGAAGAAATACTTCCTTTTGTTTGTTTTAAACATGAGTGGCAGATGGACAAGATTACAAAAGCACATCACAAACCATAATGAGAGATCTGAAGGTATTCTCCTGGCCCTGGGGCCGAGTCTTTGCCATCTGGGAAGAGTCCTGCTTTGTGCAAAGCTTCCCAATACATAGTCACAGCTGCTGGTGAGAGAGCTGCTCCAAGCTGTTTAATTAAAGTCAGAGGGTTGCTCCACATTATTACTTTACAGATCTCAGGTATTGGTACATTTCTGAAAAAGACAGAAGATGCTGCCAGTGTCCTGATGGAGTGAGCCTTGGTGTTTGAAGACAGAGGATCACCAGCTAATTGATAACATAATTCATTTACATAAGATGGCTTGACTTTTTAATTAGTGTGATACAGTCACAAAAAGAGGCATCGAGATTGTCTGAAAGGTAATAAAGCAAGGCTCTGGAGATATCTAAAGTACGTAGTTTCTTCTCTCCCATCGAGAGTGGTATCTGAAAGACTGGCGGGTTGATTGAAGTGATACTCCAAAATTACCTTAGGGATGAGCTTAGGGTACGGTCTCAGAACTGCTTTGTCCCAATGAAATGATATATAAGGAGATCCAAACATAAGAGTTTAGAGCTCGTTGACCCCTCCTTGCTGAGCTCATAAATACCAGAAAGCACATCTTAAGAGCAAGGTGATGCATCAAACAATGTGATAGCTCAAATGGAGGTTCCATGAGTTTTAGGAGGATGGTGTTAAGATCCCGTCCAGGAGTCAGGTCTCTAACAGGTGTGTACATGTGCAGATCTTTGAGGAATCCAGATACCGTTGGATGAGTGAAGACAAAGCATGACTAAATCAGAGTATGACACACTGATACTCCTGCGAAATGTGAGAATTAAAAGTCAATCCAGCCTATTTCAAGTGTGGCATGTAGTCAAGGATCTTTAAGTATCAAATGGCTTTAATTTATGCTGGATTTCCCATATGATAGCCATTTCCATTTGCAGGGATAGATCTTTCTGGTAGGCGATTTCCTGCTTTGTATGAGGTTTTCTTGAACCTGTCAAAAACAGTCTCTGTCAGTAGAGCTCAACCAGCCAATATCCAAGCTGTTGGGTGCAATAACTGTAGGGCTGGATGCAATATTTGATAGTGGTTCTGAGATACCTGGCACATGACATTGTTAATCTGGTGGCAAACATTTTTAATACCTCTATCTACTCAATGGTAGCACCACATTCCTGGAGGACAGTTAACGTCATACCTATATATAAGGAAGGGAAAAAAAAGTGATCCAGGCAATAACAGATCAGTTAATCTGACATTAGTAGTATACATGACCTTAAAACAGATTGTGATAGAAAGAATAATTAAATTCATGGAGGTAAACAGAAAAGCTGATATAATGCAGCATGGATTTACCAAAGATAGATCATGCCAGGCTACCCTGATTTCCTTCTTTAAGAAAATAACTTTTTCTAGATAAGGTAAGTGTAGTAAAGCTAACATACCTTCAGTAAAGCATTTGACATGGTACTGCATGAGAAATTATTTGCTGAATTAGAGAAGATGAGGATCACTACAAGAACCATAAGGTGGATAAAGAAATGGCTAAAGGGGAGAAGGCAATGGGTTGCAATGAAAGATAAACTATTAGAGTGGAAGGAGGTTACTAGTGGAGTTGCTCAAGGATTGATCGTTGGACAATCTTATTCAATTTTTTTATTAATGACCTTGGCATAGAAAGTAGGAGTGTGCTAATGAAATTTGCTGAGGATACAAACCTGGGAGGCACCATGAATATAGAGGACTGGAACATTATACAAGATGATCTCCTTTACCTTGAAGGCTGGAGTGACAGGAATGTGATGAAATTTAATAGTACACACTGCAAAGTCATGCATCCAGGGTCTAATAATAAGAATACAAGCCAGGGGTGGAGGGTGGGGTGTCAATTAAAAACAATAGGAGAGAGAAACTTGGGTACATGGGTCAATCACAGGATGACTATGAGCCATCAGTGTGATGCAGTTGTGAAAAAGGCAAATATGATTTTAGGATGCATCAGGTGTGGCATTTCTAGGGAAGACAGAAGTGTTAACACCATTCTAGAAGGAACTAGTAAGACCTAATTTGGAATAGTGTGCACAATTCTGGTCCCACAGGTTCAAGAAAAATTAATTAAGCCTGAAACTAGTGCAGAGAACAGCTACTAGGATGATCAAGGGAATGGAGGACACTGGAAAAGCTTGGCTTGTTTAGTCTAGCAAGAAGGGGATATAATTGCTCTCTATAAATATGGTAAGGGATGGAGAAGAGCAATTTAAACAAAAGGACACTGCTGGCACAAGAACAAATGGATATAAACAGGCCATGAATATATTCAGGCTGAAAACTATAAAGGTAGATTTCTAACCATCTGTGGGGTGAGGTTCTGGAACTGCTTCCCAACAGAAGTTGTGAGGACAAACAACTTAATTAGTTTTAAGAGACAGATGGGCAAAATGTATGAGTATGGCTGTATGACTGGGTTGCTTGTGATGGTAAAGGGTGGGTTCAGCTGCCATGGGGCTCACTTTCAGTTTACATCTTTTAGTAATAAAAGCCCATGTTTCATGGTTTCGGATGGATCCACCTATGGGGATCAGGAAAAGAGTCCCCCTCCCCTGCACCCACCCACACAATGTAGTCTGTTTTTCATTGTTGTTTTAAAATCTCCTTCCTCTGAAGCATCAGTGATGGCAACAAATGGAGATGGGACATTGGATAGGGAGGGCCAGAGCTCTGAGGTGGCAGCCAGAATTCTCTCTCAGATACTTGGGTAGTTGGTTCTTGGTCAGGGTCTAACAGATCATCATATCTACAAGTGGAAAGAATTTTCCCCCTGGTCAGATGGGCAGTGACTTTTCACCTTCCTCGGCATCATGTGTGTACAGGTCACTTGCCAGGATTATCTGTGTATATCTCACAATCATTTCCCTGCCATTGCATGTGTCTTGTGCATTGATGTACCTCTATTTCTCCTATTCTCAGCCTGTAGCAGATTAGTCTAGCTCAGGGGTGGGCAAACTTTTTGACTCACGGGCCACAATGCGTTCTAAAATTTGACAGAGGGGCCGGGCAAGGATCAGATGAATAGAGTGTATTAAATACACATTTATGTACACAGCACCCAACACACTGCACCCCAGCAGCCAGCACTTCAGACCACTCTCCGCCGTGAAATTGACTCGCCCTTGTCAATTTCGGCAGCGGAGCTGGAGAGTGGGGCTCACAGCGGCAGGCCGGATTAAAAAGCAAGAAGGGCCATATATGGCCCACGGGCCGTACTTTGGACATGCCTTCAATAGGGGAAGAATTTTTGCTCTGGTCCCCTAGTCACTAGGGGAGCCGCGTTCCGGAGCCGCGGCTTACGAGCCGCATGCGGCTCCGGAGCCGCGGGTTGCCGACCCCTGGTCTAGCTAGTCTAGTCTTTTGTGGGCTATAATATTTTGGTCTACTTGTTGTTGTTGGGTTTAGTGTATACATGCTGGGTGGCACTGGGGGTCAGACAAGATGATCCAGTGATCCCTTCTGCCCTTAAACTCTGACTCTGTATCATGTCTGGGCAGATTAGAAAAAAGATAGGAGATGGAACAAACATGTACAGGGAGTTTAACACCCAAAATTTCCTCTGCCAGTAGGGAGCTATTATCAACATGGCCTTGTCCAGTCTGATTTTTGAGATCACCCTCGGGATCAGGCATACTAGGGTGAGGGGTGGCTGGAGAAGGTCTGCAGACCACTGTATCAGGAAGGTGTTCGGTAAGGTGTCTGGGCTAATACCCCCTGAAGCAGAAGTTCAGGCACTTGATGTTATCCCCTGTGATGAATAAATCTATTGTGGGAGTCCCCGTTGGTGCAATATTGGCTCTATGATGGATATCTGCACTGACCACTCATGGTTGGTTACTGCATGCCTGCTTAAGAAATTCACCAGGTCGTAATTGGTTCCTTGAAAGTGTAGATCCAATGGGGTTATCCAGTGACACCAGGTCAACAGCCTGATGGCTTCCTGGTAGAGGGTATGACTGAGCACCTTCTATCTTATTTATATAATGCACTGCTGATGAATTGCCTGTCAAAATCTGTGCTGTGCAAGCTGGGAGCCACAAACCAAATCTTGAGCTTGAAGACATGGAATGATGGGAGGCAAGAATCACCACCCTGAACCTAATATGGCATGAGTACTTGCTGAGTCTTCTCAGGTCTAGGATAGGACAAAGACCCCCCTTTCTTTATCAGGATAAAGAAACTCCAGGAGTACAGACCTCTTCCCCTGAATTCTGGTAGCACCTCTTCCACGGCTGCTCGACAAAGCAACAAGGCCACTTCTGCTTTTTACAGGCTCTTGTACAAAGGGTCCTTGCTAGGGAAAGGAGGGTGGACAGGAGGAAAAAGTGGAACTGCATGGGGCAGCCATGGACAATAATCTCTAATATCCATCTGCCCATCGTTACAGCAGACCACTCCCATGGGATGAGATGGTTACTGAAGTTCATACTCTCAGGACTGGATGTGATTTGGCTCCCAACCGTCCTGTCAAATTTGCTGACATGCTGTAGAAATATGATGCATTGTCAAGGAGAAGGAAGGCTGGCAGCTCCTGCTGTAGCTCATTTTTTCTTGGCATGGTTGCCTTGAATGACAAATTAGCACCTGCTGTCTTGAAGGTGATACCGCTTGTGGTACAGGGATGGGATATAAAATGTAGAGAATGGAGGATGGCCTTCGGAGTCTCTGAAAGAGTGCAAAGCACTGTCCATTCACTCAGTAAATAGTTCCATGTCCTCAAAAAGTATGTCCTGCATCATGGCCTGAACCACCCTACGGATGCCCAATGCTCTGAGCCAAGATTCTTTATGCATTGTCATTGCTGTGACCACAGATCTGCCTGTTGGAGGCATCCACTACAGACAGTAAAGCCACCCTGGTCAGTAACTGGCCTTCCCTGATTATTTCTGAGCCTCTCCTTGTTGTCATGTGGGAGTTTTGAGAGATGAGGTGTCCCTGTATCCCAGGTCAAAAAGTCTCATTCGGCCAGTAGGGTCTGGCAATTTGCCATTTGCAGTGGCAGTGAGGCAAATTTTTCTCCTTGGTACCAGGTCTTTGCTAGGCTTTATCTTCTCCACTCTTGTCTTTGATGTAACCTATCTGCTAGACAGGGCAGTGGATGAAGCTGGCTTGTCCACTACCAGGACTCTATTGCTCATCTCCTCTGGGTTTGAAGAGTCTGCTGCTATATGTTGCTCCAGAAGATGAAGTTTCAATTTGGTGTCTCACAACACATGTTCTTGCAGGTGCACCAATAAATGGGATTCTCCTTAACAGAAAAGATGTCCATCTTTCAATGGAAATCAGTCAATTGTAGGAAAGGCAAGGCTTGAAGTCCCCCGTTTTCAAATCTGCCATGTTTAGGAGCCCTGTACAGGAGAAAGTGTGCAAGGGGGAGGATCTATTCATCAATATTCAGCCCAGATGGGTAAGTATCATTCATGATGATGGTATACGAGTGACTCAGAAGAGGACTGAAGATTTTTTTTGAAGAATTTGAGATGATTTAGCTAAAGTTAAAAACTACTGGCTCACCATGTTCTGTCTTAGTACCATATGTGAGAAGGTGGAACTGCGGGTGGGTCAGAGTTGTCCCAATCTTTATGCCACCCTTGTAAGGTAGCATAAGGAGGCACAGGACACTTAGGCAGCCCTGGCAGACTCTGCTATTCAAATGACTCTGATCTTATTTGCTTGAGGTGCACTGGCACCTACAGAAGGATCAACAAATAACAATTCAAAAAAACCAGAAAGTTACATCTAGGTACTGCTAAAGTTTGGGGAAAAAATGGAAAACATAAGGAAGAATTCCTAAATAGTCAATAATTGCACATTCAAAGTCCCATCAAAGCCTACTTCACCATGGTTAGTTATACAAAATTAATGCCCTTCCACAAAAGCCATAAATAAACTGTCACTTCATGGGATGAAAATAATGCATCTCTTACTCATGACTATCATCTAGAAACCACTGACAACTCTTCGGTAGACAATGAGTGACAGTCAGTGTGGTACATGTAGATGTATTATATTTTAAGAACTGTATTCTCTCCGTCAGAAACATCCCACTACACATATACATTAATGCAGTCAATACACATATATAAAAATAATTATTGCACTGCTATTAAAACACAAGTGCGATATATAAATATATTTTTGCTGCTCTCTCTCTTCTTCAGAAGGATATGAAAGCCAAATGAATAAGCCCTTTAAAATAAATCCTTTTTTGCACTTACAAAGAGCATTTTTCTTCCTTATGCAGAGGTTCAGCTATCAAGATACTTTCAAAATTCTCAATCTCAGCAACTGGAGGCATAGCACAGCAACACTAAAACACAGGCAATTCCTGACTTTAGATTGATGAATATCCAAATCTGTGTTATCTAACACATTATCTGGCCTTATACCCAAATTTTGTACAGAAACTTGAAATCTGTTTTTGTGAAGATTTTGTGCATCTCAGACTTTCAAAAGCATTTGTTTTTATCTGTATTTGTTTGGTCAAATATCCCCACTGATGTCATCAGCCCAATCCCTGGGATAACACTGGAAATGTAAATGTCAAGTTCCACGACAATTCAAATCCTTGCCTACCTGATATGCCATTCTTGCTGGTGTTCAATAAAGCTACAGATGCTGCAGAAACTCTTTTATTATTCACAATCTGCCCTGGTTTCCTTGAGGTACATTCTTCACTATCACTGTCCTGTAAATTTAGTAGCCTTGGCTGGAAACACTGCAGTCGACATGATCTGATATTGCTTAGTATTTCAGAAAGGGACAGTCTGTTTTCACAATGTTTATTGGAAGCACTGGTCCGTGAGAAATTAGAAGAAAAGTCTACAGTTTGGGAAGAGCTTGAAAAACTATTTAGCATTTCAGGGTCAATCTGTTTCAGGACAGGATCGTGTTCTGTAGATATTCGGTCCATTATAACCCTGATTCAAAACAAAACAAAACAAAAAACAATTTAATAGACAGTTATATTACCTCTTTTTAAAAACAGGAGAGTTAAAAGGATCAAAAGGATCAAAGCAATACCACTCTACCTTCCACCTCTGCCAATTCGCCTTCTTGCAAATCCTATGCATCTTCTTGGAACCGTAAGGGTTGTGAGGCAATGTCTGTATCTCAGCTTGTCCAATTCTGCCAGTTCCGAATTCTCACATGAATAATTAGTTTGGTCCAAACGAGGCTGCAGAGGAGAAGAAAATTCAATTTTGCACAAATTATGGCATACATTTGGGGCCAAGAAAACTATGAATAAATAATGCTATTTCTTATTCAAGTATCTTACAGCATTACCTATGGCTGAAACAGAGAGATCCCTCTAAGTATAACTGGTTCAAAAAAGAACTGGGTAAGTTCATGAAGGATAGGTCCATCAATTGCTATTAGCCAAGATGGTCAGGGATGCAACCCCATGCTCGGGGCAACCTTAAACCTCTGACTACCCGATGCTGGGAATTGAAGACAGGGCTGGATCATTCCATAATTGCCTGAAGCTCTGATACAGGCCACTGTGAGAGAGACGGGATACTGGGTAACACGAACCACGGTTTGACCCATTTTGTCAGCTCTTATGTGCTCAAACTAGTAAAAGTTCAGTTCACAAAATTAAGGGGTCAGACAACTCTTTCTGTGGGGGAAAAAAGCATGACGATGTGACAAGGAGGTGAGACTTTTTTGGGGGGGATTGGGAGCACAATATATCCCTTTTCTTGATTGTGCCGGGGAAAAAAATGCAATAAAAATAATTAATTTTGTTGTTGGACGAACTGAGGAGGAAGAAGCCACAGCCAAATCTCTGGGACTGAGCGGATCTAATGACTAAATTAGTGGTCAATCAGGGATGGCACTTGCAGGCAGTATTAGAAAATTCAGCAAAACTGAAGAACAAACAAGCCAAGTGGCCACTAAGAAACAAGAGATGGATGTAAATATACAAGCCAACATCCTGATCCATGGTAAGTAACCGCACAGCAAAAGAGCACTACAATAGTAATATCTGACAACCCATGGGAACCTGGAAATCACTAAGATACACCTGAGGATATAGCTACAGACTCAGGTAAGCCTGAGATCATGGATGCACTCAAGAAAACCTATGGGAGTGATAGAGGAACAAATCCAGAGATCTTGACGACCCGCAGTTTCCAAAGAAAGAAGCAACTCACTTGGGAGACTGCTGGGATATTTGCAGACAAGACAGCACATCCGGTCTACTTAGCTGAGACTGAAGAGCCTCCAGTAGAACTTAAGGAGTACACAGTCTACTTTCTGGATATTAGATAAATTTTTTTTTTCTTCTACAACAACCCGCCTAGTTCATTAAAAGGAAGTTAATTAAATATGATGTCTCTTAAATACTTCTTGTATTTTAAGTTTAAGATTACAAAAAAGGATTTTTTGTCACTACCCAGCCTCTTATGTCTCAATGTGGCAAGCAAAGAGAGTGGATTACTCTCTAGGTATAGTGGCAGCTTGCTTGTGGGGTCCTCTGCAGTAGATGCCCCACCAATGTCTGAACAGCTTTTTGGTCAGTTACATCAATGTCAGTGGATCTAACGCGATACAGCATACAGGGTTAGTCTCCGTTCTGTTCTCACATATGCATTCATGACCTGATTTTATAGTGTTGAGCATTTACAGCTCCCACTGATTTTAAAAGGGAGCTTTAGGTGATCACCACTTATAAACAACGAAGCTATCAGTGTCAGGTACACAGAGAGGACCAAAGATCTCTCCCACTGAGACAGCTTCAAAATCAAGCAACAGTTTTGTGGCATCTGTCTCAAGCTCTAAGGATGGAGTCAGCTAGTTCCCAAATCACATTTTTCCCTTTGTGATGCAGCAGCTTGCACAGAGAAGGAAAAAAACTGCAAAACATTTCAGAGTAAAACTTACTTCTTAAGCTTGAACAAAAGCATACAGGGCTTATGTAAAATAGATGCTTTCATATGTTAAGGCTCAGGTAGCATAATAAAGTTTTTCTTTTCTTGATATTTCAAAAACAATAAAAGAATAACAGATTTATATTAACTTGCCTCTATAACCATAATAAAATCCTGACTTTACATTCAGATTACTTAGAAAATCACAGATAGGAAGTATTCTTGGATAAAATATATGCTATACATAAGTGATTTTCTGAAGGCTTAGCAAAAACTAATTTCAAGGGATGACAAATAAAATGTATTTTAGCAGACACTTCTTGAGTTTGTGTTGATGAGTATTTTAAATGGTAATTATGTAATGTATTTCTCTCTCTCTCATTCCTACACTAATGGAGGTGATATGGCAATTCTTATGGTTGGGCATTATGCTGAACTGCAGCAAGTTTGAAGACTGAAGCATCATCTGTGTCTGGCAGATTAGAGCCATCTTCAAAGAATCTGAAATAGGCAAGACCCCACTGGGTCTTCTTTAAGAAGATGGATGATCTCAAAGGATATTCACTTTCACTAAGTATTAATACATTTTGATGTAACACAGGAATGTGCAAAACAAGGCATTTTTATAACCATATAAAAATGAATAGGTATCTTTCTTGGATTGGTAATTTTTCTGATAAATTTCTCTTACACTTTTTTAAGTAGTCCTCTCACAGCTCATTTGATGTGCCCCATGAGCATGGGGGAGAAAAGGGCGGTCATTTGAGCTTGCCCAGTTACTGGATCATTCTGGATGATCAAGCATTTGAGGCATAGTAATCTTCCTCAAAGTAAATTATCTGGTGCCTGAACTGAGACAATTTTCACACTGTTTACAGTTAAGAGATCTTTCACAAGAAGTTTATGATATTTCCATTTAGAATGCTACATCAAAGACCTTTTCAGGGTAGTTTAGTTGTCTTCTGTATTTTAAAATTCAATTATTAAAGGCAGAAAAAAAGACAGAGCATAAGTGATTAAACTGCACATAGAATTTAGATTAGTGCTCAAGTAAGACATCTATTATACAGCAAAGTGCTCTATTTTAAGTTCTCACTGTAATCTATTTAAACAGCATCTTGATATAAAAATAAATCTATTAACTCAAAATTCTTTGACTCAAGAAGTAGATTTATATAGCAGTTATAGTTGCAATTAAATATCATTCTTTTTTTAGTAACTCTGAATTTATACATTTAGATGATTCTACATGGTTTCACAGTTTAAATCTCTTTAGTAGTTCTAAATATTAACAGATCTAACCCAGTGTTTCTTAGGGCTTGTCTACACTAACATTTAGTTCGCATTTGAAATGGGACTAGATCAAAGCCCATTAACTACCAATTCACATCAGCAGGGTCCACATGGACATTTAGAACACAGCAGGCTACTATACCATAGATTCACATCCCACCTTGTTTGTGTAGACAAGCACTTAATTAAATGCATCATCATATGGCATTTCCACACTTATGTGCCACTTCAGAACCCCTGATTTTTTTGCCAGAAGATGAAGGCTGGTGGGGGAAAGGAGCTGCGAGAATTAGAAAAGCAATTCTCCCCATCTTCTAATAGTGATAGCTGATTTCACTATCTGGAAGTGCTTTAGATTATCTTGAAAACAACCAGTTGAATCTATAGTATGAAAAGAGGAAGGCTTACAATTCAAAATGGGAGAAAGGTAAATCCAAAATGAAAGGATGTGGAGAAGATTTTCTTTGGTTTGACCAAATAGCCTATCTAATTCCCTGGCTCAGATAGAGACACTCCTCTTAACATTAGCATGCTGCTAGTACATTACTAAAAAACCAGCAACAAAAATACTTACAGCATAATACTGGCATCCCGCTCTTCTTCTGAAAGCGCAAGGTCCATCAGGATCATTTTCTTCTTCAGGTTCTGATACTGGCGAGGGTACCTAAAGCACAAGCAAAGTCACTCTCTATAATCACACTATCCACATTTTACAGGCCTCTTTAAAGCCACTAATAATTAAATATAGGTCATAAACAATCAACTCTTTTTGGTTGCCTATTAAGTAATTCTATTCTGCATTTATGTAGTGCTTTGTATTTAAAGATTTTCAAATCGTTTACAAAGATGGATAAAATAATTATGAACTTTCTTGGGTAGGGAGGAGGAGAAGAAATGAAGCATAGAAAGGTAAAGTAACATCCCCACGATCACACAACAAAATCAGTGGCAGAATCAGCAATAAAACCAGATCTCCTGACTCCCAGTCTTGTGCTCAATCCACTGGAATGCAGCTGCTGAAACTGCCATCCCAAGCCATCTATTTTAACACTTAAAATTGGGGATCATACCAGAAATATTAGGAAAAAATCTAGAACAGACAAGAAAGCATTTCCAATATAATTTGTAATACACTATTTTGGTAGCAGCATTTGTCAGAGAAACAGGCTGTGTAAGACGGTCCTCTAAAATGCAGGTGCACAAACACTTACATAGTATCACTAAAATGCAGGGTACCTGACATAAAAAATTTGATGGCCACATAAAGTACTCTCACACTTGGCATTTATACAGTGCTATTTTCCAGAGCTCTTTAGAAGTCGTATAAGTATTATTAACCCATTTTACAAACAGTGTTAGGAATACAACCTATGTCTATATACCTGCCAGTCCCCTCCTCTAATTGCTAGGCCTCCTCTGTCCTGATCAAAATAACAGAACCAACCTCAATTATTTTACATGACTATGCTATATAAGTGTTTGTCTAAATCTAGCTCTTTGCCATTTCTTATCAGAAGAACCATACATGCACTTGTGAGGATAGACCCCCTAAACTGAAGTCAATTTTGATTTCTCACCCAGTTACAACTACAAGTAACTTGTATTTTAACGTGGTTACAAATTACCTGCAAGAATTCATCTTCATCTGAACTGTGGAAGTCATACTGTTTAATGTCACTCTTACTGATAACAGGCAACGGCTCAGAAGTGGGCTGCTGAGGAGTTATTACACTCTCTATTTTAGGCTTCTTTGGATACTTCTTCTTTTGACGGACAACATCTGACACCTCTTCCTTTAGAGATGGATGGTGAGGATGCTGGTTGTATAGGAAGTTTTTGGACAAGAGGAAGAAAACAAGATATTCCTTAATGCATTAAAACTACTCCTCTTTTTATGAGCCATACATTTGGGAAGCCATTATTGTTTACCATCTCAGTGTGGAACATCTCCAAACGTAGTTCCGTTAATGAACGTGATACAAGAGGAATAAAATTTGCCCAGGGATAAACAAAGGACCACTGATATATCTTTTTAGACTAAAGGAGGGAAGGCTTTTTTTTGACCAATTAACTCAATATCCTGTAGCTGAAAATCCCATTCTGGTTATTTTCCACAACTCAAGTTTCTAAACCACAAAATGTGCAATTCTCTTAAATGTTTTAAATTTTGTTTGGATATGGAACGAAGAACAATGTTGTGGATTTATTCCACATATTTCTCATTTCATCACTCAGTTACGTTTTGTTTAGAATCCAGCTCTAATGGTTATTACTATTTCATCCTGGTAGCTTATTTCAGAAAGATTAATCTATAATATGAAGCTTGATCAAAATTAAATCAAAATCTTTACTCAAGAATAAATGCTTATCAGCAACAGTAAAACGTCAGAATTCTAAGATACTTTAAAACTTTAAGGGATGCTCATTCTTAATCTTTTTTTTTTCCTGTTGAAGTAAGAGAGTCTGGCTGCTGAGGAAACTAAGTTTTTCTAGGAATTTAACTTGTCAGCACCAATGCTGCATTGTAGCAATGCAAGCAATGGAATTCAGTTTAACAATTGACAATAGACAGTACAATGGATAGGTATTTAGAAATCTGGTCATCCTTTCTAGAATGCTCAGAGGAGGAAGGCTCCCCAGCTAGCAAGACAGATTCTTTAGTTAGGTTATTTGAATATTAACCTGATCCTGTGCAAGTAAAAGGCGTACAATCTTTGTATTTTATTGGAACATTGCCTTAATTAAACAGTAAACAAACAAACCACCCCCACATAGTTCAAGGCAAGTAAGTTCTTAAAACAGAATAAAGGTAACTGCCTGAAATTAACTTAACTGACCAGTAGGTGTCATTAGTGTTAAATAAAAACGGTAATGGTCTTTGCTATTTAGTCATAATGCTATAAAATGTTTGGAAATTATCATTCAAAAATTGAAGCCTGAATTATATTTAACACATACATATTGGATTAAACATCTGAAATATTAACATTAATTAAAATCACCAAACAACAGCAGGCCAAAAAATGAAACGTTTATATGAACTATTTTCCCTCAAATGATGGAAACAGAAAACCAAACAAAAAAATCACATTCTGGAATGATTCTAGGAAGCAACAGAGCAAACAATATAAGAATATCATATAATAAGCTCATGCAAATGCTTTTGTCAATTCAATTTTTAAATACTGTTTCATAATTATAAAATTGAAATATGCCCATGACTAGTCTACTTTTACAAAGCAGGGTCTCTCTGACTGACCTATTTCTTTCTTACATAACAGGAAAAAAACAATTAAATTGTGGCAACAATCTACCCTCCCCCCCGGTGCCCTCCCCACATTTAAAACCAAAAAAATATGTAGTATTCTAGTATATTTTAAATGTTTGGATGCTGACGTGTGCCACTGCTTTATTTCTCTCTTTCCTGACGTGTCATTTCCTCTCAGAGCTCAGCAAAAGGAGAACCATCTGTCCAAATAACATTCAGTGCACAGTTCTGATTCTGCTTCGTCCCAAGTAGAAACAATGAAGCAAAAATGAATTCCCATTTCCTTCCTCCCTCTGCTCTCTCCTCTCGTCTTTCCCTGGCTTTGACTGAGGCTCCTCATGGAGGCCAAGCAGTGTTTCAGGAATTCTGAGGTGCTCTTACTGCAGGGATTGTTTTTGGTTGTTTTTTTTTTTTAAACCACACATATAAGCAATAGAACTCACTGTCTTCCATGTTTTTTTATTCTTTCTTTATAGTATACTATTTTTAATTTTGTGCATCAAAATACAAGGAAGTCATTAAAAGTGATTTGGGACCAGAAGTAATTATGGATTAAGAGGAAATATTAACAGCCTGAGCCTCTCCTGCATTACAATGGTACACTTCATGCGAAGACTGTCCCCAAAGGAACTGAGAAATATATAGCTTGGGTAAGAGAGAAGCAGTAAAGACATAACCATATACAATTATTTGAAGGGTGTGAGCATCACGAAGGGACAAATTATTTAGGAATTATTTTACCTCTTGAGATCCATTAGGTTCTGGAACAGGTCCCCAATGGTGGAAGTCCCATTGCATAGTAAGTTTAAAACTAGACTAGACAAACTGTTCAAAATACGCTATAGGGAATTTACAGAACATACTGTTGAGCATACTGACCTAACTGCTATTTCAACTTAAGTTCGAGTTATAGGTGATCAGTACCAATCAGCATTTGATAGAGGGCAAGTAAAAAATAAAACCAATAAAACCTTTAGGTTGCTTTTCATCTGGAAACAAGGACAGTACTTTTTTTTTTGTTGAAATAGTAAGGTAACAGAGCGCAGGAATATCTGAATCCCATATTCTAGTCATGCATTAGACCTGAAGAACTGTGTTTACTAAGTATTCTATTTCTATTTTGCACAAAAGGTCAAAACTATCCTCTAATGGAATATTCAGATAATTATTCTATTATCTTTTGGGTTTTTTGAATACCCATTTTCTATCCACTTATTTTGACCTGTAGAATACAGGGGGGAGAGAGAGAGATCTTTATAGGAATTTTTTCTTGGTTTTGGAGCTATGAGAATGTGTTTTTCAGGAAGCACTAAGGAAAAGGGAAGGATAAAGTTAAGCACTAGGTAAAAAATGATCAGTGGGAGGATGGATGTTTGGATTTAACGCTCTCTCTGCTTTGATGATTTGGCTAAATTACACCTGAACACTTGGTGTGTTTCTTTCTTCTCTTCTGATATATCTAGGCCAGGATTTTCAAATGTTTATTTATTAGAGAGCATCCTTTGGTGGAGATTTTCTCCAACTAATGATCAAAATAGAGAGATCTCCAAAAGATTAAATTATTTTATCCAGTGTATCCTGTGCTCCACTTTACAAAAAAAAAAAAAAAAAAAAAAAAAAGAGGGCAGTGTGACTAGTTTGAAGGTGTCCAAAATTTCTAGCTATGAAAGATTCTTTTACCTTTACTATTCCAATGTTACAAACACTCTCAAGTTCAGCAGGTATAAATATAAAACTAGACCAACTGTGGTTCAGCATACATAGAAGAAAGTTAAGGAAGAACACTTCTGCAAACAAAGGATAACACCTCAAAATTTGGCAGCCCACGGCTCTCCCAATTTCAGCCTGTCAAAATAATTAACATGCACATGACAAAAACAACATTAAGTCTTCCAGGTCTCTTTCTCTCAGTAGCTTGTGATGTGTCTGCAGAATTAAAATGCTCACACCTTGTCTGCATTCTGCATTGTTTTCCACTAAACAGCCCACAGTTTCTGATGCTACCACACTGTCAGTAGAGGGGGGGAATCAAAATCACAGCTAGCTGATATCAGTAGTGCACAGCTCTCAATAATGTCAGACTACTGACATGCAATCCAAACAATTTCCTGGAAATTTTGATCGGTCACGGTTTTTACAAAGTGTTGACAAGATACAAAATAAATAATAAAGCTTATATTCTTGAGCTAGCTAGCTGCCTGGAAATGTTAATAGTCCTTGCTCTCTAATGCATAATCCCTCGCTTATGTCAATCCCTAGAATTCTGTAGCTCCTTCATCACTTTTTACTGACACCCCACATTTTGCTAATATTCCCATCTTTGTGTTGTGGAATGATTCTGCCCATAGATATCAGCATACCTGGACTGGGCTGTTGAAAAAAGTTCAAAGGAAGACAAGAGAGAAGTAGTTCACTGTACATCTCAGTATGTGGTATAGTCACTTAAATTCACTTTTAAGTGTTTATATTTGTGTCTCCTTATAACTAAAGGAGAGTGTAGTGAGAAAGATAGGAATGAAGAATACTATATTATTCTTATTTAAAGAAAACAACTATGGTGTCAGTGAAACCTAGACATCTAAATCACTTTACACTATAAGATCTTCAGGCTACGGACAGTCTTTTACTCTTATGTTTCCCAATCCAAGCACCTACTTTGAGCCTTTAATTGGCTAACCAACCCAACTACTAGGATTGTTCAAAGCAACAAGATGGGTCATTGTGGACAAAACCAAATTTACCTTAACTTTACATTCTTGAACTTTGTGGTGGTTTCCATTATGAAGAGTTGATGGAGTGGTGCTCATCTCTTTGTCAGGTCTATTAAGCTTGACTTCATTAAGGATTTCACCTCCATAATCACCCAAGTGGTATCTAAGAGTTATAAGAGTGGACCATTATACATTTGAATGGGAACATTAAAAAAAAAAAACTGTTCAACAAATACAATTTTCAGTATTATGAAGTTGACAGTGAGATTTAAGCCTTCAATAAAGCAAAAAAGTTCAAAAGTCATGTATACAATACAGGAGCAGTAGCTTAATTTACAAAATGGACTGCTGTGCATTGGAGATGAGAACAAAACCCCTTTGTTTAATGCAGCATTTTATACATATTTAAAGTGGGGTTCTCACAGTTAATATTGGGTGGCAATTTTACCTTTTTTCCACAACTTCTAACGTTAAATGCAACAACTCCCGTTTTGTTTTCTCTCTTCTCTTAATCATCTCTAAAATTGTTATGGCTCTGCTAAACTCTCTTCTTAATTTCAACATCTTCTCATAAGAGGCTTCATCATTCTTTCGATTCTGTGAAAAAAGATGGAATTTTAGTAAGAGTATAAATCAAAAGCAAAATATGGAAGATATAACTTACGTTAGTTTAGCAAAACATTATACACTGCAGACATGTGGTTGGAATGCAGAATCTGACCATATGAATACTTGAATAATCCTCTCAAGAATAAACAATTCAGTATACCAAAAGCGTAAGTATGATTACAAGAAAGGAACAGCAATTTCTATAAAGTCAAATCCTAAGATGTTTTTTTCCTTCAATAAAGCTCCAATCAAGTCAATGCAAGTTTGTATAAACAAACACCTGAAGATTTGGCCCAAAACATATTTTGCTTACCTACATTCTGCAAGTGATGAGTTTTACTATATTAGAATATTTTGTTTAATTTTGATATCAAATTATAGAAAAATTAGGACTTTACCGTTCCAACTGTAACCAACTTATACTAGTGGTTAGCAACTCAAAACAGGCGATCTATCTTATTTTGTTCTTGTGTCTCCCATAAACAGGTTAAAAAATAAACTGTGGTACAAATCAGATATCAAGTCATTAATATGTGGGCTTAATTATGCCACAATCTGTTCTTCAAATTTAAATTTTACATACGTGCACATACCAAAAAGGTGAAAATTATTTTTTTAAAAGTTATGTGGATGTTCTTATCCAGATCACTTAAAGGTAACTTTATTTTATCACTTGTAAACATGAACAGTTTGAATTTTAATGCAAGTTACTGTAAATTAAAGGGATAAAAAGGATAAATATGTACAAAATATTGACACCATTTTCCCTGCTGAAATGATCTCCACTGTATATTTCTGGAACAAATACTCCCCACATTGTACTTCAACTAATAAACTACTGAAATATATTTATATTGTTCCAGTTGAAAATGATAATATATTACTAGTATACTATATTAATAAAATAAATTTGTATATATTATATACAGAAAGTACATTTAGTTGTTTGAGTAGCCCACATTGCTCTATTAACATTTAACAATTACTTCTTGTGTTCTTGATTTAAGATGGCTAAACCAAGGAAGGTTCCTGAATTTGATCTTCATTGTTTCACAATACACCTGGTCATTTTCCAAGAGGAGAAGAGAGCAAGGCAACACAACACCGCAGGTCAGTGGCCCAGCGGAAATCTTGCTTTAAAAGAGGAGAGTTCATATTTAACATGCAAAACTGTTGGTTTAAAACTGGTTAAATTGATTTCTGTGTCTGTAAATTCATCAATATAGGCTAAATGGATATAAGCCAGGTTTAAGTCAATAAGAGTATCCATACCAGATTAACTAAATGGATTTAAAATTATGCCATTAGCTAAACCAGTGCAACTATGTGTGTAGACCAGTCCTGAGGAAACAGTGGGGTTTATGTTTTGCAGACAGTTTTAACTGTTTGTTTGACTGACCATGACAACACACGATGAAAGAAGGAACTTTCAATTTATAAAAAAAACCCAAAAAACAGAGGACTCTGCCTTCACTCCATTGGGCTGGACAGAAATATCCATGAAGTATGACTTCCATCTAGAACAGTTAGTAGAAGAAACCAAAATTAAAGATACAATATCTTGCCATCATATTTATGAATGTAAAGGTTTATGTGAAAAAGTCTCTAACTGGGAACCAGCCTTAATAGAAGCCTCTCCTACATTGATATATTAGGCTATGTCTACACTGTCGGTGGCAAAGTCGCTGCCATCAGATTGACTTATCTGGATTGACTGAGTGGTCAGTGAAGACCCGCTCAGTCGATCCAGAAGTCGACGTTATTAATCCAGAAGTGGCGCAGTGCAGTGAAGACGGCACACAGAAGATAAGCACAGCAGTCAAAGGGAGTTATGCAAGTTCTTTGTGTACTTTGCATAACTCCCGTTGACTGCCACTGAACTGTGGAGGTACGTGTAGATCAAGCCTAAGACATTTTTGAGGTTGACTACAAAAAATGCCTCTTCTTGGTTTACGTGGCCCTAGGTATAACATAAAGCACATTCTGCATCCCTTCACTAAAGAATTGCAGTGTTTGCTCAGTCAAAAGAGAATCACATAACAATCCAATTGGATATCCTCTTAGGTACCCATACTGTCTTCAAGCTGAGAGAACAGGTATTACAATAAATTCTGTTAAATGCATGCCTAATTGTCTTTAAAGAATTAGAATTACCTTTGGTTTACTCCCTATTAGAAATATGCTCCTAAAATCATAGAGTGCAACAGGAGGAGGCAGAATACTAAAAGCATGAGCTCTCATCTGACCTGCTGAAGAGATGAGGTGACTGGCTCTGTGGATGTGGGGAAAGTGGTGGACGTGATATACCTTGACTTTAGCAAAGCTTTTGATATCGTCTCCCATAGTATTCTTATCAGCAAGTTAAAGAAGTATGGGTTGGATGAATGGACTATGAAATGGACAGAGAACTGGCTAGAGCAAAGGGCTCAATGAGTAGTGATCAAGGCTCCATGTCTAGCTGGCAGCCAGTCACAAGTGGAGTGACCCAGGGGTCAGTCCTGGGGCCAGTTTTGTTCAACATCTTCATTAATGATCTGGAAGAGGGGGTAGATTGCACCCTCAGCAAGTTTGCAGATGACATTAAGCTAGGGGGAATGGTAGATACCCTGGACAGGAGGGATAGGATACAGAAGGACCTAAACAAATTGGAGGATTGGGCCAAAAGAAATCTGATGAGGTTCAAGAAGGACAAGTGCAGAGTCCTGCTCTTAGGACGGAAGAATCCCATGAACAGCTACAGGCTGGGGACCGACAAGTTAGGCAGCAGTTTTGCAGAAAAGGATCTGGGGATTACAGTGGATAAGAAGCTGGATATGAGTCAGCTGTGTGCCCTGGTTGCCAAGAAGGCTAATGGCATATTGGGCTGTATTAGTAAGAGCATTGCCAGCAGATCGCAGGAAGTGATTATTCCCCTCTATTTGGCATTGGTGAGGCTGCATTTGAAGTATTGTGTCCAGTTTTGAGGCTCCCCACTACAAAAAGGACGTGGACAAGTTGGAGAGAGTCCAGTGGAGGGCAACGAAAATGATAAGGGGGCTGGAGCACAAGACTTATGAGGAGAGGCTGAAGGAACTAGGCCTGTTTAGTCTGCAGAAGAGAAGAATGAGGGGGGATTTGATAGCAGCTTTTAACTACCTGAAAGAGGGTTCCAGGGAGGATGAAGCTGTTTTCAGTGGTGGCAGATGACAGAACAAAGAGCAATGGTCTCAAGTTGCAGTGGGGGAGGTCTAGGTTGGACATTAGGAAAAAGTTTTTCACTAGGAGGGTGATGAAGCATTGGAATGGGTTACCTACGGAGGTGGTGGCATCTCCATCTTCAGAGGTTTTTAAGCTGCGGCTTGACAGAACCCTGGCTGGGATTATTTAGCTGACATTAGTCCTGCTTTGAGCAGGGGGTTGGACTAGATGACCTCCTGAGGCCCCTTCCAACTCTAATATTCTAGGATTCTATGAGAATCTTTACAGGTAGGTGCTAAAGAATTAGGGTGAAAAGAAAATTAAAAAAAAATAAAATATAGAAGCTGAGGCATGGGAAACTGGTTAGACGGGCTGAGGAAAGCTGTACCTGCAAAGACAGCCATGGTGAACTGGGAGTTTCATAGGCATCACTTATGGTTGCCCAATACCAAAAAAAAAAAAAAAAAATCTTGCAGAATCTCCGACTGTCAACGAGAAGGTGCCAATCCAGTAATTATCCATCTATGGATTGTTGGTGGATATACTGAGCATGAGAGGGTTTTTTTTAAATCCATTCATGTGCTCTAGAGCAAGCTGTATATGAACTCTGTTAAGACATCTTGCTTTCTGTGGTGCTTCAAGATGTAATTTTGTGGCAGGTTTGAATAATTTTTTTTAAATGTAATTTTTTTTATTTAAGAAAGAAAATAAACACTATAACCTGTACAGTGTTCTAATCTAATATTAAATTCCATTTATTTTACACTGCCCCTTAAATTTTCAATGCGTAATAGATTTTTGTACTGAAAATGCCTATCTACATTCCCGAAGTTGTTTGTAGGAAGATGGGATTGAGGGACAGTTGGAGCCTTCAGATGTTGTTTGGGCTTTTTGGCAGCCAAGAAACAGTTGAGGGGATGCATAGCACTTCTCCCTCCCATCTGTGGTCAGAACAAGGAGGAGACCTGATACTAAATTTGTTCACCTCAGTAATCAGTTGCATCAGCCCTCGACTGCTACATCCAACAACAGCAGAAAAAAAAATGTAAGATACATGTTTCTACTAAAATGATCAAGTACTGACTGCATAGGTAACTAACTGTAAAACCTCAAAAGCTGGCAGGGGTTGTAAAAACAAAAAAAGCAAGAGTAAGACCTGTGGCTACTTTTATTTTTACAAAATAGGCTAGATTACAAATTGATTGTGTCAGTTTAACAAGGTTGACATTTACTCAGGATATTAGTTAGATACTAACAGTGATGAATGTAGCACAAAAAGACTAGTCAACAGATTACTAATTTTAGGCATATTATGGTTTGACCCCTACAAAGTGCTGAGCACTCTGGTCTTTGCTGGATTCGGACCAGAGTGTTTAGCATGCTGCAGAATGCAGTCTTATATTCACAAATTACCTTTCGAGTCTGCATTTTCTCAGTTCTCCTCCGAAAGGCAACATAAGGATCATTGTTGGTGGAGCCATCCCTTTTTTCTTGTTTGATTTGAGGGATAAGGGATGGCCCCCTGCAGTTCTTACGTTTTCTCACCCAGTAGTCATAGACAGCTTTAATAAGGTAATCATCCTCATTTAGCAGCAATTTAGCTTCCTGAAGTGTTACAAGCTGAAAGAAAACACAAAGATGTAGTTCAGTAAGAATAGCAATGAGAAAGTCATTTACAATCTTCATTCATATTTCTTTCTAAAGCTTCTAGATAAACCTAACAATTCTCTTTCACTCAATGACTTGATTTGCACTGTAACACGAAAGTGATGTACTCAGCCTCAAAAGGAGTTCTGTGGCAGTGGCATATTAGGTAGTATTAAGCCTACCATCTACACTGAAGTAAAAGAACACGATAAAAAGAATTCCAGTGTTGATGTTTAAGTTAAAAATAAAATAAGTGATAACCACTGCCACTTAGCTAGTACTCATTCTAGTCAGATTAGACAAAGCTGCTGTATTAATGCTATCTACAGTAGTGCAAGAAAAGCAATGGCAAAAAAAAGGAAGTCAGGAATGCTGTCCTTACATTACTTCTGTTTACACAACTCCCAACACAGCAGCTGCATGTCCTTTCTGCCTGGAATGAATACTAGCCTTAGTGACCACACACACGCTCACATACCCATACAGAATCTACAGATAAAAGTATATATATTTTGTCTATATACACAATATATATTAAAATTATAAAAAACACTCTGTCCATTACCATGAATAGCATTTTAGAAATTATAAAACAGTCAGCTTTTCTTCCTTTGGTTTTCTTTGTGAATTAACATTTTAAAAATACCAACTCTGCATTGGGAATAGGATTTGTTATTTAACTTTTGTTCTTTCTACATTAACAGGAAAATGGACTTCTGGTCAGTCTTGTCTGCTAATTACATTTCCACAAGAGGCTCCAGCAATATGGACAGTGGGGGTTGTTCTTTTGCTTAATCAGGTAGCTCCTCAAATTGGCTGACAGGATCATTTGGCATTCTTCTTCTCATCAGCTAGCAATTGACCCTCACTGAACAGCCTTTAACTTCATCAACAGGACCCACATTCCAAACCACAAGCTAAAATACAAACAATGTACAAAGTAGGATTCCTGTGTGGATTCCAGAGTTTTGGGAGCCCTTTACAGAAAAGCAATTTTACAGGTGGAATCAAGCTTCTTTCTGCTTGTGGGTATCCAACAATCTGGACATTGCTTTTACGTTAACACTCAGATAAGGTGAGACTTATTCATGAAGTCAGTTGGAAAATCCTTGCATTACTGTATTCTGAATCCTATACTCCCAAAGTATCAGCAAAAACTCCAACATTCACAAAAAGGTACGTGAAGATATTTAGAGAGGACTAAAAAGCTGCTTGACACATTTCTTCTACGTAGACATTCCCCAGGAAGCAGTCTAGGAAGGAGCAAAACCTAATGCCCCCCCGGGGGACACAAAGCCCTCTGATCTCGCGCTCTCGCTCGCACTCCCTCTCCCTCTCCCTCTCCCTCTCCCTCTCCCTCTCCCTCTCCCTCTCCCTCTCCCTCTCCCTCTCCCTCTCCCTCTCCCTCTCCCTCTCCCTCT